>CM038118.1:3645273-3778494 GCA_001642375.2 Mentha longifolia | reverse complement strand
TGAATGATCGAGCACCTCCATTTTTTTTATTTTTTTTTATTATTTGATAAAACTTTTGTTGGATGATATAGTTGGATAATTGACCGCGGATACTTATAGTGGGATATGATGAAGAAAAATAATTAAATACGAATGCCTTGGATTCGACTAGGTGTTATTGTTGATTTTCAGCTGTCAAAATTGATTGCTACGTATATGAGTGACAGCATGCATAGGACTTACGATGCAGTGCTAAAATGTGGTAATCTTTATGCAGTATTAATTAATAATTAATGTGTTGTATAGTTATGTTTGTATTGGTATTACTATTACATGCATACAAAATCGATCCAAACCATTTTTGTGCGACATCTTTTGTTATATTAATAGTTGACTGTCAGGTATTAAGTATATTTTTATATTAAAAAAAATGCTAATGAAAATTAAGTCAAATAAGACACGTAATAAAACGGAGGGAATGTATATGGGATAACTTCTTTAATTTATAATTTATAAGTAGCCTTGACTAAGAAAAATACATATATAATTTTGATTCGCCAATTCAAATTCATTAACTATATTCATTAACCCAATTATTTTCACTCTCCACTATATTTAATTAGCCCAATTATTTTCACTAAAGAATATTATATTACTAAATTAATAACAAAAATATATTTACGCATGCTAACTATATATAGATACAACTACAATATTTTAGCCTGCAAAAATTTATTGTTATTAATTGTATGTCGTGAATTAACTCTTTTGGGAACACGACCATTGTTCGAGTGCGAACAAAAGAAGGGTGTTTCTTGTTTATGTATGAGTATATTCTGAAATTTTACAATTACTATCAAGGGCAAATTAAATATACATCGGGGCAAAATGTAAAATTTACTAACAAATATATGTTTCTGAATTATGTAAAATTTAAATTTACTATATTATACTCCATCCGTCTTCTATATTAATGTTAAATTTTTCTTATCAACCAAATTAGCCGAAAAATGGAATATATCCTCTTACACCATTTACATTTATAACATTTAAATTACACCACTTACAATAATATCAGCTTTGGTCTGTTACAGCACATAATCCAATAACTTTACCATTCATCATTTTACAACTACTTTATCATCTACTACCAACCATATTTAACATGATTTTCTTAAAACCCGAGTCACTTAAAATGTAACACTAGTATGAGGTATATTTACTAAACATAGCCCCCATTTTACACCTTATAGCCTCCTATTTTTATAAAATATTTAGAATATAAATGGTAATATTTTGCCATATGAGAGAAAATAGTTGAAGGAGTAGAGTATGATTTTACCCTTATTAGATTTGGTTTATTATATTTCTATAAATTATGAGGGCAAGCTTTTTTCTTTTCATTTTGTATTAGAGTCCATAAATGTTTTATGGCCCGGCCCAATTTGCAATTAGTTAGGGCCCATTTAGTGTGCACTATTTCTTATATATTTCACAAATAAAATTGTGTGAATATTGTGTGATTATATGTAACAAAAAAAATGATTTCAACAATTGATCGTTGTTTGATTTACAATTTATATTGACCGGTGTATTATAATTATATTAACTAATGCATTATGATAATCGATATATTATATAGATGGCAATAAATTATGCACGATATATTATAATTGTACATATAACATATTATCATTTTTTATTTTATATGAAAAAATTATTTTGTACAGAATCTCATTTGTACATTCACCGGCGGAGCCACATGTAGTTGAGGGGTAATGATAGAGCTCGTTTCCTCTATCAAGAATCCGGCGCCTTGTCGCACAAGGTCGTCGGCTGACGAGAGCTGAACGCGGAAGGCGATTCCGTCGGCAGCGATGGTAAGGGCTGAACGCGGAGGCACTTCTCCGTCGGCAGCCAATGCTGAGAACGTAAAGTAGAGAACTAGGGTTCCAATAATTGTATTCTTATTTCTTCAATAATGATTCCCAATTATGAGATTACAATCCTGATAGGATATGGCCTAGCTACTAGGCCCAAGCATCGAGCCCAATATAATTGGGCTCCGACTGTCAAGCTCGGCCTATGCAGCTCGGCCCACTTAAGAGCCTTACTTGGCTCGGCCCAAACAGCCCACCTAGGCCGAATCCACTTCGGCCCACCTCAAAGGAACCTCTACACCAAGGCAACTCCTACATCGACTACAATTCAAGCTCCACAAGAGATATAGAAGCTCGGTGTTTATCCAATAAAGGAGGAGATCAAGCCAAAGAGTCCTAATAGGAAACGACTTATAATCCTAGTCGAATTCCATATGTAAACACTTATAAATAGGGGTTTAGAATAGGTTGAAAGGGGGAGAACAATCTTGGAATCACTACTCATACAAGCAATAAAGATCTATACTATTTCTGCCCGTGGACGTAGATCTATTCCAATAGATCGAACCACGTAAATCCCTTTGTGTTCCGTTTACTTTCGTGTTCGTTAAATCCCAGTTTTCGTGCATTAACAATCTTGCGAAAATAAGATCGATCACTGGCGCCGTCTGTGGGAACTGAAAATCTGTGAATCTTGATCAAATTTTGCAAGTTTGTTACAATCACGATGGCCGGGAAATCAACACGATCTACTGCTGCCGCTAATAAGTCTGCCGCCGCCGCCGCTGCTAAGGAGAAGGACGCCCAGCATAAAAATGCCCAGCAAACCACTCATGAATCAACCGAAGCCTCCAGCCGTCCACCCAGCTCTAATCAAAGACGCCCCGGGAAGGAGCGTGCGCTGACTCCAGAAGGGCATATCGGAGATATCCCGGTGGATCAGTTCGGCAGACCGCTCCACCCCAGCCAAGAAGGTCACAGCAGTGGTCGTGACGGAGAGGAGGTCCCAAAGTTCCAGCCGCATGAACTCGAAGATGCAGTGAAGAGTTTCCTTGCATATAAAGGCACAGAATTCCTACAATTCGTCAACCAACAAAGAGCTGGAATACAGCATGGAGAACGTGGAGCTACATCCCGTTCCCATCAGCAACACGATTCTCAAAGCATCCAAATTGTGGGCGCACGAGACGCGGCACCTCGTCAAAGGAGGTTCGATGATAAACGCCGAGGAAACTACAGACCTTCACCTCGCCGTACCATCACCCCACCTCGTCGTCACACTGCTTCACCTCGGCATGGCGACGATCACCGAGGAGGGAGATTTACTGTTTACAGTAAGATCTCTACTCCCTTCACCAACTATATACTCTACACTCCTCTCCCTGAGAAGTATCGAGTACCTCCTATCAAGCCTTACAACGGCTCATGCGATCCGAGCAATTTCCTGTCCCAATACCAATATAATATGATGAATCAAGGTCTCAGTGAGGATACCTACATGTGTAAGGTATTTCCTGAACTGCTTGTCGATAACGCTCGTAGTTGGTTCGATAGATCCAGTTTTTTGTAGTGATTTAGTGAAATTAAATTATATTAATAACTGATTTTTTGAAAATAACGTTCAATATAAAATTTACTATTCTACCCTAAATTTGGTGGGATAAAAAAACTACCATTTTCATTTTATTTATTTATATATATATATATATATATATATATATATATATATAGATTTATAAAAAAATAAAACATTACTATGTGAGAGATGGACACATGCGTACATGTAGAATAGAACGATCCCCAAATTTGAGTTGGTTTTCCTATTTATGTCATTTTTATTTTTCCTTACCACCATTTTCGTGGTTAATTTAATTGTCGTATGACTTTATTTTATTTTATTTTTTCAAAATACTTGGGGCGAAATAATTCTCTTCTAATATTTAATAAGTTAGGTGTACGTGGTTGTCTTTGGTCCTTCAGTTAGGTGGTTTTTTTCAGGAAAAGATAAATATGTAAGTGGTCTCTTGTGTTAATTAAAACGTCGTTTCGTTAATTCATAATATACTATAGAGAGGGAACTTTCCAAGTGCGCGTCATGTATAAACCTATGATTTCAGGCTATAATATACATATGCACTTATACTAACAATTACTAATTAGATTATAATATTCCCTCCGTCTCGACTTAGTTACAATTCTACTTTTATTATTGTATACGTTACGTATATTTAAGAGAGTGGATTAATATGTTAGAACATATGATAACATAGAAATGTTCCCCTACCCATGGTAGACACACTTAATGTGTTCACCGCTAATGTGGCAGTGCCACGTCGTTAATCATTTTCATTTGGGGTTTAATTTTATTTTTTTTGGTAGGATTAGTTTTTTTGGTAGGGTTTATATTTTTTTTTGGTAGGGTTTAGTTTTTATGGTATGCATTTAAATTAATTTTCTTATTCAAAACATTGTCACGTCATCTATGGACATATTAAGTATGCTCACGGTGAGCATTGGAGCGTTACTCTGTGATAATATTCAGTTTTGAATTCATAATTAAGCTTTATAATTATAACTATTTTTCAAATGCGGCAAACAATTGGGACATAGGAATTCTTTATTCCAATAAAAGATGGAAACAATGTAAGTAAAAGATCTTCTCACATGATCAATCATTACAAATATACCTACATAAACAAAATAAGTATATATGTCAAATAAAATTAATGCATATTCCATATAGTTATTGATATGCATATCAATTACTATATTAAAAGCTAGCTAGCTCAACAACACATGCTAGTTTTGGTATGAGACAAGTGACCAAGCTAGGTTACATCGTTGCTTATTGAATTCCAAATTATAAATTAAGTTACATATTTGAAGGAGCAAAAGATTATTGATCATGAGGAAGGATTGTAGGGGGTTGGAACAAGTAGAAGATTGTTCTTCCTTATTCCGGTAAGGCCTTCGGCCTCAGACATGTCCATATCCGAAGGCTTCATTCCTTCTGCCAATTTCCAGTCGAAGTGGTAAAGAAGTTGTGCCAAAGGAACCTCAACGTTTGCTAGCCCGAAATTCAGACCGGGGCAGATTCTTCTTCCCGCTCCAAACGGGATGAACTCGAAATCGCTTCCCATGAAATCCCTAGAAACTTGGTCGAATCTTTCGGGCCAAAAGGTGTCGGGTTTTTCCCAGTAGAGGGGATTCCTTCCCATGGACCAGACGTTGATCATGATCCTGGCCTTGTTTGGAATTTTATATCCGTTAACCTCACATTCTTCTCTGCACGATCTCGGGATCAATGGGACCGGGGGGTGCATCCTTAGCGTCTCCTTCACCACCAATTTCATGTACTTCAGATCCTGTATGTCGTCCACATCCACACTTGTCTTCCCCTTCAACACTGCTCTCACCTCCGCCTGCGCCTTCGCCATCACTGCCGGATTCCTCATCAGCTCTGCCATCACCCACAGGGTGGTGGTCGATGAGGTCTCAGTCCCTGCTGAGAATGTGTCCTGCATACGCAGTAAAACTTCTATAAATTAATACTCTTAATTTAAACTGAGTTAATTAATACTAATTCATTAAATTAATAAGTGTGTGCTTTTTTAAAAAAAACTTAACAAATATGATTTGAGATAAAATCAACGTGTACAACCTATCTATGATAACTTATGGGCAATAACTTATCATAAACGAGTATATAAAATTGATAATTCTTATATAAATTTCAATATGAAAAAAAAAATTACCATCTAAAAGATAACCAATATTTATTCATCCATAAATGCCTAAAACATTTTTTAGGTAGAGGTTGTAGACAGTTTATTAATTTATCGAGTATTAATTTATAAATATTTTTCGAAAATACATTTTAAAAATCTAAAACTTACGAAGATGAAGGCTTTGATGGCATTGGTGGTGATGGGGACTTTGATCTGGCTGTCCTTCTGCATCCTGAAGAGGACGTCGATGATGTCTTCACCGCCGAACTCGCCGCTCTTCTTGAGCTTGTGCTCCTCCACGATGGCCTCGAGGATGGTGTCGACGCGGCGGCGCATTCTCCACAACTTGCTCTTGTTCCAGCAGAGCAAGTTGAGGAGTTTGGAGGAGGGGAACAAGTCAGCGAGCTCAAACCCTGACGCCATGCTCAGCGCGTCCTGCACCAACTGCACAAGCTCTCCGTGATCCTTGATGATCGTACCGAATGCCGCCCTACAGATGATGGAGCACGTAAGCGTCGCTATCCTCTCCGTCATGTCGACGGTCTCTCCCGCCGACGACTGGAGGTGGCGGAGGAGGCGCGACATCTCGTCCTGACGGATGAACCCGAAGGACCGTACGTTGCGGGCACTGAGGAGCTCAGAGACGCATATCTTGCGCATCTGGCGCCAGTGGTCGCTGTACGGGCTGAAGATGATGTCGTCGTTGTCGTACCACATGATCCTCGTCCCGATGCTCTCGAACCTATCCGCGCACGCGGGGTCGAGCAGCTTCATCGCCTCTTTCGTCGCTTCCCGCGACGAAAGGACGACGGAGAAGACCTCGCCGAGCTGCACGTGGGTGACGGGGCCGTACTTCCTGGCCATGTCGGCCATCGCGTGCTGCGGCAGCTTCCCCCATAGGAGGTGGAGGTGGCCGACCAGCGGCAGCTTCGGCGGGCCCGGGGGCAGGTTTTGTCGGGATTCCGATTTTCGCCATTGCTTGATTAGGAGGGATGCGACGAATGTTGCGACGAGGATTATAATTGCCGACGAAATCTGGAGCTCCATTATTTTATATTTTACTCTTACTTAATTTCTCTCTTGTGTTGCACGATCTGCTGCATGTATTTATAGTGGGTGAATTTTGCATGTTCCAAATTAAAAATGCACATGCTAATTATAATTAGAAAATTTTGCCATCAGCATGCAATTAAAAATGCTAGGTAAATTCCGCTCAATATTAATTAGTAATGTACAGTTTTTTTTAGGTAGATCACGCTTGGCTCACGCGTGGTCGTGGAATTAGGTGGTTTCTGAGAAAATATATATATATAATTGAGTTGTCTTCTTCTCTTTAGTTGTGTTTTTTAATTAATTAATAATATAGTTTTGAGAATATGTGTATATTATAGATGGCCTATTTTCCATGTAGCGCAGTATATACATATAGTTGACAAAGATCTTGTTGTTTTATGAATCTTTAATTCCTAAACAAATATCAAACGGAAGTAAGGAACCAATCGACGAGGTCAGCATTATATATTAGTGGCTAAATCCTTTAATACGTCAATAATTTTTTCATTTGAGAGTTTAAATCCTTTTAATAGCGCTTGATTTTTTTTTTTTTTTACAGACTTTATTTTATGATATACTTCTGTTATATTTATAATATTTTTTTTAAATATATCATTGTCATATAAGAGCATCCTCAATGCACCCAAGAATTGGGTGTGCCGGCGCTACCGAATAGGGTAGCGCTCGGCGCTGGGGTACGTGCATTGGGTAGCGCTACCAAGGTTTATTATATATATAATAAAAAGGAAATAAATTCGGAGAGCTCCCAAGGATAATTTTTGAATGGAGTGTTCTCCCGCCCACAAAAATAGTCAGAGATCCCCAATATTAAGTACTAGCAACATTGGGATGCTCTAAGGGAGCATTCTCCTCAAACTAATAAATACTTTGAATACCTAGATAATGTTTCATTATTCGAATAAATTTAATTAAATTATTTTGTAAACTTTGGGCCGGCGAACTCAAAAACAAAAGGCAAAGGAAAAGAAGGGGAATTTTCTACATGTGGTAATGGTAGAAGCTAGCCACTTAAGATAACAAAAAACAAAAAAATAGCCACCAATTTATAAATACATAAAAACTAGCCACTTAGACAAAAATAAAAATAAAAATAAAAATAAAAAAATAAATAAAAAATAAATAAATAAAAATAAAAATAAAAATAATGGAAACCCTAAGCACTCTACCCACCGCCCACCACAACCCTCCCACCCCATCTTTTTTCTCCCCATTTCTCATCGTCAGTTTCTCCTTCCTTCCCCCTTCTCATTTTTTACTTTTTCTCAGAAACGTTTCTTTCTAGTTTCTCCTCCTTGGCTTCATTTTTCCTCCTTTTTCTTTTTCCTATTTTTTTCACGTGGAATGTTTTGGAAAGACAGCCATCGATCGGCACCTGGCATATAAATAGTAATTTTGTTACTGTGATTGCACCACCACAACTCGCCGCAGCGCTGTGCTTCCTTTTCTCTTTTCTCAGTCGTGGTTTCTCTGCAGTTCGTCCTCTCTCTCTCTCTCTCTCTCTCTCTTGTTCGTCGTCGTTTCTACGACTGTGTTCTTCACCGGAGTTGGTCACCGCCACAGCCATCACTCTTCCTTTCGAACGAGATCTACTCGTGCCCGATCGTGCTCGATTGAGCCTTAATATATCGAGCACGAACGGGTTTGAATGGGATCGATCGAGCCTCAATGTGTTGGACATGAATGAGCTCGATCGAGTCTTTCTCAAGATTGATCGAGCCTCAATGTGTTGGACATAAACTGGCTCGATCGAGCCTTTCTCAAGATCGATCGAGCCTTAGTGTGTTGGTCTCAAACAAGCTCGATCGAGGCCGTGTGTCGGGCTCGATCAATTTCATTAAGGGTACTTTTGTCTTATCATGTAAAAGTGGCTAGTTTTTATATATTTATAAGTTAGTGGCTAGTTTTTTCCTCAACTATCCTAAATGGCTATTTTACATTTTGTCCCATTAAACATAGCCCCCAATTCTCTAATTATAGCCCCAAATAAAAATAAATACTCCCTCCGTCCATGATTTCTTGGCACTAATATTATATCGGGACGTCCACCATTTCTTGACCCTTTCTATTTTGGGACGTGGGCCCTACATACACTTTATCACTTTAACATTTTATCACCTTACACTTTAACACTTTAATACTAATAAAAATAATAGATGGGCTCATAGTTATTCAACTTTAACACTTTAACATTTTAATTTATTAATATACCATCAAAATACATTAAACCCTGTACCCAGATTTTTGGGTCAATAAATCATGGACGGATGGAGTAATAAACTTAATTTTAAATGTACAATTATGTCCTTGTAATTGCATAGCCCCCAACATCTAATTCTTAAGTTTTCATAATTTTGTAGCCTTTCTTGGCGACGCATGGTGTATCACCAAATTATCTATTAAAACATTATCTTTAAGACACTGAAATAGTCATATATTGAGGCCAATAATCTTAAAATAACTATAGCCACCGATGGTGGTCATCACCACTGCATTGTTGTTACTATTTCTATCATCATCCATTTTCAGACACCTGCCGCATTTCATAATTTTCTAGCTTCTTGGTACCTAAAATTGAACAAAACTGAAATCAAGAAATTAGCACGATTCATTGTTTCATTTCACTGCATTGAGGAGAAATTAAGAACTTAGTCACTTACATCGCAAGGGACCGGAGATCTTTTCTTGGAATCCGAAAGGCTGATGGTTTTTTCGTCTCTTGACACTAGGAGTACTTGGTCGTTGTTCAGAGTCCGTACTGTCGTTGCTGAGATCCTAGTTCAAGAAATGGTGCATGATTTCAATATCTATGCACAAGGGAATCTACAAAATTATAAAAACTTGGAATTAGATGTTGGGGGCTATACAATTACAAAGACATAATTGTACATTTGAAATTAAGTTTATTACTCCCTCCGGCTCAAGATTCATGACACCTTTTTTTTCCTTCTTTTCGGCACGCATTTCCACACTTCTCGATGATGGGTTTTAAAATAAATTTTTGAAATATTTTTTCGTTTATGAGATACTATGAATGTTGTAGTATCCCGTAAAAGAAAAAATGCTTCGAAAAAATATTTTAAAACCCATTATCGAGAAGCGTGAAAATATGTACCGAAAAGAAAGGTGTCACGAATCTTGAGCCGGAGGGAGTATTTATTTTAATTTAGGGCTATAATAAGAGAATTGGGGACTATATTTAAAATCCCCGAAAAAGCAAAGAAAACTTGATTTTAAACCCCACCGCAGAACAAGTTATTTAAAACAAACACTATTTGGCTTTGTAACAACCAAAACAAGAGGAAATATAGCCATTATGACTATATATATCACTCTCTATTGGAAAGAGGAAATTTCTTCCAAGGTTAATTGCTCGAAAATAAACGAATTTAGATTAAATTTTAATTTTGTACATGAGTTTTAAAATTAGTTATTGTTAAAATACATTGCATTTTTTATTTATTTTGATTTTGAAATTAAAGTTGACGTGGCAAAATTATAATTGAGGTAGCAATCAAATACCCTCGCTATGACCACAACGTCTTTTTGATTATATATATATACACATATAAAGAAAAAAAAAATTGACCACCTGACCTCAATCCTCTCCCTTCCATGTCGTTTATTTTCATATTTTTTTAATTTTCTCACGTCAATATCAATATTAAAATTAGGGGAAAATATTAGAATAAATTGAAAGGCGATGAATTATGTGTCAAAATTTGGTCATGCCACGTCAGCACGGCTCGTTCCTTGAGTCAATTCCCAGTCAATGTGATAGAGCAGTTGGCCAATGGGATCTCGACATTTGCCAGTGGCAAAATTTATACTGGGGCACATTCTTCTTCCCGCCCCAAATGGGATGTACTCGAAATCGTTTTCCATAAAATCTCTCGAAACGACGTCGAATCTCTCAGGTCGAAATATCTCGAGCTCGTCCCAGTACAAAGGATCACTTCCGAGGGACCAAACATTGACCGTTACTCTAGCGTTGACTGGAATTGAGTAGCCGTTGACCTCACACGCTTCTCTGCATTTTCTTAAAAGTACTGGGATCGGAGGGTGCACTACAAGAAATTCTGCGTTTAGTGACGGAAAACTCCGTCTCTAAAGTACGAAATTCCGTCACTATTCTACATTAGTGACGGAATTGTGACGGATGAATTCCGTTGTTAGAAAACGCGTAGCTAAACTCATGGTGACGGAAAAGTTCCGTCATTAAATAATAATGACGGAATTTGTGACGGACAGTCCGTCTCAACTGAAATGGTGACGTTTGTGCGTCACCAGTTAGTCGTGACGGATTGGTGACGGAATACGTCCGTCAAAAATATGGTGATGGATGTTTCCGTCACTAGCCATGGGACTACAGAGACGGAATTGGTGACGGATTTTGTCCGTCATTATATAATTGTGACAGAATTTTCCGTCACTAAATTCAATTTTTGTTTTTACAATTTTCAGATCCATTTTTTTTGTTTGAACCTGTCAATACTCTGATATATTATATGCAAATTAGTAATCAAATCCAGAATATTAAAATATAAACATTCTAAGGTCCAAAATACTAATAGAATACTAAATGTCAACAATACACAACCAAAATGTATCCATGTCCAAACTCCAAACCATATCCATATCCGAATTCTAAAGATTTCAAAGTTAACATAGTATTCGACTAATAAAACATAGTTCTTTGTGAAATGTTATTCTCTACCTTCAAGCACAAAAGGCGAGACACAAAGGAAAGTTGTGAGTGATTTTTGCAACCAGGCCATAATTCTTTATCTACAGCATCCAGCATATCAAAAAACTTTTTTGCTTCAGGATTTGGTGGCTCTTCCATTCTTCTGTTAAATTCATGACCTGCAGCATCTAGTACCATTGTTCTGTACATACTTGACGACTCATTTGTATCCAAATTTCTTTCTTCTTCAACAACTGGTAGTGAAGTTTCCCCTTGAAACCTCCAAATGCGATAATCGTGGACAAATCCATGCCTCGCAATGTGATTACGCACAGTTTTTGCTTCTTGATAAGGTATATTATCACATTTTCTACAAGGGCACTTAATTTTGTCTCCATCCATGAACATCCTCTGACTAGTAGCAAACTGAATGAAACTGTTAAGTCCAGCTTGAAATTCAAGATTAAATGATCCATCCTCACAATACCGCCTATACATCCACTCGCGATTTACGCTCATTCTTGCAAATTGATATTAATATTTAAAAAGTGAGAATGGCAGCCAAGAACTATAAGCAAGAAAGCGACCAAGTGATCAATATTGTCTTTTCTATAACATGTGTTATCTATCTAACAATTTTAAGTCTGATCAATGAAATTTGCCCCACAAAATTAATATCTCGCAGGTATATATTTATGGGAGTTATTGAGCTAATTTCACCATATCAAAATAGTTGGCACATAAAACTTACAAAAAAACGTATGTAAACTCTCTTATAACTAGAACATGTATATAATTTTAAATTTTAACATCTAAGCAGCCATAAATTCTTGCATTCATATTAATATGTTAGCTCCTGTTTTATTATGAATAAGGACACTATATGTGAAAACATAGTGGAAACTTAAGTTGTTCATTTTTTGAAAATTAAATATCTTCCCATCCCAAATCTGCACAAGAGAAATCAAATAGTTCTTTGGGAAAATACTGGATGGGAAGATAAATCTCGTCACCTTCAGACACGAGAAAGGTACATATTACTACCATCTTGTTGTAACGATGACGGCTATAGCAAAGATTATGCTATGCATATATCAGACATCATAGGAAATAAGTAAATAACTCTAAACAAACATCCTATTTTCAAAAACCAATTGTGAGATACAAACCTCCAAACTGCAAGGCCTCCAAGAAGCTTGTATCGCAATGACTCAGCCTGAGCTATGGCACACAGTCCCCTATTGTTCACCTTCTCAGCATAGAGCTCAACATTATTTTCTGGAAACTTGAAACGCTTCAGAACAACTGAAGTCAGCTCTCTAATTCTCCTACCCTTCTCTCCTGAAGAGTTAAAATATAAACATGATACAATCATCTACAACAAAAAAGCAATCTAAAACTGAAAAAATATCCACATATCCAAAGTCCAAACTACATCGAATAGAGAAATAACAATGTTATAGCCTCACGACTACCCAACTCTCATGGCAAATATGCAATTTACTATCCGACTAACATGTAAACTAAATCAATAAACACTGAGAATCTAATCTCCATCAGTCCATCATCTCAAAGTAGAGACCAAAAAAACACACAAACTCATAAGAAAATTCAAACTAATACTAGTTAGAAACTCAAACTACAAAGAAAAACAAAGCTAGCTCAAACCAAAAATTGTATGTATGGAAAACAAAAAGTAAATACAGCACTTTATCAAAATGGATATATCAAATATAATAATATAATACAAACATCACAGTTTCTCAACACATCTATACAACACAAGGCACTCCAGTAAAAAATGAGAAGAACATTACAAATAGGACCAACTCTGAAATCTTAACCAACCAATTTAAGGCTACATCCGTAGAGAGAGAGAGAGAGAGTTGGGACATATTAGCACGTATTTGTGTTGCGATACAGCGGTGAGATAATTTAGAAAGAATGAAGCAACAAAAATGTACATGGGCCTCAAACTCGGAGATGAAAAACTGTCATCATCATCGTCGTTAATTACTTGCTAAAATTGCCAATGAGTCTGCACTGTTCTGGAAGTAGTGAACAGACCACCTGCCCATTCACTGGGAACAGCTCCCCATCAAAGGCACATCCATTGTGTGTCTGCTTCCTAGGTTTTTTTTTAACTGACTTAACCTGCAAATTATTCGAATAGTTTTCACATATTAATACTCCATAAATTGCATTCTTTTTTCTTTAGAGGAGGAAGGAGAGGAGGGTAACGTACCAGCGACGAAGAAGGCGTAAGAGGATTTCAGGTTCCCATTTCTGAATTTTGGAATCTTCAATTGGGGGTTTGATTGGGCTTTCGAATCGGGGCTGAGAGGATGAAAGTTCGAGGAGAGGGCTGTAGTTGGGTGTGTTTTTCGAAGATGCAGGAAAAGAGAGGAGAAGAACGGCGGCACTGGAGAAGAGGGCTGTAGTTGGGTGTAGTTGCTGCCGGCAATTTTGTTGAAGAAGAAGAAGACAGGGAAGGAGATGCGTGGAGAGGGAGAGGGAGAGGGAGAGAGAGTTGAGAGTTCGATTGAAATTAGGGCTCGCCACTTCTTTCTTTCTTTCTTTTCTTTTTTTTCTTTTTCTTTTCTTCTTCTTCTTCCTTTTTTCTTTCTTTTTTTCCTCTTTTCTTATTAAATAATTAATACTACACAACTAATCTTGTTCAATTTTTAAATTAGGGTTTTAGTTATAATTGTACAATTTGTTTCGCTTTTCCTATTAGCACACTTGCACAATTTGTATTAATTTTTATCATTATTTTTATTTTTTGACATATATTTTTGTGCCATGACTGCTATATTAACATTGATTATGGAACAGCTAATCCTAATTAAAATAGATTTTAAAAATTTAATTAAATAATATATAAATTATAATTTTTTCAACATTATAAATTATAGTTAACAAAGTCAAATATAAAAATAATTTAACTTCAAACTAAAGAAATATAGTAATTATAAATAAAAAATTTCGAACGGTGACGGAAAACATCCGTCACTAACAGTAAAAAAATAATAAATATAATTACAAAATTAAACTTTAATTAATTAATGACGGAAAAATCCGTAACTAAAAAATCATTACGGAAAATCCGTCAATAAATCCGTCACTAAAGATGGCGCGAGAAATGCGCGCCAATGTCCGTGACCATTCCGTCATTAATTCCGTGATCAAACCCCAAGATGGAATTCCGTCACCATTCCGTAATGAATCCGTGACTGATTAGTGACGGAATTGCGTCCGTCACTAAAATCCGTCACTGTTCCGGGTGTTTTTTTGTAGTGGTGCAGCCTGAGAGTCTCCTTCACCGCCGATTTTAGGTATTTCAGCTCGTCTATGTCGGTCGCATCCACGTTCCTCTTCCCCTTCAACGCCTCCCTCACCTCCGTGCGCCTTCGCCATCACCGTTGGATTTCTCATCATTTCCGCCATCGCCCAATCTATGGTGGCCGACGACGATTCAGTTCCCGCTGAGAACGTGTCCTGTGCAGCATGCATGCATGCATGCATAAGAGAGATAGCCAAAGAAAAGAGGCAACTCAAAAATAGCCATTTTTATGAAAGAAAGGTAAATTTTAATCATCAATAAATAAATATGTAAACTCAAAAACTTAAGATGATGGAACCCTTGATGGCGTCGTTAGTGATCGGGACTTGAAATTGGCTGTCCTTCTGCAACCTGAGGAGAACGTCGACGATGTCTTCGCCGCCGAATTCGCCGCTCTTCCTCACCCTATGCTTCTCCATGATGCCCTCGAGGATTTCGTCGAGGCGGCGGCGCATTCTCCACAGCCTGTACTTATTCAAGCACACCATATCCAACAATCTCGACGAAGGAAACAGATCGGCCAACTCAAGCCCGGCGGCCATGACCATGCATCGCCTTCTTCACCAACCCGGCCAACTCGTCGGCGTCCCTCACGGCGCCGCGGAACGCCGCCCTGCACGTCATCTCCGACACCTTCTCCGTCAGATCCACGGCGGCGCCGGCCGACGCACGGAGGAGCGCGACGAGGCGGGACGTCTCATCCCGCCTGATCAGCCCACGGAGCCGAGCAGCTCGGAGACCAGTATCCGGCGCATCCGGCGCCAGTGGGCCCCGTAGCTGCTGAAGATGATGTCGCTCTTGTCGTACCACATGATCCTGGCGCTGGTCATGACGGCGTTCTCAGCGCACGTGGGGTCCACTGTTCTCATCACCTGCTGCGCCGCATCCCGCGACGAGATCACGACGGAGAAGATCTCCCCGAGCTGCAGGTGCACCACACCGCCGTATCGCTGAGCCACGTGTCCGGCCGCCGGATAAGAAGAGGTGGAGGTGGCTGATCACCGGCAGCCTCGGTGGGCTCCGAGGCGATTTGCCGGAGTTTTGTAGGAGTTTTCGTCGCTTGATTAGATGGAAAAAGATGGAGGACGAAAACTACGACGAGAATCGTTAACCAAAGCAAAAGCTCCTTGCTTTTTTCCTTTTTTTTTTCATGAAATGTTTTCTGTTGTTGGATGAATTAGTTCTGAAATATTAAGCGTCTATTTATAGAGGATTCAACGGCAGAAACACTTCTCTACCCATCGTAGACATATCAATATCTTTTTTGTCGAATTTTTTTTAGTAGAGTTTTAATTTTTTTGGTAGGATATATGTTTAAATTAATTTTTTTATTTTCTTGATTCAATAGTTCAACAGACTGCTATAATATTAATTGTTGTTAGTAATATTACCACTGTTATTAGTACATTGATTAAAAAAAAATCATAATTATAATATTTCATTTATAAACTAAGAACTCCAAATCGAAGCATTTATGAACGTTACTTATGAAATAATAAAGAGAAGTTAGTATGGGATAGAGATAGGTTGGGTGGCCCATGGTCCTAAATTTAGGGTTTTTTCCTTTTCCTTTTTTTTTAGCTTTTTAGTTTTTATGATTTTTGTTCGTCTAAATTAACATGTGATAGTCACTTAATTTCCTACTATTTCCAAGCTGTTTCATTCATCATATCTGTTTTTGGCTGTTTCCATACAAGTTTGTGATGTATATGTTTAAATTGGGGTTAATATTAATTTTATCAAATTTGACATTAAATTAGATTTTACTTTTGGAGTACATTTGAATGAATTATCCTGACCAATTATCAAGGTCAATATACACGTATCTCTATATTTTCGTATTTAATTTAGTTACGTCGTCGTGCAAACTTGCAAATCATATGTATGCAAAGTATATTAATAGTATTTCTTTTTTATATTCGACTCTATATTAGATATTGCAAATGACCTCAAAAAGATATATTCTAATATATTGCAGACGTTTTCATCAAAGGATGAATGGTTTATAGCTTAGGGCTACGCCATTACCTCCGTCTGCGCCTTCGCCATTACCGCCGGGTTCCTCATCAGTTCTGCCATCGCCCAAGTGGCGGTGGACGACGTTGATTCGGCTCCGGCGGTGAACAAGTCCTGTGGCATTAGCTTGCTTTTGATCAACCCTTTTTTTTTTTTTTTTTTTTTTTTTTTTGCATTTTCATATGCTTATATATCATATAACTGAGGAATGATATGCCTAACCCCAATCGTAGGCACCTTCGTGGGCACCGATCGCCACTTGTTCACTTTAACATTATTTTGTTCAATTGTTTTATATTCTAGTGTCTTAGAAATTAATATTGAAACTTGATTTGTCTTATTATACATTTTTTGAAGTTAGAGGCGAAAAAAACAAATTGATTATCATTTTTTATATATTTTGTATATTTAATGATTTCAATATTAATTTCTGAGGTACTAAAATATAAAACAATTGAAAAAATCAAACAAAATAATGCTAAAGTGAACAAACGGTGATAGGTGCCTTCGAAGGTGTTCACGGTGGAGAATGCGGCATATCATTCCTCTCACCCTCCTTTTTCCCTAAACAAACTCTTCTTAAGTCCCGTGCCGAAACCAAAAGGGACATCTGAATTGGGACGGAGGGAGTACATGATATAACTAATCTAAAACAGATGGAATCATTTGTCTCAATTTCAGTATACCAATCATATCCCAAATTGATTGTTTCGGTATACCAATCGTGTCCCAATTTCAGTATAATAAATTAAATACCCTAATTTTGAATTTATTAACCATTTTAACTAATTAAATTAAATTAAATTTTAAAAGTAATTATAAACTCAAATTGAATTAGTGACATTATATTAAATTAAATCATAATATATCGAAATTGAAAAGAAAAATGCATAAACATTAGGGAAAAAAATGAATTAATAGTACGATGTAGTGATTATTTTCGGGTATTTACTCTATTAATTAATTAAAGATATTAATTAGCTGTGGAAAAAGAATAAACAGGGGAACTTACAAAGATAAAAGCTTTGATAGCGTCGGTAGTAATGGGAACTTGAAGCTGGCTGTCCTTCTGCATCCTGAGCATAACGTCGATGATATCTTCACCTCCAAACTCGCCGCCGCCGCTCTTCTTCACCCTATGCTCCTCCACGATGCCCTCGAGGATGGGGTCGAGGCGGCGGCGCATCCTCCACAGCCTATACTTATTCCACGAGAGCAAGTTCAGCAGCCTAGAGGAAGGAAACAGGTCGGCCACCTCCAGCCCCGACGCCATGCTTGCCGCCGCCTTCACCAACCCGATCAACGCGTCGCGATCCTTCACGACGCTGCCGGTCGTCGCCCTGCAGATGACGGACATCGTCATCCTCGATATCTCTTCCGCCAAATCCACAGCCTCCGTCCGGGAGGCTGTGGATCTAGATCTCAAATGAGGTTAAAATGTAAATTTACATATTTTCTTGTTATTTGCAATTTGTTGACCGCGATACTTAAAAAAAACAGAGAGAGTATACTTTAATTGTGCGAATTTCGTTTAATTTTCTATTAATTTATTCCTCAAACTAACTTGGAAGGAAAGAAAACTAAGAACTAATCCTAACCGTTGATGAAAGATCTTAATCTACGGGTGGAAAATTATTGAAAGCAAGTAAAAGATTCCAGCTGGCAACTTATCCACATCAGTTGCAATTTGTCCACATCAGCACGATCTCTCTACATATCTCTGTAATCATAAACTTGTAAAATTACCCTTTAACGATTTTTGTAGAGGTGGGAACCAAGCAAAGATTTTTTTTTCTTAGCCCAGAAATTACCTCCGCCACTGCCTGCATGTAACCATGCATGCATGCAGCTTATTAGACGAGGAAACGCAATAGCTCAGTTGGTAAGACATTTATCATTATAAATTAATTAATTTAATTTAAATATTTCACTTACGAAGACGAAACCCTTGATGGCATTGGAAGTAATGGGAATTTTGATGCCGCTGTCCTTCTTCATCCTGAAAAGAACATCGACGATGTCCTCGCCTCCGAATTCGTCACTCTTCTTCACCCTGTGCTCCTCCAGGAACCCATCGAGGATGGCGTCGAGGCGGCGGCGCATCCTCCGCAACCTGTACTTGTTGAGGCAGAGGAGGTTGAGGAGCCTTGAGGAAGGGTAGAGATCGGCCAGCTCGAACCCGGTCGCCATTCCGAGCGCCTCGAGCACCAACGCCACCAACACACTGTGATCCTTAAGCACGCTCCCAAACGCCGCCCGGCACACTAGGGCACACGTCATCTTCGACACCTCCTCCGTGACGTCGACCAGCGCGCCCCCCGACGCCTCTAGCACCCGGACGAGGCGCGCCGTCTCGTCCTGCCTTATGAGCCCGAAGGACCTGACGTTCTTCGGGCTCAGCAGCTCTGACACGCCGAGTACACGTCTCCCAGCTGCACGTGCGCCACTGGCCCGTACTTCTGGGAGATGCTCCTCAGCACGTGCTGGGGCAGCCCTCCCCACAGGAGGTGGAGGTGGCCGATCACCGGCAGCTTCGGAGGGCTCGGAGCCCGGTTTTTCGCTTCGGATTTCGGCACTCTCCGTTGCTTCATCACTGATAACATGAAGTAGGATGAAGCCACGAGGATGAACAGCCATGAAAGATCGAGCACCTCCATTTTTTTTATTTTTTTTATTATTTGATAAAACTTTTGTTGGATGATATAGTTGGATAATTGACCGCGGATACTTATAGTGGGATATGATGAAGAAAAATAATTAAATACGAATGCCTTGGATTCGACTAGGTGTTATTGTTGATTTTCAGCTGTCAAAATTGATTGCTACGTATATGAGTGACAGCATGCATAGGACTTACGATGCAGTGCTAAAATGTGGTAATCTTTATGCAGTATTAATTAATAATTAATGTGTTGTATAGTTATGTTTGTATTTGGTATTACTATTACATGCATACAAAATCGATCCAAACCATTTTTGTGCGACATCTTTTGTTATATTAATAGTTGACTGTCAGGTATTAAGTATATTTTTATATTAAAAAAAATGCTAATGAAAATTAAGTCAAATAAGACACGTAATAAAAACGGAGGGAATGTATATGGGATAACTTCTTTAATTTATAATTTATAAGTAGCCTTGACTAAGAAAAATACATATATAATTTTGATTCGCCAATTCAAATTCATTAACTATATTCATTAACTATATTCATTAACCCAATTATTTTCACTCTCCACTATATTTAATTAGCCCAATTATTTTCACTAAAGAATATTATATTACTAAATTAATAACAAAAATATATTTACGCATGCTAACTATATATAGATACAACTACAATATTTTAGCCTGCAAAAATTTATTGTTATTAATTGTATGTCGTGAATTAACTCTTTTGGGAACACGACCATTGTTCGAGTGCGAACAAAAGAAGGGTGTTTCTTGTTTATGTATGAGTATATTCTGAAATTTTACAATTACTATCAAGGGCAAATTAAATATACATCGGGGCAAAATGTAAAATTTACTAACAAATATATGTTTCTGAATTATGTAAAATTTAAATTTACTATATTATACTCCATCCGTCTTCTATATTAATGTTAAATTTTTCTTATCAACCAAATTAGCCGAAAAATGGAATATATCCTCTTACACCATTTACATTTATAACATTTAAATTACACCACTTACAATAATATCAGCTTTGGTCTGTTACAGCACATAATCCAATAACTTTACCATTCATCATTTTACAACTACTTTATCATCTACTACCAACCATATTTAACATGATTTTCTTAAAACCCGAGTCACTTAAAATGTAACACTAGTATGAGGTATATTTACTAAACATAGCCCCCATTTTACACCTTATAGCCTCCTATTTTTATAAAATATTTAGAATATAAATGGTAATATTTTGCCATATGAGAGAAAAATAGTTGAAGGAGTAGAGTATGATTTTACCCTTATTAGATTTGGTTTATTATATTTCTATAAATTATGAGGGCAAGCTTTTTTCTTTTCATTTTGTATTAGAGTCCATAAATGTTTTATGGCCCGGCCCAATTTGCAATTAGTTAGGGCCCATTTAGTGTGCACTATTTCTTATATATTTCACAAATAAAATTGTGTGAATATTGTGTGATTATATGTAACAAAAAAAATGATTTCAACAATTGATCGTTGTTTGATTTACAATTTATATTGACCGGTGTATTATAATTATATTAACTAATGCATTATGATAATCGATATATTATATAGATGGCAATAAATTATGCACGATATATTATAATTGTACATATAACATATTATCATTTTTTATTTTATATGAAAAAATTATTTTGTACAGAATCTCATTTGTACATTCACCGGCGGAGCCACATGTAGTTGAGGGGTAATGATAGAGCTCGTTTCCTCTATCAAGAATCTGGCGCCTTGTCGCACAAGGTCGTCGGCTGACGAGAGCTGAACGCGGAAGGCGATTCCGTCGGCAGCGATGGTAAGGGCTGAACGCGGAGGCACTTCTCCGTCGGCAGCCAATGCTGAGAACGTAAAGTAGAGAACTAGGTTTCCAATAATTGTATTCTTATTTCTTCAATAATGATTCCCAATTATGAGATTACAATCCTATATTTATATGACTAGAATATCTCACTAAATAAGGAAAAGATAAGCTAATGATGAATAACAATCTAAATAATAATACTAAAAGATATTCTCTTGATAATACGAGATATACTCGTATCAACTCCCCACGGTTGAAATCCACCTTGTCCTCAAGGTGGGTACCACATTGCAACGAACCACGCACACCGGGGCGAAGTGAAACAGAACGAACACTGAAGTGAGATATCCCCTCCAGGATCAAACACACACCAACTAATTCCCAACAATTGGCCTTTTGCATCACGGCTAGTTCCACACTTCGCATTTATGAAGTTAACAAAGTCGTCTAAGTCTCTACCATCATCATAATCTTCACCAGCTTTGTTGTTCGTTGGGAAGCACTTCAATGTAGGAAAACCACCTACTCCTAACCTTTCTCCATGATCCTTGTATTTAGCAACATCAACATTTGCAATCACCACATCCTCATCCTGACTAAATGCTGCAGCAACTTTTTCATAGGTAGGAGCAAGATTCTTGCAATGGACACACCATGGTGCGTAAAACTCAACAAGGACATCTTCTTTCCCATCAAGTACAATCTGATCTAAGTTTTCTGAAGTCAGAACGACGACACTTGAAGGAACTGATATGTCGTCGGCGGAAACCGTGGTAGCAAACACAGACTTATCCATTCCCGATTCTTGTTCGGCGTTGTTTGCTTCCTTGACAACCTCCTGCACAGCGCTTTCCTCCTCCATCGAGACATGATAGAGAAGGGTTCGGTTCGGGTTGGGGTCGGTTGTCCAATTCGCCGCGGCGTAACCATCGAATCGGGGCATGAACCACCTATTCTCTTTCAGTAATTCTTGTCGTGGCTGTAGCAATGGATTCCGACGAAGAGGTGTCGCTCAGCAAGTCTGCTGTCGTAGTCCTCTATACTCCTGCTGGTCGTCGATGGAGTTGCGAGTGGCTAGGTGATCCCAAGACGACGGCTGCTGTGGCCGGGCCGGCGGAACCCGTGTGCCTATGGTTTGTTGTCGCTGAAAAGCATTGTGTTCGGATCGGAAGTGAGCCGTAGGCCGATCCCAACATGTAGCAGTGTCTGAGCACCTTCGATGAAGATGAGGGTCCCAAGAAGTGCGTTGCTGCCAGACGTCCGTATCCTCCTCGTCGGAGTGGTGACGAAAAACTGGACGATCCCATGAAGAGAGCGGTGGCGGCTGTCGCGGAAGAAGGTGATGGTCCTCCGCTGAAGCTTGAGGAGATGGGCGTCCGAAAGCACGACGATGCTGCTCCACAAACGCGCCCCGCCGTGGACCGCTGTCCGGAACCCTAGAATGGGTAAAATCCAGGGGACTGAACTCCGTCGGTCGGCGTAAACTTGAGCCCCCACCCTTCTCGAGTTGGCCCGGTAGGCGCCTAGGTCGAGTACCAAATTCGTCAAACGTGAAGGAGACCGCCGTGTCCTCGTCAAAAATGGGATCAGAGTCCGGTGGAAACGGCGGCCGCGAGTGGTAGTCTGGCCCGGTGGGGTCGCGGCCTAGCGTGCGGCGAAGTGAATCGTGAAAAACTCATCTTCGTCCTCGCACTGCCCCACCACGAGCGTGGTTGAAATCCTGGGGCAGGTCTTCCCTATTAGTTCGGTAGCGGCTGCGATCAAACATGTCCACGTCGTCATCGTAATCCCGACGGTGAGCATGCTCGGGCTGTGGTGGATGCGCCGAAGTACGGGCATGACGATCGGTGTCAGTAAGGCGGGCCTCCAACCGATCCAAACGAGCCATTAAACGATTCAGCCCCTGCGCGTAGGTATCTGATGGTGGCGGCTGTTGTGTGATGGGATCCTCGTCGCTAGACATTTCATACAAGCGGTCAACTTGGGCAGACCACTGGGTAGATGCAGACAAGTCATCGAGGTAGTATCGTCTTCTACTCAGCATTCGGGGGGAAAGTTGGTTGTCGGCTATGTGATGATGATGTGATACAGATCGATACTTATCGTTTTTCTCGTGTTTTGGCTCAAACAAAAAATTTAAGGATGATGACGGAGTGCTGCAGAGAATTCGTCGATGATGTGAGTTCGGCGATGGAAGCTCTCAAGGAGAGCTCTCAATGAAAGCACCAGTTGATAGAGCTCGTTTCCTCTATCAAGAATCCGGCGCCTTGTCGCACAAGGTCGTCGGCTGATGAGAGCTGAACGCGGAAGGCGATTCCGTCGGCAGCGATGGTAAGGGCTGAACACGGAGGCACTTCTCCGTCGGCAGCCAATGCTGAGAACATAAAGTAGAGAACTAGGGTTCCAATAATTGTATTCTTATTTCTTCAATAATGATTCCCAATTATGAGATTACAATCATATATTTATATGACTAGAATATCTCACTAAATAAGGAAAAGATAAGCTAATGATGAATAATAATCTAAATAATAATACTAAAAGATATTCTCTTGATAATACGAGATATACTCGTATCAGGTGGCTTAAGCCCACCCCACCCCCCAAGAAAAAAAAAAAAGTTCTTATAAAATTATGATTTTTTTGTATATTGTGCACATTTTAGTGCATAAGTCTATGCTACCTAATTACATTGTACATAACTTTGTTTTTCAAATCTTGAACATAAAACTCAACCTCCGCCATGTAATTTTTCTGGCTCCGTCCCTATGTACATTAATAATTAATGAGTACAAAAACAACATTACGTTTGGTCACTTGATGAAGTTGGCGTGAGTTTAGATGCATTCAATTTATATTAAAAACTAAAAAACGGACAAAAAACGACAATCATTCAACGTGAAAATAGAGAATAATAAGAAACTTGAGATCTCAAAATTGCATGCAATAACTTGTGCCCATAACCTATATTTATTGAAATTAAGTAACATCTTTCTCCCAAAAAAAAAAAAAAAAAGTAACATCAAAAGCCAAACCTTCTGGTAAAACCATAATTTTTCTTTTTTAAGCTAAAATCTAAAAAACCACAAATTAATTAGCGATCTAATTATTTAATCCAACTTATATCGTCAATCATCAAAATTAGATGATCTTAATTAAATAATTATTTTATATATAAAAAAAAAAATACGTATAGTGTGTAAGGCACGGCTGAAATTGGCGCGTGATATGCAAACATTGTTTCCATCTCTCACACGAATTTGTTTCGTACAACAACTTTTTTTTCTTTTTAATGGTTTTGATTAATTTTTAAATCAATATTTTTGATGAACTCAAAATGCTCTTTGTCGGATATAAATCGAATTTAATAATATTTAATATTTTAGTTCAAATTAATTTTTCACCAAGCAAACGAGAGAAAAAAAAAAAAACCCTAGTGAAAATCAAAGTTTTGTTTTGGAGAAAGAGAGAAATTCAGAGATCAATTTTCACCTAATCAAAACTTCTCACCTCGAGAATTCGCTCTAGTTTTGAGGAAAAGGTCAGTGATTTTGTCAGTTTTAGGGTTCGATGTTCTTTGCTTTGGAATTTTGAATTGATCAAATGTTGAGCTGTGAAATTTGGGGGTTTTAACAAATTTCGACTCATTATCACGCTTTGGATCTATATTCTTGATTATTTCGTTGATTTTTCCTTTTATATGTATATTGTGGCAAGTCTAACAAGTTTCTATTTATTCCCAGCTTTTATGTAATGAGTTCGGTTTTGAACGTTGAATTCTCGAAAAGTTGATGACAAAGTGTTTACAGTTGTTTTTATTTACTGATCTTATTCTGCAAATTGTTGTCGCAAATAATTCTGGTTTTTTACTCGCCGATCAGCTCATGATTTAGCTGAAAATTTGGAAAATCTTTCGTTTTCTCTTTCGTGGAAAATCTGATGATGTAGTTGATGATATGTGTTGAAAATCTAGCAATGAAATGTTATCGCGAGGTATGAGTTTTGATGTGATTGAATATTTGCTAGCAAAATGTTCTATTAGCAATTAGCATTTCTAATTGGAAATTTTTTATGTTTGGATTGTTGTTATCCTGGATTCATGAATCTCGAACATCGTAAGATCGGAGTCCAGTACTTGACATTAAATCGTGCTGTTAATTTTTACAATGCTGTTAATGATATTAGTCTTCCATTGTTGTCGCAGGCTTTCCTGTTTGGTAAATTGGATTAATAATGAGATTGAAGAAAGGGGACATGGTGGAGGTTATGAACAGAAAAGAGATTCCAGGTTCGTGGCATGTTGCTGAGATTTTGTCTGGTAATGGACATACTTATCGTTTGAAATACGATTCTTATCCTGGGATGTCGAGTGAAAAGAAAGTGGAGACAGTTTCGAGGATGAATGTGAGGCCATGTCAGCCTCTGGTGCAAGGTGTGGAGCACTTTGTAGCTGGAGAGATTGTGGAGGTATTTTACGAACATACATGGAAGACTGCGGCTGTCTTGAACGTCCTTCAAGGAAGAAGAGAAACTACAAGTAAGAAGAGTTCTCTCCAGAAGCGGTATTTGGTAAGGCTGCTGGGGTGCTCTGCAGAATTGATCGTCGATGGATCAAATATTAGGACGAAGCAGACATGGCAGGATAACAAATGGATTCTGTTTGAAAATGTAAGTTTCTGTTTTACATAGCTCTGATGTTACATAATTATCTCTACTTATTTGTGTGCCTGCTTTTCAAATCATTCCCATTTGCATAAGGGAAGGAGCATATCATTGAATTTCTTGAAATCATTGATTTTCGACTCGCCTGAATGTTTAGTGATCAATTTCAGAAGTTGACTTCTATTGTGCATCAAGTCTCTGTTTTATTTGCTTTCCAAGAAGTTATTTATTGTTACAATCTACAGAAGTTTGGTTATCTAGATGTTATTTTCTTTTTCAAGCATACAATATATTCAAACATTTCCTCGTTTTCTACCTCTGATCTCTCGGTTTAACAATTTGCAGAGTTCTCGAGGAGCTGAGGATGTTACAGCTAGCAAGCCATCAACTTCAATTTGTCATCAGAATGTGAGCTTCAAGATCACTCTACCAAACACCAGGGCTAAGAAGACACCTCAAAGGAATCGCATCAATATTTTGGATGAAACTCGATTTCTGGAATCCCATCATGATCCAAGGTCGCTGAAGAGGATGTCCCCTTATGGCTCCTCTATCAACGAAGCTCATAACCAGAAGTTACGAACAATTGAGCAAGGTAAGAAGAAACAAAGAGTGGCTGCTGTGCCAGTGTTTGAAAATGCAGATGCTCTTTCTTACACCGGAGAGAATATGGGTGAGAGAAACATGCACACTTCCCTATTAAATACTACAACTGAATACAATCGAAGGGTGCTGATGAAAATTAATGATGGTCCTAGGATCAGAAGCTCCCAATTAAGTAGTTCAGACAGTGATGCATGCTCTGTAGGTAGTTGTAGTGTTACTGATGGGAGTCCTAACTACCTCGATATGCCTTCTATATACCTAGTTTCTCGAGAAACAGACACAGTTTGTAGTGATGCTGAGTCTGGTCATTGTTCGGGATTTGAGAGGAAAAGTAGTTCTCTTCCACCAGAAGAGGAAGTAGAAATCAGTATCCGTAGGTTAGAGTTGCATGCTTATCGAAGAACTCTAGAAGCGTTGTATGCTTCTGGGCCCTTAAGTTGGGAACAGGAATCAATGCTAACAAATCTTCGTATCATGCTCCATATTTCAAATGATGAACATTTGACGGAGCTGAAGCACCTAATTTCTGCTAAAACTGCTGTAAGTGACACATAATGGTAGAATGGATTTTTTTTTTTTTTTTTTTTTTACTAAATGTAGCTGCATCTGGAACTTGCATCTATGTTTCAAAAGTGTAAGAAGCTCTATGTTAGCAACTGTAAGTTAATTCTTTGCATACTCAATTCTGTCTAGGAGTTGGTAGTTTGTTACTAAGAAATATGTATCAAGTTTTCATTTGTTGACTAGTTTAGATGCTTCTTATCAATAAAGGTATTTTTGTCCCATTTATGTTGGATCCATTAGCTGTTTTTCTTGGTTCCATCCGAATTGTAATTTGTCTCATTTGAGCTTATATGCAACCGATGATTGAGTGACTATATCAAATTATCCATTTGATAACAGATGTATTTGATGAACCAAATATTACTCGACTATCATGGTCTCTGGCATTATCTTGTTCGACTTGCTTCTTACATTCAGCTTACAGAGAATTGGTTTGTCGTATTGAACATGAAATTTGTGGTGAAATAGTGGGTTTATGTAAGATGGATATTTGATGATAATCTTCGAATCCGCTGCTGAATTTCCAGGGCCAAGTTGGAGGCATGCTTCATTTGCTTCCAAGGCTTAAAGCTGATGCCATGATTCAAACTGATGCAACAGAGAATCACTGGTACCACGCAATTAGTCTATACGATTATTCTCGTCTTTTCTTTTCTTTTCTTTTCTTTTTTTCCACCTTGAATTTCACTGCTTGGTTGTATTTATTACTCTGAAATTGGCAGAATCCGAGTAGGTATAAAGTTGGTTTAATTATGTAGAATTTGCATGTTAAATTAGGTAGCTTGTAGTGTGTGTTTTCACATCCTAATTTGTTGGCACGTCCCATTGTATAATTTGCATGGTGACATTTCAATATCTAAATCTTGGGTGTATAATATATATTAATGAAATTTTGAATTCTGGGTATAAGTGAACATTTTCTGTGGCTAAATCTTAAATAGGCCTGATGTTTGTTATGCTTGGGGATTGTGAAGAATTTTACAAAACTTTATACTTAATTGGACTTGTCAATTGTCCGATACACCCTTAATTTCTTAACTATGTAAACGGAGAATTATTCAACTATTTTTATTTTTAATCAAAACACCCGAATCAAAACACCCGAGAACATGAAGGGTTAGGAAGACCCCGATCTGAGAAAGATAGCACTAAGAAGGGAGAATTATTCAACTACTTATCCAAAGTGTCTTTACAGATTAGTAAAAAAAACCAAATTCTGACAGTGACATTATCTTTAGAAACAAGATTGGAAAATTCAAATAAATTTTACAATTTGCAAGACACATCCAAGTGTTAAATTTTTTTTTTTTTTTCATTGATTTTAGAAGGAAATTAACTTATTCAAGCACCCCTCGAGACAAAACAACTATATAGGTCTAGTTTATAGGCTAATAATGTTAACGAATTAAAATATGCGCCATACTAAATACAATGATTCTTTAGATCTCGTTGATAATGAGCCTATCAATTATTTATAATAGACTCAATTTTAATAAAATATACTCGACGAGATGGAAATAGTATAGTATTAAGAGAGCAGCTTCATGAGCTTTATCATTTGGCATGATCACTAATATTTAAAACCATGAAAGCATGACCATAGTATTTAACCTCGACATACCAAAAGCGAAAAATAGGAATATACTAATAGCACAAGAGAGGCAGAATTCAGAGCTTAAATAAGGAAAGTTGGATGTAACAGCAAAACATTAAACCACGAAAGATCTCAAGTGAAAATGTGGACTACTACATGTAACTCAAATTGTATAGAAGATAAAATCATCTTCCCACAACCAAATCAAATCAAAGTTTAAAGCCCTACATATATCATTTCATCCCCGTATACTCCTGACAAAATCCGCAACGAAACTTTTTAGACCATCACAGTATACAAGAGGAAATAGATGATTTACTCGAATGCATCATCATCATCATCAGGAAGGGGCTGACTGGCAGCTTGAGCAAGCTCTGCCTCGTGTCTGCAAAAATAATTTGAACATTTAAACATATCATTAGCAAGCAAGCATTTAAACATATCAATAGAGTCGACACTTAAAAAACTCGATGAGAAGGGAAAGGAATTTACTGTTGCTGTGCAGCCAAATCAATCTGAACTTCCGGAGGGGCAAGAGCAGGAGACTCGACAAAGTGCAAGTTAGCATCACTGCAACAAGAGAACGAAGGTAATAAACTCAATATACATCCAACTATGAGATTGGATTAGGAGGAATAATGGTGAAGTTAAAGGTAAATACCCAGCAAGTTTCCTAGCCAGATAAAGGAAGGGCTTCTCGAAGTTGTAATTGCTCTTGGCTGAAATTTCATAATACTGCAAGTTCTTCTTCCTGTGGAAGGTAACCTGCTTGGCCTTCACCTGCCTGTTTTTGACATCAACCTTGTTCCCACAGAGTACGATTGGGATGTTCTCACAGACACTGATATTTCACAAGAGATCACCTTTAGAACATGATCGAGACATAGAAGTTGCAACTAAACAATTTACAAAATCAAGAAAACACATTTGAGTAAGCAATACATACCGGCAAAGATCACGGTGCCATGTTGGGACATTCTTGTAAGTCAACCGAGCAGTCACATCAAACATGATAATGGCACATTGTCCATGGATGCTGCAGCAGATTAAAATCATTAACCAATTATAAAATAAATTCACAATAATCTTTTCTTTCCTACTCCGCAGAATAGATGAATATACAATTCACTTACTAGTATCCATCTCTAAGGCCACCAAATTTCTCCTGACCAGCAGTGTCCCAGCAATAAAATCTGATCTTCCCACAGTTGGTAAAGAAATCAAGGGGATGAACTTCCACACCAATTGTAGCTGTTTCAAGAAAGTGTCTCTTGGTCAATAACAAAAGTAAAATGGGAAAGAAAGGAAAAAAAAAAGAAAAAAGCGGTAATTCACTGAGAGCAAGAACAATGTTATATATCTTACGCTCATATTTCTTCTCAAATTCACCAGTGAGATGCCTCTTCACAAATGTAGTTTTCCCTGTCATGAAATCACGGAGAGACATAACAATGATTAATGTGCACTTCATTGTTCTATAGTACATATTAAACTAGAAAATCAACACACATGAGCATATTCAAAATATCAGATATGAATAAAGCAGAATCTTCACACTGCGAATAAAATAAGCTGCCATCGAGTGCATTACCAGAGAGAGAGAAACGCGTAAAACCCAAACCCTAAACCCACAAACAGATCGGCTGAAACCAATTACCCTAAATCGAAACCCAAAAAATGGTATAAAACCCGTAAATTCCAAAAACAGCGATTCAAATAAGCAGACACAACCACAATCACCTAATAAATCAATGAGGCAGGCTGATGTAAGGATACACACGGGCTATTCCATAAAAATCATCATTTGTTCAAACAAAATCCTCTACTTCCTATATCGAAACAAAACAGTATACAATGAATCAACAAAACCTCAGATTCGAGATTCGATATTCGAGTTCAAATAATTACCCGTGCCACCATCCCCAACGATTACAAGCTTGAAGTTCGGGTAATCCACAGTCTGCTGATTCGGCAAAGCCTGAAAAACACCACAATAATCGAGAAAAAAAAACAGTCAAATTACAGCTGAATCAAACAATACCAGTAGATAAAGCAAAATTCACCACAAATCAAATCAAGCACCGCAATTTCAAAACAAAAAAAAAAAAAAAGAATCTGCAGCTTACCATTCGCTTTCTGCTTTACTGATTGATTGAGAGACTGAAACAGAATCTGAGGAGAGAGAAAGAGAGAGGGGGGGGGGGATTATTGTGATATGGCGTTTGTGTTTGTGTGTGCGCGTCTATATATATATATTCTGGAGCCCTAAAAAAAAACGTAGCGTAGGTTTTGCGAAGGGACTTTTTGAATTTGTGCTAAGCTGGAGTAGCTTTAAGCTGACGCGATAATCTCAGCCGTCGGATTAAAAGCTGGAGCGGCATCACGTGCTCGCCACGTGTTTCGGTGGAAGGAGACCTATGTTTTTGTTGAATTTGTGATGTGAATGGAAGCAGCCTTGGTGATTGTTCTAGAATCATGCTAATTGGGCCTCGGGTTTGGGCTTCTGCCCAATTTTTTTCAAGCAAATAGTTTACATTTGGGCCGAAGTCCTATTTCCAAGCCGGGTGATTTTAAACATAGCCACCATTTTACTCATTATAGCCCCCTTATTTAAATAAATAATTAAAATATTATTAAAATTACATTTATATCCTTGAAGCTCCAACCGTTTATTTTTGAGCAAATTATATATAGTCCCCTGAACCTTTTTTTTTTTTTTTTTTTTTTCCCTTCTTCTGCAAATTATAGAGTCGTGTAGCCCCCAAGGCCCCAACTTAAACTGAAGAATGAAGAACTAAAAAGAATTTCCACCACATGCTTCGTTTTATATAACACATCATGACAACAACTCCCATTAATATTCTCATCTAAATCACATAGAAACTGTCGATGGCAGACCTAAAACTTAACCGTAAATAAGCCATACGCATGCATACATAACTGACGACAGTATAAACTCACACACATCCTTCTATTGAAAATGATCCCATTTGTTCTTACAAATATCCAATCGCAAAATTATTGATCAAATTAACAACCCAATTCGGCTTCACAAAACCACCGTGATTTCAAAATTGGAGCACAAACAAAAATCAAAGGACAACTAAACATACCTCTAAAGGCGCAATCTTTTCTTGTAGCAGAAACAAAAGCGGGGCGCCAAACTCATAGTAGCAGAAACCAAACGCAAAAATTAGGAATCGATTTCTTAGAGAATCGGCAGAACAAGAAATTGCTACATCCTGCCACCAAACTTCACAAACCCATCGTGATTCCACAAGCAGAGCAAATACAAAAACCGAAATAAAATTAAACAAACCTGTAGCGCACAATCTATTCTAGCAGCAGAAAAAAAGGTGAGAGGAGAAGCAGAATCAGAAATCGTTACCTTGAAGCAGAATCCCTATGCGAAAATCAGGAACTGGTTTCTTCGAGAAATCGGCGGCAGCGGAAATGGATAAAATGGAGATTTTAGCGTGTGGAAACATCTACGGTGGAAACATGAAAGCCCTCAAAATGATCGAAAATCACATAAATGCCCTTTCACTGTAGTTTCTACAGTGTTTTTCATAGAGTTTGTGCGTTAAATAGGCGAAGTGTACTGTTCCTAAGAACAGTAGCAACATCCTCACTTATTAGATTTGGCAAGTAAATAAATATATATATATATATATATATCCCCTGTAGTCTTCTATGAACTATGAATCGCAGAAATCTACTTCCACTTCTTCTTGTCGAATCTTTATTTGCCTTCAAATCACCAAAGTAAATTACAACAGTGAAACAAAAAAAATATTCTCAAATCGATGCCACAACATAATGTACAAATTTAATTAAATTTAATCATTTTCTTTGAGAACAAACAAAATAGTAATATGTAAAAGAGAATTGTAAAGCACAAAGTTGAAGGAAAGGAATGACATTGTTGGAACAAAAAACATAAGGGAGCGGTAGAGCTCAACGTCGGCTGAGGAGGAACCTTGACGATTAATGGCAGCAGCGGAACTTGGTGATAAATTGAATAGTGGTTCTTAAAATCAGCAAAAGCAAAGCAAAAAATCATTTTGAATGGTTCGAGTGATAATTAAAAGGGAAGTCATAAATTTTTATGAATATAATTGAAATCTGAATATAGATTTTTGTTCACCAATGCAAATAAATTCAATGTAGAAGACGATGAAATTCTTTGTTATGCTGATGGACAAATTAGTAAATTTAATAATATTTATATTATTTATTTAAATAAGGGGGCTATAATGAGTAAAATGGTGGCTATATTTAAAATCACCCTTCCAAGCCCATTAGGCTGTCCACAAAAGTCATATCGGGTTGGGCCGGCCCGAAAATAAATCAGCCCACGAAAATAAAATAGTTTGTGTTGTATTTTAACTCCACCGGTCATATTTACATATACTTAATCTCGTCCCGCCAGTGGTAAATTTCTAGCTTCGTCCCTAATTTTCATGTATGGTCAACTGACCCGAAATTCGATCAGTCTCTACTTTTAGTCAGTTTCAAGTTATTGGTGATAGGATCCGATGACTGGCTAGTGGTGGTCGGGTTCGACCGGCCCGACCAAGAACCCTTTCGGGCCAAAAGAGAAAATGCTACCACGTCGTGTTCTAGTGTAGTTATAAGGATGAAACTCATTACTTAGCCTCTACAGTTTGGATGAGCCTAGGGCGTTTACTTTGAAGGATGGTATAAATACAATGATTGATAAATTTTAGAATAAGAAATGAGATGTGATAGGATTAAAGTAATTACATGTGTTTAGATGTGATTCATTCCTATGATTAGTACCAAATCAAATCAATGGATAAAATGCGGTAACATGGCTTTGGGATATCTCTAATTTGCAAACTTATGAAGTTAACATTGAATTATGTTCGGATAAAATTAGTCAATTCACTTTATCAAAGTAAACGCTCCCTTAGTGAACTAGTAAGGTTCTTAGTCGCATATATAATCACTTTGTCCACTTTACAATGATCTATTTTTATTCAACATCAGTCCATTACGTTACTAATATAAATTTATGGATAATTTGGAATTTCTTGGCCCCATTTCTTGTGAATTCTTGGTAATATTTTCAGTTGGGCGTTTCCTTTCCTGAAAAATCGTGTCTTTTTCCTTGAAATAATAAAGCAAGTTATAGTGAATATATTCTTGGCATTTTGGAACACCAAATTCAAAGAGAAAGAAAAGGAAACAAAAAACAAGAAACAGAAACATAAATTCAATTAGCAGATTTCAAACATCAAGATTATTATTTACGTTACTGCCTCACATAATGATTTCCCAAAAAGAAAATGATAGCAAGCACCACTTTTTTTCCCTTTTTTCTTTTTTTTTTAACCAAATCCTTTTTTTTCCCCATTTATTGGGTGGCATAATATTACACCTGACAATCAAATATCACACACTCCTCTTTATATACCGTTACACCTTAAACTTTCATTCAAAGAGTATCCATAGCAGCAGCAAGTAAATATTCAAAAAAGAAGAAGAAAAACCATTGTTACAATCCAAGATACTCTTACTATATCCCAACACCTCCATCTCCACGGCCTCCTCAGGCGAGCCGCCTCGGGTTTCGGACGCTGAGCAGCTTCACGTCGTCTACCACGGGCCCACAGAGCGAGGCGAAGTCGTCGCTCCTCATGTGGTAGTAGGTGCTGAGGAACATGATCCGGGTGCGAGCAGTCGTGGCCACAAACCTCAGCACGGCCCGTTTGAACCCTCCCTTCCCCTTCGACTCATATGGGACCTTCAGCGTGTCCCTCCCGGCGAAGGCCTCGACGATCATGGACCCCTCGCAGGCGTTGCTAGCGTCCCCCACCGCGAACGTGAGCTGGTAAGTCTTCCCGACCGTGGTTCTTGCAACCTGAGCGATGGCGCTCTCTTTGCCACCCACGAGCTCGATAGCCCTCTGGCCGTGGGGGACGGAGAAGTGGGGGGCGTCGATGTACTTCACGGCTTTCAGGGACTCGACCATCCATGCCGGGAGGGGGGAGTTGTCGTCTTCGATGTTTGGCGGGATCAGGACGCCCCAGCTCGTGTTGGGGAAGATGTAGGCGCCTTCTTCGAAGTCCCCGTTTTTCAGCAGGTTTTCTGCATTAGTATATAACCAAATGCATCAAAGATTTGTGAAAACAGAACAAAAGGGCCACTGCAAAATTGGAACTTCGATAGAGTTGATGTACTAATTCTAACAATTCAATGATTCTTGAAAACAGAACAAAAGGGCTAATGCAATCTTTGACTATAGATAGAGTTAAAAGTACTAATTTCTAACAATTCAATGATTCTTGAAAACAGAACTAAAGTGTCACTGCAATCTTGGAAATTAGATAGAGTTGAAGTAGTAATTATAACAATATAATGATTTCCTAAGTATCAAAGTCACTAAAAACTACCTAATTAACTCTGCAAATAGAAGTACCAAAGCATATATATAACTCAAACTAATGCTCACAGCTAAAGAACGTGAGCACAAGTATTAGTGAAGTAGACTTACGGTTAGTCGCTCTAGGCGGATACAGAGCTCGAATGGCAATGGAGTCGATGAGAGGTCCACAAGCCGGATCTTCCTCGACTCCCGGATTATGAATGAGGATCTCAGCGACACTAGAGCTCGTCTTGAAGGCCCACGCGTACGAGTCCCAACCATTGCTACTATACAATGTCTGGATTGGTAGAACTCCAAAGTCGGGCGCCACGGAAACGTTCACCCTCTCCTCTTGAGCACAGGTTCGAGCAGCGCTAAACGTTAGGGAGTAGTACATTCCTTTCGTGACGTTTATATATTGCTTGATCGAGGCCTCGTTCCCCAGCCTCACTGCAGCGTATCCTTCGGGAACCACTAGCAGCATATCCCCTTGCTTCTGCCCCGCCTTTATGTACTCGACGAAGCCGGAGATTTGCCATTTTGGAATGGAGTGAGGTTTGAGAACTATGGTTCCATTCAGATCAGAGGCCATAGGGGACATCTCAAAGTTGCCATTGTCCAAAAGTCCTGCACATTTTTAGTCATTCTTAGACTGGCAAACATCAAGAAACGATTCGTGTTCGTGTTCGTGTCTCGTTCAAAAAGAACTAGCAACATAGCACCCCATCATAGTGATTTCACATTAGCAAGTAGGAAGCAACAGTTTGGATTGAAAAGTTTGAGGCTTTGAGAAGAAAGAATACAAGAAACACTTTTGCACATAGCAAGCAACAATTTTGGATTGGAAAGGTTATGGCTTTGAGTAAAAAGAGTACAAAAAGAAGTAGGAACATAACATCCCATCAAGTTTGGGGAAAGCCTATGTAATCTACTTTTGATTTCTTGAAAGGAAATTAGAATGTGAAGTAACATGCTAATAGGGACAACTGCATACATCAAGTAACTGGACCAGCTGTGTGTATTTAAGCTTAATTCTGTGTGTGTATGTGTGTGAGTGTGTGTGCATGTGCAATCCCATGTGACTGGAGATGGGATTAAATTTAGATTTTTTTGCATAATTTTAACATCAAGAACCAGAAAAATATGAAAAGGGAAAGACCAAGTAACAGAATCTGATTTTTTTTCTTTTTTTTTCTTTTTTTTTGTATTTGGGTTTTTATAATTAACTTTACAGAGCAGCATCTAGGACTAGGAATATTTGTCGTGCTTATTAATCAAGAATTAGCACATGGATTCACATATAATATACTCTGCTAAAGTAGGGAATTTTAAATAAGTTTCAATAATTTCAAGAAACTGACACTTTAATTGTTGGTGCCTCTGTGTCATTCTTAGGAAAGATCAAGATTTGTTTATTTTCCCTAAATCTGGAAAAGGGTTTTGAAATTCAACAGAAATTATGAATGCCCTTTTGGTTTCTAGGAAAGAAGAAAGAACTTATAAATGCTGGTGTGCTGTGAAACTTGAATGATTTTGTTGCATTAATAACATATCATTGAATTATCTGAGTTTTTCTAACATTATTGTGTAGTTATTCTTGCAGCTCAGCTCACACTCACCTACTCAGAAACAAGAAACACACACTCACACACACACACACACACACACTAAACCCCAATATGGAGAGAGAGAGAGAGAGAGAGAAGAAAACATCAGTACAAAGGCTACAAATCTTGAAATCCACTTCAAACTCAAAGATCGAATTTTTAGAAATTATACCAGGGAAGATAAGGTTATGCTCTAGTAATGGTAATGGCGGCCCAGCACAACAGCATATGGAAAAAAAAATGAAACTCAAACATAACATAAGCAATGAAGAATCAGAAAACACACACACACACACACACACACACACACACACACACAGTGGAGTTAAGAGAGCTTACCATCTCTGAAGGCAAAAGCATGGAGGCAACAAGAAGCTAAGAAAAACAGCACCGACAGAGCAGTGAAGCTCCCCATTCTTGATTAACCACTGAGCTCACTCTTGGTACAGAGAGTGAAGAAGAAGAAGAAGAAGAAGAAGAAGAAATAGGAGTATTATTGAGTCTGATTTCAAACTGAATTCAGACACCCTTTTTATGCATGCCACCCCTCAAAACTAGCCTCAACTTTTTTAATAATAACGTTGTTGCCCAATTCCTATGTCGACGCTCCCTTAAAAAAAAAAAAAAACAAGAAAACCACAAACTGTAAAAATCATTTAAACAACAAAAATAACAGAAAAAGTAAAATTCATAAAAATAAATTACTAGAAGGGATGGGGATTAGCTTTTTTTTGGAGTGTAGTACGATGGCTCTGTAATATCACATGGGATCATTTAGTGAAGACGGTAGCCCTTTTTGAGCTGAGTTTTTATATTCAATTTTCTCTTCTATTTTTGGAAAATGCATGCATCCATTTTTCTTTTTAATAAATTTTCAAATTTTCATCTTTGCAAGAAGTTTATGTACTACTATAATAATATATATATTTTAATGTTTTCATGATTGGATTGTTTTTCCAGAAATTATGAACCGAAATGCATTTTATAGGCAAGGTAAGGTTGTTTACTGCATGTAGAAGAAGGGAAGAAGTTATTTTTTTTTGAAAATATTATTTTTGGTTTTCCAAATTTAGAAGACACACAAAAAAACTAAAGAAATTGTCCTATAGCGAATTGCATGTGCTTGATTGAAGGAAAGTCGGATTTAGTCAGACGCATACCCTGAATTTGCTCTCCAAATGTCTGAATTTCTCGAAATTAAGGTGGATGAGGATCACCTTATTTTTTTTTCTTTTTAAAAATCATTCTATTTTTTTTTTAATCTTGTAGGGGTTATTTACCCGTATTATACTAAAGTAGACATCTACGTTGCATGGGTGGGTTAGTGCGGTTACGGAGTCGATACGATACGGATATGAGGATATAAATTTGAAAAATAAATTAGAGTACAATTGGTCAAGGATACGCATGTATATTTATATAGACAAAAACTTGATGAGGACGGTTACATAGTATAGCCGGGTCAAAGTGTCAATCTCTATGCATAAAAGTGTTAATCTATATGAATAAAAGTATCAATCTTTAACATAATTATTTTACGAATAAAAGTGTCAATTTTAAAAAGTGACAATCTTTATACATAAAAGTGTTAATCTACACGAATAAAAGTGTCAATCTTTTAGCCGTGTTCATGGTGAGCCATGGCTGACCCATAGTGTGCCCCATTTATATATTACTATGCATATATATCACATAATATATAAAAAAAATTATAAATTAAATATTACCGCAATTTATTACAATATCTAAAAGAATAATTATTGCAAGAATTTACAAGAATGCCACTTTCTCTCCATAACATACATCCAAAAATCTTATGGATAAATACTTATTGCACAAGTGTTTAAAGGTGAATGAGATCTAACTAATGGTTAATACACATTGATTAATTACAATGGTGTACATTTGTTTGTTAGTTTATTAATTAATTTATCAAATAGATTGTGCTACCTACGTAAATACAAATTAAGCATTATTGTATTTTTCGTCAATAAATGTATATTATATCCAACGGTCAATTTGTAAACAAATTAGATATTTGTAATTGTTATCTTTTCAATTTGTTATTGTTGAATATTATAATCTAACAATAATATTAATTCAATTGGAATACTCAGTCTCAATTTCAGTATATTATTAGTGTGTCATATAATTATTTTTTAAGTATTAATTTTTAAACTTTAGTTTCAGTTTATATATCAAGATTTAGTTTAGGTTTGCAATTATCACTTCAATTCACCAATCCAATTATAATTTTAAATTATTTTTTAACATTTATTTTTATTTATTAAAATAAAGTTAATAAATTTAAAATTAAGGTATATAGTAAATTTTAAAAATCCTCATTTTTAGTTTATAATTGATAATTATAAATCATTATAGTAGCATTTTTATGATAAACATTCTAAAACTAATAAAAATTATTTTGGATACCAAAGTTGGGCCTGAAGCTACCACCCAATATTAATTTAAATGAAAAATATTTCTTTTAACAAGCAAACACAACACACTTACACACACACACTCGAGATGACTCGAACCCCCGGCCTTTTGGTTGGAGGGAAATCGTCTTACCAACTGAGTTGTGCTTCGTTATCAAAAATTAATTTAATTTATAAATATTTTTGAATGATTCAATTACGATTAAATGAGTAACAGCTATATCCACACATTCATCGATAATTTTATTTTTAATCAAAAATTCGGTATGTGAAAAAAAAATTACTATCATTAGTTAAATTCGATCATCTTTATATTTGCTTATTCTTTTTCTTATAGTAGTAGTAATTAACGTAGATCATATCTCGTGCATCACACGAGCAACAATACTAGTTAAAATGAAAACTTCAATTTAATCCCATAAATTAAATACTACTATATTGATTTTGTAGTGAATATGGATTTTAGAGCATTGCATATAAAAAAAAGTTACAAAAAAATCTCAAACATACATACCCTAGGGGCGTCTGATTTGCAAAGTAGAGTTCCCCAATATGTGAATCTAATTTTTTTTCTATTTGCGATTCGTCAGTTAGCATATCACATGCATATCACACACTAATTGCACCCGTACCCATACGTGTATCTGATACTAAAAGTATGATGCTTTAAAAACTATCTTCTAAAATCAAGTGTAACAACACCCAATAAATTTATACTCCGTACAAAATATAAAAACTCAAACCTTAAAATTAGAGATTAATTTGTGTATATATGCATGCAGCAAAGAGAGTGACCCCTCTTTGGATAGATAAAACAAGAGAGAGAGAGAGAGTGGAAAGAGGGAGAAAGAGAGATAAAAGGACAAAATTGACCTTTTAAGCGAGCCAAACTTCACTTAGTGGTAGAGGTCAAGAGAGACATGGCACGAGAGTTGTGGGCCCCACAGAAAACGGGGATGGGCCCCACGTGAACCTAGAGACCTATCCATAACCACCATCATCACTTCTTTTATTGGGCTTTTTTTTTTTTTTTTTTAATTTTTTTACATTGAGCTCAGATTTTATGTGGGCCTTTGAGCAGTACATTGAATTAAGACGTGGGCCGTCACCCATTTTCGGCCTCATTTTTTTATTTATTTTAAGTTACTATTTTTAATCTAATTAATAAGTAATGAAATTTCCTTTTTTTAGACTATTAAGGGTTTTGATTGAATTAAATCTCCAAACCACACGCCAGTAGTACAATATTTTTTGTTTTAAGTTTGACTTCGAACATTTTTATTTAAAGAAACAATCCTCTACCTCTATCTATCATGAGCACGCTCAATATGCACACGACTAATATGACAGTGTCACGTCAATTTTTTTTATTTTTTTTTCACGTAGAGTTTATTTTTAGGGTATTTCTAATATTTTTTTTATCTAAACAGATCATGTGGCAGTGCCATGTCAATAATTTTTCTATTCAAGATAGTTTTTTAGTGGAATTTATTTTAAGGTATATATTTATCATAATTTTCCTTAAATTTATCATTGCCACATGTAGCAGTGTCATGTCAATAATTTTTTCACTTAAGGTTTAATTTTTCCGATAGAGCGGAAGATTCGAACCTGAAACTTTTGATCTCATATATTAACCCTCTACTGATAGGCCAATTACACACGCATTCCTCATTTTATTCACATGCTTTTGTAAAAGACTTTTTATGAGATGAAAATATGGCACAACTTTTTTTTAAGCTATAGATTATAGACTTATAGTGAATGTTGATCAACGAAATCAAATTATATATATAATTGTGTGAATTTTTTTTAATGTTTCTTTATGAGCATAAGATAAGAAATGTGATTTCAAATTTCAGAGAGATAAAATGATGAGTGGGCAAATGGGGAAGTGACAAATTGAATTTGGATTGTGACCGAACAAAGCCAAAACTTTTAAGTAATGTCTTTTACCATCTGGACAGCCAAGATTCTTGGTGTCCCTCAAAAAACCTTTCTTGATTTTATCAAATATTATGTGCTCAATCATTTTTAACTTTTTTTCTTTTTCCTTTTTTCTTTTTTTTCTAGGATAATAGGAATTTGATTTACATTCTTTCATCCAAGTTCAAAGTATTAAATGCAATTATTCTCATGTGCATAAATAGTAGATAATTTAAGCAATGAATGATTATCATCAACACTCTCACTTTTCACCAATACTTGTCTGTTTTTTTTTTAACGTAAAAAATAAAATTATTATTGATAAAAAGTTGGTACCAGTGGTACCATACAGATTACATCATAGATTTTCCTTAGCCCAGTCAACAAAAATCGTATTCGCCTCCGCATCTCCTCGAACGAAGCACCAATTCCAAAACTTGCATTTAACTTCCTCCTCAATTCTTCTGAAATCTCATTCTTTTCCGTCGAATAATACCGAATTCCTCCATTTCCAAACCACGTAACACACCCCCACAACCCACCCAATCTCTTTTGTTTTTACCCCCGCCTAACAGATTTGAGAAGCTAAGAAAACGAGCCGCAATCCCCCTCTGTTCCACCCAGCTCACCCCCAGCCACCCAATGACCATATTCCATAGTTTGTTGACATGGTTGCAATCTAGGAAAAGATGTGTAGCAGTTTCAGCCTCTTCGTTGCAGCAACAACAAACTACCTCCAATACTTGTGAGTTTGAAATAAGTTTTATTAAGATTTTTTTTTTTTTGAGTATTTATTGTTTATGTCCTGAACTTTATACATTTTTCGGACATGTATTTTGATTTATTAAAAAAAAAAAAAAATCACTGAACTTAGCAAGTTTTTCGATTAATGGCTTACACCCCATATTACAGTGCTGGAAAAATAATTTATTTTGTCGTTATCTTGGAAAAAATACGTCGAGTCGATGTTTGACATACATATCGTCACTCCTACCATAATTTGGGATGCAGAGTAACGACATTTTTCGATATTGAAATATGGGATGTAGGCCATAAATCGAAAAAATTACAAAGTTCGAGATTTTTTTTATAAAAAAAACTAAATTAAAGTTTGAGTAATAAATCGAAAAAAATATTAAAAATTTATGTCATAAACTAAAAATTCTTTATTTTTATTTTTATTTTTATTTTTATTTTATTTTATTTTTTATGTTTGCATGAACATAACTCTCTCTCATGGGTGGTCCTGTGAACATGAAGTGTATGCATCAGTAAGGCTGCACACCAGCCGAGAAATCGAAATAAATTTCATAATTTCATGAAACAAAATATATCCTCATTTTGGGCATAATTCATAAATTTGCACATGATAATGTCTGTATAGCAAAATAAATTGTGATCTATGACCACGTTAATTCTTTAAATTCCACTCTTTGGTGGGTCCTTTTTGTTTTCCTCGAGTTTTTTTTTTTCAATAAATAAATATAATTATTAATCATTGTTGATTCTACCATAATTAGATGGGGCTAATTTATAAAAAAATCTTCTCCATAATATAAACATAAAATTCTGACAAAACATATATTTATATGCAGAGATTACGGCGACCACCGTGAAACTCCGTGGGTGGGTATAGCGCCACGTCGACATCGGCAGCCATTCCCACGGCGGCCCAATGGCGGTGGAGTTTAGAGAGAGGAGAGAGAGAGAGTTAGTTATATGATGGAGAAAGAGACAGAGCAACCGACGAATGCACGTAGAAATGAAAGGGGGCATTGATTATTTGATTGAGAGATGCAGAAATGAGGCAAAATTCGGAGTTTCTTCACATTCTATGCTCCCCTCTTACTTCTTCACCTCTCACGTGGATTTCTTTTATTTCTCGTCTTCAATTATATACCCCCTTTCATTTTCATATTCTATTCATTTCCAAATAAATAAATATACTAAATAAAATTATACTTGAGATATAGCTATGACAACGAAAATTTTCAAAACGAAGGAATAATTAATTAAAAATAATAATGCAACGGTACATGATAATAAGTGCAAAGCTAAATAATCTTTCTTTCTTTTTTTCTTTTTTTTTTATAATGGACTTTATGATTCCCGAAGTACTGAACATCTGCTATATAATTGCAATAATGAGTAAATAGTAACAATAATAAATAATGTAAATGCCCAGATTGTTGTACAAATTCTCCAATTAAATGTGGCAATAAATGATCTCATACTGCGTAACTGTATCGATTTTATTTATTTTTAACAGATGCCTATTTGTTGTTTGATGTATTTATGTTTATCAAAAAATACAGTCTTTGCATTGGCTTCTTACTGCAACCGAATCAATGCGATATAACGTACGCAACAGCAAAATTTGTACACAACTGTAATCTATAATTTAGAAAAGTTTCTTGATGCGCCTTGCCAAATTGACAATGCTGATCTTCACTTGATTGAGGCGGTCAGTGCGCTGTTGCTCTTGATGATGATCAGCGAATGCCAAATAGTCAGGCGTTTCAGCGTCTCGGCTTGACTGAAACACTGGACATTGATCTTCACTTGACTGATGTGGTTCCTAATGATGAGTGAATGCCAAACAACTAGGCGTTTCATTATCTCGGCTTGACTGAAACACCGAACTGACATCACCGAACTTCACTTGACTGATCCGGTCAGTGCGTTGCTGCTCCTGATGATGATAATTAACTCAAAGCGTCTCAACTTGACTGAAACACTAGATTGACGCAGTGGGCTCCTGATACTCTTGGATACAGCTGACCATCAAATCACTGTTTTATGTTGTATGCTTCTAATATAAAGATGTACACATTACATTATTTCATATTGGGTATGACAATCCTAGGTTGAATAATTTGCAAGACAAAGGAGCAAAATTGAAATTTTGTTGGTCTCACAAAGCAAAATTACAGCCAATATTACTATATTTGAGGGGACATCGTAACAACCAATAATTTAGTGACAGTCTGTATCCTGTGCTTTGGAGAATTTCACTCACTGCAGCTGATTAACTTTAAGTTAAAAGGATAATTAAAAAATCAGTATAAAAAAAACCCAACCCTTTATTGATAGCATTTAATGTAATTCCACCGAAACCGAAACATATCTCATATATAGATAAAGAAATTTCCCAATGGAATTGGAGTGTCCAATATCCATTTGGGCTTGAGGAGGAACCAATAGAATTGTCACAAGCAATCGATAAACTGATAATAGTAATAAATAGAATGGAAGGGACAAAGAAGGAGATGGCTTATAATTACAATAGACGGTCCATAAATAAAAGCAGGGCCATGGCTCATAGCATCACATGGAATGTCCACTAATAGCAAATATGTACACAACTCCTTTCCTATTTCCACCAACCCTAGAGAGAGAGAGAGAGACTTCAAGAAAAGAGGCTTCAGAGCCACACATGCAAGTGAGCAACTCAGAATAAAACCAGAAGCAAATAGATATCAGATATGAATCAAAATCCCATGTAACTAATAAGAAACACAGCCATCAGTACAGATTTATGCTGATGCAATCAATAGAAAGTGACACAACATTACATGTTGATGGTGACTCGAACCAGTAACGAAACTATAACAGTCTCTTATTAGAAACAAACACGAGCACGAAACTCAGACATGACTGTTACATTACTCAGAGAGGGAGAAGACGAGAATTACTTTTGCCCTTGATCGATTATATGAAATTTGGTCCAAGGGCACCAGCAAGAAGTGAATATCGTCTCATGGAATGGAGCGCTGATAAAGGGGCAAAGCTCCGAGTGCTTCACGTTCAGCGTTCTCTCTCTTAACCTAACATCATAACCACATGTAAGATTTAGAAGGATAGAAGGCATAAAAGATGAGCGTGAAAGAGTAGCATAACTAGTGGTGAGTTTGAAATCCACTTTCTTATGTGCACTTACCGAACATTTTCAATTTAATATTTCAGAGAAGAGAAATGCATAAAATGCAAAACAGTTTTTGTAAAATGCTAGAAACTAGGGACCATAAAGAGAAGTTGTAGCTCATATAGGAACTTACAAGTGCTAGCATCTCCTGTAGATAGCTCCGAAATGGTGTCTGCATAGCCTGTAGACGAATATAAAAGAAGATAAGTTTAACACTTTAACTATAATGCTGCAGCTAACTGCAGCTACGAAATAACTATAACAGAAACCTACTGCTACTAAGAAATATTCCATGTGGTATCCAGGGCCATGAATCTCAGTGATCATGGTGCTTCGTTGATGCTCGGACTAAAGGGAAATAAACCTTAATGGGCATTTCAATTTCTGATTTAAGGGTAACCCTCCATACCTCTCAAGAGAATGAAAGTGATTCCCCCTATTATCCTACCAATTCTCTTATTAAACTAACCACCGCCCATGATTGAGAATCAGATGTCATGCATACTATGCAATGGAAAACAGTCATATCACTGATGTTATGCTTCTATTCTTGCATTTGCACACGGCATATCCAGAAGAGTTGCTCCATCACGTATAAGAGAATGAAATGGCAGTCAGATTCAGAACACAGCATAGGAATCAAAGTGAAAATTTAGTTGACTTTTGATATAAATAAATATAAAGGGCATTCGGTAAGTAGAAGAGATAATGGACAGGCATCAGAAAATGGGAACTCAAAACTAATTACTGAGAAGCCAACATATGAAGCAAATGAGCTGATAGAAATTGCATTTTCAGAACAAATACGCCAAGATGATTATCTGCTTCATGGCTCTCAATAGTTAATCGAGAAGCAGTTCCATTTGTTTTCCAGGATGGACATCCCACTTCACATTTTTTGCATGAAAAACCAGACAAATCGCTGATGTAGCAGCAAATCTCGGAAACGGATGTAACCGGTTGATGCACAGTGACCTTAGCTAGCATAATTTAAAGGATTGCATCGGAAAGTCTTTGTTTGGCAACATTGTTATAACCTCTCAACTACATTAGCTATACAGAAAATATGAAACAATAGATTATGCAAAAAGGTAACCATCTGTTTCAACTACGAGCATGGAAAAGGATTTCATAACTAACAACTGCTGTCCCGTTAATGGCAATCGGCGAAATCTACATCAATCTATCTCCTATAAGACTAATACATGAAGCTTATGTCATCCAGGATCCATTTCTGCAGGAATGTGTAAGGCATTATCGGCATAGCAGGATGGACTTCAAATAAAGTACATTCCCCAACCCCAAACAACTAAATACAGACTAAGCAAAACTCCATACGCAAATGAAGAAATTTACGTTCTGTCAATGAAAAATGAAATTATTCATCAACATATTAGCATTATCTCCATTTTCCCCCAAAAAGAATCTCCATTTCCCCCAAAACCCTGGACACAGCAATGCAAAGATAAAATTGAAAATTGACATTAAGCACTCAAACTTCAAATCGCACATCAAACCTGAAATCCCCCAAACAGAAACGCACATACAAACACACACAGCCTATAAATTCAGCTAACTATTACGCAACCTACGCAAAATCCGAAAAACTGCATTCAGATCTCATCGGAAACGAGTACCTGGAGATCTTCGGGAAGGTACTCGTGCTTCATGGAAAGGTCCATTGCGCGCTTCAGCCGCTGGTTCCTGGCATCCACGACCTCTCTTGGTAGACGATCCAGCGCCTCCTTGATATCATGCTCGGACATCGGGTCAAGTAAATCGTCATACCGAAGACCTAACCCCTCAAATCAAGCATTAGATACGATTAAGCCTCACGAATCTATACACCTCAGGAAACACACACAATCTTAACCAAATGGATTACCGTATCTCCGGAGGCGATCGGCCACCACTTTATTGTGCATGGCGGCGAGCGGGTTGCGGTGTGGGTCGACAATCCAATTGAGTACCTTAGCCATGGATTTAGCCATTCTAGCCACGGATTCCCTCTCTCTTTAGCACTCACTCTAGCCTGTATTTTCTCGAATTTGAAGCTTCTCGGTGTCGATGTTCGACTTTGATTTCTAGGTCGAATTGTAGGGAACTGTGGGATAGAATCGCAATGAAATGGACGCTGTTGTAGGGCTTTTGTTGGGCTAAAAAGCGTGGTTTCTAGTCAACAGATAGCTAATAGTTGTACTTCTATGAATAAACACTTGCTCTGTTTTGCTTATAATGAGCCCAATTTTTATGATACGAAAATTAAAGTAGTAGTAAGAGACATAGTGGAGGGTTTTAATATTTTAAGGAAGATTTCTTTTCTTTTCTTTTTTTTTAATAAATTAAAGCATTATACATCCATAAAAACTTATTATGATTGATTTTAAATAAAAGATTGTATCGAGACCTTTATTTAGATATAAAGATTTTAAAATTAATTTAAGATATGTGGAGAAGAGTTAGTTGATTAAATTTTGTCTTTTGAAAAATAACTCATTAAAATGACTAATTATAACAAAAATTTGGAATAAATTTTCGATAAAAAGAAATTCCATCATCGTTCACTAGATTATATATTTATTATCTTGTTTACAAAATCCTCAAAAATAAAATTATAGAAACACGAGACTCTAATAGAAACTAAAATTTATAAATAAAAAGAAAGTGAAGCAAAGTTTGTAGGATATTTATAGTATTTTAGTAAATATTAGTCGATATTAAAGCTAAAAAGTAGTATAAGAAATAGTAAATGAAATATATTCAAAAAGAAAGGAATAGTCCAATAAAGGAAGTAGTTAGTATAATTATTATGGTTAAAATAACATAAATATAATTATCTGAAAAAACACAAAAATATAAAATGTTGACTTTTTCTTTTTTTCGGAGAAAATATATATATGGTGTTTGAAACGATTGACTCACACCAGTTGCCGCCAAAAATATAGCATGGAAACTTCACACATACTGCGCAAAAAATTAGGAGGAGAGAGGAAGCTACCGTTAACTGCTCTGCAACGGATGATGGCGAAATCACAAGGGAAAAGAAGGAGAGGAAGCGAAGCAGATTAATGGTGGTAACGTTGAAGAAGAAGACGAAGGATCAATTCAATGACTCAGATCAAATCAATCGACGTCGAATTCCAACGCTCCGCTTCGAAAAAGGCGGCGAGCTTGGACAGTTTTGAGGACGGCATCCTCCCCCCTCTCGGCGACGCCCATAGCGCCCCCAAACCCCAGCTCCGCCCCTTCATCGTATCTCCCTTCGATCACCGCTACAGGTGCGGATCTCCTTCTAACGCCGATTTCGCGGTTTAATTTGTCTATTTCAGCGAGAATTTGGGTTTTTTTTTTTATATTTATTGTAGAACTTGGCAAGGGTTTCTGGTGATACTGGTATTCTACACGGCGTGGGTTTCGCCTTTCGAGTTTGGATTCCTCAGGGGGCCCAGGTGGCCTCTCAACATCACGGACAACGTCGTCAATGGCTTCTTCGTCATCGACATCGTGCTGTCGTTCTTCGTCGCTTATCTCGATAAATCGAGCTACATCTTAATCGATGAGCCGAAGAGGATCGCTTTGAGGTATCTGAGGACAGGGTTTCTCTTTGATGTCATCTCCTCCATGCCTTATGAGTTGATACACAAAATTTTCTTTCACAATGTCGATGCGTATGGCTACTTCACTATGCTTCGCCTCTGGCGTATTAGAAGAGTCAGTGCAATGTTTGAGAGGTGCAGTTTTATGCTAATTTTGGGCAAATTGCATTCCCTTTTCTTGAATTCTAAGAATGGTTCTTAACTTCTAAGAATTCTAAGAATGGTTCTTAACTTCTTATTGTGTGAGCAGGATGGAGAAAGACACGCACATTAACTACGTTGTAACTCGAACAATAAAGCTTATATGTGTGAGTATCTTGAGATGTTACTAGGTACAGAGTTCATGGTGAGTGCAAGAAATTAAGGACTTGTGATTGTGATTTGTGTTGTGTAGGGCACTCTTTTTTCGATTCATGTCGCTGCGTGCTGCTTCTATCTTCTTGCTGATAAGCATAAGGATGCCAAGGACACTTGGATCGCCCTTAACCAGGAGAATTTTCATCAACTTCCTTTGTTGGACAAGTATGTTATATCTGTTTACTTGTCCATAGTCACTGTCTCAACAGTAGGCTATGGCGATTACCATCCCGTGAACCGAGGGGAGATGATATTCGACATCTTCTTCATATTATACATCCTTGGCCTCACGTGCTACATCATAGGAAACCTCACCAACATGATTGTTGAATCCACCAACAGAACTAGGAAATATGTAAGTATATAGATATGGACTTTGTTTTTGATTGAGGCCAGCAATTCTTTAGTTGGAATGCTGTTTTTATGGAGTTATGTAGAATTGCCTTTTGCATGTTATGTTTATACTCAGAATGGTTGGCTGATAGTGTTCATTTTGAATGTGATCTGTGGTGTCCCAGAGAGAAACTCTAAATGCTGCTACGAGCTTTGCGCAAAGGAACCAACTTCCTCGAAACCTGCAAGATCAGATGATAGCTCACTTGAGCCTCACGTACAGAATCGACTCTGAAGGGGTGCAGCAGCAAGAGACGGTTGATTCACTTCCAAAGGCGATTCGTTCGAGTATCTCACATTTTCTGTTCTACTCCCTTGTTGATGGAGCGTATTTGTTTAAAGGAGTGTCAAATGACCTACTCTTTCAGCTGGTAACCACCAACATTTCATTTCTTTATCCTTTTCTTATGCTTTCGTCTTTATTTCTCGTCTTGTACCAAGCTCCAGAAGTGGGAGCTTTTGATGATCTATAGCATATACTGGAACTTTTTTTATTATTCATGGTATCTCAAATATGGAAAGAAACCATGTCTAAGTAGGTAATTATGATGATGAGAAAGCAACTTATCCAAGATGTAAACCATTGCTTAAAAATTTATATAACCTTTCCTTTGGTTTATCTTATTATCTATTTGGTGCTCACATAGTTACTGATATTGCATTTTGAAACAATTTTTTGCATTTTTCATCTCCTAAAATCTATGCTTGCAGGTTATGGAGATGAAACCTGAGTATTTCCCCCATGGAGAAGATATAATTTTACAAAATGAAGCACCTACAGATATGTATATTCTGGTTAATGGGGCAGCCGTAAGCTCTCTCTCTCTCTCTCTCTCTCTCTCTCTCTCTCTCTCTCTTGCAATTGCTTCAAGTAGTAACCCAGCATTTTTCTTGATGACAGGATCTTATTTCACACAGGAATGCAATGGAACAGGTAAAAGGCCAAACATTAGATGAACATTTTCTGCTGTACTATCTTTTCTTTAGATGGTAAATGCAAATTATCCTAAAACATGCCTGTAACCTATGAATCTAGCATGTTGGAAAGCTGAAGACAGGGGATGTTTGTGGTGAAGTAGGTGTTCTTTGCTACAAACCACAAGTTTTTACTGTTCGAACGAAGAGATTAAGCCAGTTTCTGCGACTGAACCGTTCTGCATTAATGAACATTCTCCAGCATAATGTTGGAGATGCAACAATAATCATGAACAATCTCCTCGAGGTAAATAGATAAAATTAATACCGCGCCCAAGTGATCTAGCCTCTCGACTCCATAAACTGTCTGAATCTTGTGTTGCAGCACCTGAAAGAGCACAAGGATCCGGTGATGCAAGAGATCTTCGCTTACACCGAGCAAATGCTGGCAAGTGGAAAAACGGACATGCCTCTGAGCTTATGCTTTGCTGCAGATAGAGGTGATGATCTTTTGTTAAATCAGTTGCTTAGACGAGGTATGGATCCGAACGAGTTAGACAGCAACGGACGCAGTGCTTTGGTAAGGCCTAATTCTTCATTCTTTTGAGTCTTAGCTATGTATTGTAGTTTTACTTTTGTCAATCATGTTGAAGCTTTCTTTGTAAATGCAGCATCTTGCAGCATCAAAAGGATTTCTTGAATGTGTTCTTCTACTTCTCGATTCCGGGGCCGACCCCAATAGAAAAGGTACTCCTACTTTGATAACTAAGGCCTACAAAAGTAACAAAAAAACCATCTTTTGCTGAATTTGCAAGCATTTCAATGCAGATTCTGAAGGAATAGTTCCATTGTGGGATGCTATATTGGGAAACCATGAGACTGTAATAAAGGTGTTGCGTGACAATGGAGCAAACTTATCTTTTGGCGACATAGGCCACTTTGCTTGCTATGCAGCAGAGCAAAACAGCATAAAACTTCTTGAAGAAATCATCAAATTCGAAGGGGACGTAACGCAACCCGACTCCCACGGGACAACATCTCTTCACAAGTCGATATCTCAAGGGAACGTCGAGATCTGCAAGTTCTTGATAGAGCAAGGAGCCGATCCAGACATGCCGGACGTGGACGGGCGGACCCCACGAGCCTTAGCCGATCACCAAGGCAATGAAGAGATCAAAGCTTTGTTTGAAACAATTCCCCAGTCAGGGGACCACAAGAGGCACCAAGTAGTGAAGAAAACTGTGAGTCCTTCGCTTCAGCCTCGTCCTTGGAAAGATGGTGGTAAGACGAGGACGAGTCAGACGCAACTCCAGAGCAGCCTTGCTGGGATCATTGCAGCTGGCCAAAGACAAGAAAATGAATGTTAGCTCTTAGGAAACCACTCTACTCTTTTTGAGTGTTTTTCTTGAAAACTCAGCCTTGGTACAAAGAAGAATGCTTAACATTATCGAAACTGTGCAGGTTCTTACAATCTTCGGACGGCGCAGAGCTGCACTAGGGTGACGGTCAGTTGTCCGGAGAAGGGTGACAGTGCTGGGAGGCTGGTGCAGCTGCCTGGTTCCATTGCAGAGCTGATCGATGTCGGGTACCAGAAGTTCGGTTTTCGAGCAGCGAAGATCATGACGAAAGATGGCTATGTGACTGAAAATCTTGCTGTGGTACGTGATGGTGATCATCTTATCCTGGCTAGTGAAGATGGAATGGTCACTGTTCAACTTTAGCAGGAAATTTTCTTGTAATTTGATTTATTATGTTTGTTTGCAAGTACATGAGAGTGAGCAAAATCCCAGTTTTTTTGTGTACATTTTTCTTTGCTCACTTCTTTCTTGTAAGATCCATGTAATTTTCAATTGACAATAATATTGAGAATTGATTATTTCTGGCTATTACTACATGCTGTCTGATTTCTTGAAGTTGGGCGTTAGATAATCTGATGTGTGATTCATAATTTATATAATACTCCCTACGTCCTGTTTCGTTTGACCCTTTCATTATGTTATAGTTCACGTATATTCAACAAACGAACCAAATAAAAGCTGTCACAACTGTGCATGTATTTAGGAGATAGTACCTTGTAATTACGAATTATGCTAAAGTTTGCTTGCATTATGCTTCATATAAGCATATCTTTGTACTAAAAGCGACGAAAATAGTTGAGCTCAGAAACGACGAAAGTAGCTGATCTCTGAATCGAGCGTTAAATCGAGAGAGAGAGAGAGAACACACCAATAATGTAGGCAAACAAGTTACTTGTTGTACATATATATGTACTTGATACAATGTCTCAACCAGATAGCTTCACTAATGAGCTAAGATCAGCAAATGAATTAAAGTTAAGAAATAATTTCAATCCACCCACACATCTCATCTTTTCCTAACCCAAATATTAGAAATTTAGTAGTGTGTGAGGCGAAAAGCCATGAAATTATAACAGAAAGAAAAGACATAAGACGAGATGCCGATCTATAATTCACATCTGCTACACGAACACGATTTGTAGTAGCTGCGCTGAAGAAGAGTTGCCTCAGCACTGCCCTTTTGCCAAAATCTTTCCTTTTCACTTGGACAGTTTGCAAAAATGCCAGAAAGAAATGAAGGGCTTCGGCTCCTCATGATTTCTGCAGAGAGTCGAGAAACGAAGAGCCTATCACTTCATCCTTTCTCCCATTTCTCCATGTATTGCTCTTATAATGCTTCTTAGGCTGTAGCCATGCAGATGGTAGTGATCTTGTGTTACAATCTACTAGAACCTTCCGGAACAGACTGCGAAAACCACGATCCATTTTATTATAGTTCTGCCCTAATAATTGGAAAAAGAAAAGATGCTGTTGTAGTAAAGAATCACAAACCTGAAGCTGCTGCCTATCGTTGAAGCTCACTGATCGGTGCTTTAGTTCACCTCTGCGCGTAGTCATCTCGTCTAATATTTCAGCAGAAGATACATCAGGTGAAGCTCCGTCAGTATCAATATCTGCCATTTCCCTGTCCTGCTTTCCATAAAACTCCGAGTATCAGTGTTTGAAGATAAAACTATGTATAGTCGAAGGAGAGAGATTTTATTTCATACCTTGAAGGATATAGATAGACTCCGGCTCCTGAACGAACGTCCCATGATTTCTTCATACTCAGCTGCATCCAGCTCTCGAAGAAAGCGAGGTGGAAACATCTTGGGAAGAACGTGCTCCCGTATGCTTATCAAGAGGAAGAAAGGCAATGGAAACAAGATTCCAGCAATCGGAATCCATGTGATTCCGAAGCACAGCAAAAGATAGGCGAGCTGAAACAGCGTAAACATGAAGATGTGTTTGAATGGCACTGCCTCCACATATGAAGCATGGAACCCTTCAATAACTCTGCAGAAAGTATAAAATAATCCCAAATAAGTTGAAAATAAATAATACTACTAATCTTTAATTTATGGAAGAAAAAATGTAGAGCTTACTTGAAACGACGTCCAGGTGGAACAAAAAGAAGCAGAATCCTCTCCCAGAACTGATTACCGGGAAGACTATCGATGGCCATGTAGGCAAAGTATCCCCACAGAACTGAGGTGGGTATCAACCTCAGTACGGGCGTAGCACATACAGCGAGTCCTACGAGTAAGGATTGTAACAAGTTGCTGACTCTTTGCTCGTTTACTCGAACTGGCAAATGGAGATCAATACACTTTTCGGGATCAAATGTATTGTCTGAATCTGTTTCGTCATGGCTCAAGACAGCTTCCTTCAAACTTGCTAGATCTTTGTCCGCAGCATGCTGTAGTAAAATGAAAATATATTACACGGAAGGGATGTAATATTATCATATTTAGATGGAAAAGAGGAAGAAACAAGCACATACTGAAGGGGCTCCTTCCTCCATCTCGACAAAAACTGCATGCATTCGCCCATATATCTCCGAGTTGCTTGCTCGCAAATTCATGCCCTCCTTCGCAGACTTCACCATTTTCTTCCTTATCAACTGCATATATATCAGCGTTTGATTATCAAACATTTTCCTTAATCATATTATATGATGTGACGAGAATTTCTGCATAATCATGCTTTCTACCTGCTTCTTGAGGACTGCAAGACTACGAGTATGCATAGGGGACTGTGGAAGAACACCATTAGAAGGAGGCAGTCCGAGTAGTCCACAAATCAAAGTCTGAAGCAACGAAAAAGTAAACTTAGAAGAACAGTTCCCTAGCTTTATACCTAAACTTAAAACCAAAATAGCAAATTAAATTGCATACCATCACTCCCAGCAACATGATATCGTAATGGTAAGCAGATGGCTTTTTCAGATTAAATTCCTTCTGTTGTGCCAGCTGTGAAGCTACACTGTGATCAAAAAAGTATAGGCCCGCGATCATCAAAGCCGGTATTATTGCTGCAAAGATGTACTTTGCCGGTACCTTTCCCATGTCCTGAAATTCCGTTAAACGAATAATTGAGTATGTACTAAACAAAATTTTAACAATCGTATCAAACTGAGATAAAACAGGGTATTAATGAGTTGATTACCTTCATCACAGTCCAATGATACAACGATTCAGAATCCCAAGGATCTGGGCAGTAAAGCCTCCTTGGGACTCCCGAAGGAATCTTGGACGGCATACCGTATGATAACGCAGTCCATACTATTACAGCTAAGGGAACTCCGTAGTCTGCAATAAGACTCCTAAACATGGCTGTCCAAACAGGGAAGAAGATATTAGTCGTACGATTTAGTTAATCCAAGAACATGATTAAGGTTGGAATCTCAATTTTTCTTTAATTCACCATACCTGAACCGTAACGCCAGGACCTAGCTTGTGTACTCTTCAGGGCAGTGATAAGCAGACCGAAAGAGAATATAACAGAAAGTAACCCATTAGTATAAAGCCACTGGAATTGGAATTTCTCTTTGGAGGCATTTTCACCCATTGGAACGTTGAATTCGCTCACCACACCCTGTTATTCATGCAATCGAAGTTACAAACACAACTGTCCTAGCTAGTAGATTCTTAAGATTCTACAAGGGAGTAAAAGTGAGTACCTTGATGGCCTCTTGAAGGAAAAGAACAGTGATCAACATGCCAAAAAGTTCCCCTGCTACTCTTGTAAATCGAGTGATGACGGTGCAAGCATTGAATATAGCAAGAAGGAACAGCATCAAAGTAGTCCAGACACAAACCCTGTAAACAAAATCAAATGCAAAGGTTGCCATGTTTTGAATACGAGCTCATGCAAAAAACTGAACTTAACGAAAAATGTGAAGACTCGAGGAGAGTTATACATACCATCCAGCCCAGGCTAGATACAGTTCCGCCCCTACAGTTTTTTTACCAAAACTGTAGAGGTAGGAATACATAATGATGGTTGGTTCTGCAACCCCTAAGATCAATAATGGCTGCCCCCCAAAAATCGCATGAATGAATCCACAGATAGCCGTAGAAGCGAGAGTTTCAGGGGTGCTTAAGCTTCCATCTGTTACAAAAAGCAAAGAACTTGTCAGCAGTAGAAAGCCTAGTATCAGTGTAAAGCTTATTAGCCATCAATTACTTCAATTAGTAGGAGATACTCTACAATGCTCAACTTTCATTTCTTTATAGATTACTGTTCAAAAGAAACCAAAAGGATTCACCTAACGTCCTCGAATGTTAAAACTGACCTGTCTCTCGACTCAGTTGCTCTCCAAAGGCAATTACCGGGAGAGCAGAAGCGAAGAAAATGTAAGCAGTTGGAGCCAGAATCCTGGAAAGGTGAATGATGACAGAGATCATGTTCAGCTACTTGATTAAAACAGGACAGCATCATAAAATGTATTTCTTCCATCACCCAACGACAAGGCAAAAGGACGGACCTTGCACCCGAACCACATGAATCGAGCCAATCCTTCTTGTAGCATGCCAACCTTCCCTTGAAATCCTTCTTGACTCCCTTTAGAGGAGTCTTTAGGCCATCCATGGTGTTTGTTATAACTTATAAGCCTATAATCAAGAAAAGCACGAACGTAACAAAATCGTAGGAAAGCAACACAATCATCTTCCTTACAGCTTAAAGGAACTAAATCCTTACTGTTCTTATACAGAAATATGTACATAACTTGAAACCGTTTAAGCTAAAAAGCAGATTGCTACTTCAAAGTCAAAACATGATCTCAAGAACTGATCTTAATCATATTTCCATTTGCAACAATATTCATGAAACCAGTCATCCATTTCCTCGATTAAACAGATCATCAGAACTGCACTTTACACAATCAAGAAAAATGCTTTAATGGTGTGGGTTGGATCCGAACCCGAACCTCGGCAGTGCATGTGATGAACTACACCAAACATCAAATCTATCATAACATATACACACGTGGTATGTGATCTTTGAGTTTCATGCAGGCAGCATTATATAAACCATGGATGAAACTCTCGCTTGAAGGTTCGACTCAAAATAAAATCAAGAAACAAGTAAAAGCAGTTGCAAAAACAATCTAATCTCGCTCCATCCTATTCATTCCACCTTCATCAAACCAAATAACAACACGAACTACCTACAGTACCTAGAAAAATCAAAAATAGGCCACACAAATTCTTGAAAAGTGAAAACACAACACGTTCATAATCAAGAAAATGCACCGGCGCTGACCTATTCCGCAAAGGGCTGATCCGATTCGAGAAAAGCCAATGCGGGTGGTTATCTTCAAGCAAAAATTCCAAATAGGCCGCTCGTGAAAAAAAATTCCGGCAGGCGAGCCGCCGTCGGTGGTAAAGAACGAGCGAGCCTATCCGAGGAAGGAGAAAGAACAGAATCCACACCTCTTTATTTGTTTCTGCTTCGCTTCCGATTTCCGCTCTGGTTCACGAGAATGGGGTATGTGTGTGTGAGCGAGAGTGTGAGAGAGAGAAGAGAGAGAGAGAGGAGGGAGGAGGATGTCGAGCGGCGAATGTTCGGAGTTGGAGTGTGTAATTCGAAATATAATTATATAAAATTGAATATTCCTCAAACAAAAAAATAAAATTGAATATTCTTATATAGATAAGAAAAATAAATCGAAATTAAAAATCATCGGACATTGCGAGGCTAAATTTCTGGTGGGACCCACTGGATCTGCTGTAGTCTGTCGTGGCATGAATTGTTACAAATGTTTGCGCTGTCAATTTACTCGGTCAATATTTTTTCTTCACCTTTTGAAAATTACCAAATTGTCCCTGTTCTTTTTAAGGTGCATACACGTGATAAAAAAAATTGGATTCGAATATTCTACTAGTATATACTACATTCATCTCATTTATTAGGCCCCTTTCACTTTATTGACTTTTCCGGCACGTATTTCTATCGAAATCTAGTACGAGTTTTAAAATATAATTTTAAAGTATCATTTCTTTTACGGGATACTATAACACTTATAGTATCCCGTAAAAAAAATGATACTTTAAAATTATATTTTAAAAATCGTACTAGGTTTCGGTGGAAATGCGTGCCGGAAAAGTCAATAAAGTGAAAGGGGCCTAATAAATGGGATGGAGGTAGTATTTCAGTGTTACATCTTTTGTTGCATATTTTAATAATCGACACGTGTTTATAATAATTTTAAAACCAGCAATAATAAAATAATTTTATAAACAAAAATATTTATTTTTAAATATTTTTAATATATGATGCTCATCTGACGGTACAATAGAATACACACAACACCGAAATACGATAGAGAATCCGAATTATTTTTTACTTGGTCCATTAATGCCAAATTAAAATGTGAATTGATATCTCCTTATAACAACTCATATATATAGACAATGTGGGTTAAAATAATAGTAAGTGATTAGTGTTACCTTAAACCGTCAATAATTTATCAGTCATATTAAGAGAATTGATTGAACACGGTATCATTGATTGAAGGTCATTTAATTATTAGGAGGGTAGGCATATTTTAAAATTTGCACTCATATTGGTTAAATCATTTATTAGAAATGAATGCATGTAACAATGTGGTAGATTCGATTCACTGTAGTCTGTAACTAACAAAAAAAAATCGAATCCTTCATTAATTAAACACTCATCGCAATTTCCCTAATTAATTTTTCCACATCTAAATTTATGAAAATTCCCTTTGCTTTGCCCAATTTCATTTTAATTGAGGTGAACATTAACCTCAGTAAGTAAACAAATAGAATTGTTATTCTAGGAAATTCGGCCAAATTTCAATTAGTGTGGATCCGTACAAGTAAATTATACTCCCTCCGGTCTTTTGTAGTTGCCCCATTTCTTTTGGGCACGGGTATTAAGGCGGAAGTGCTTAGTGTATTAAGTGAGTTTGGTAATTGAGGAGAATATTGATTTAGGTTTATAATTATCATTCTAATTAATAAATAAAAATAAATAATCCTGAATAAATTTTTTTTTTTCGATTTATTTAATTTAATAATTAATTTTTTTCGGTAATTTTTTTTTATCAAATTAGGAATACTACTTGAATACTGCAACTCTAAATATATTTTTTTTTCAATTTCGGTGGCTTCTCTTTTTGCTCCCTTTTTTTGTGCACTAACTACATAAAAATTCAATAGAAAAGAAGTGAGGAAACAAAAAGAAATTAAAATAAACTTCTAATCAAACTAAAGGATAAGACATTATGCAAAAGTAACTTTAGTCATTTCATGAAAATTTAGGCGCCACTTAGTTCATTTGAATTCCCCTAAAAAAAAGGTACATAAAGGTAGTGGAGCTCCTATAGATAGCACTCCACCACTCCAAATAACTCAATCAAGTTTTACATTTTCGAGCACACACACAGAAAAAAAAAAAAACTGCAGCCATAGGAAGGCACAAAGAGCTTAAGACAGAGGAGAGAAACATGGTGGTGCAGTTCCTCTTGCAAAGGAGCAATAATGGGAAACCACAGTATGGAGCTTTCAAGGAAGCTACAGTGAGGTTCTCCATTGATAGGAGCATTGCTTCTCGGCTGTGGAGATCTGCAAAGTCACAGATGGAGAGAAATGAAGTCATCCATAGTGTTTCAGGTAAGAAAACTAAAGTAGTTGCAATTAGGAACCCTATAGATTATCCCAAACTAAAAACCATATACCTAAGAATGAGAGAAGCTCTCAAAGAAAAACTGCAGCTCGAATGGGAGTTAGCAAAACCACAGTTCAAAGATGGTTCAAGATGCATCTCATAAGAGCTCATAGTTCATGCCTAAGGCCTCAACTAACTCAAGATAACAAATTCTTGAGAATGATGTTCAGTTTGGAAGCCTTAGAACCGGATTAGGTTCTCAAATATGCACAACACTATGCATATAGATGAGAAGTGGTTCTACATAACAAAGGGCAGCCATAGGTACTATCTTGCCCCTGATGAAGAGGAGCCTCATAGAACAATTCAAAGTAAAAAATTCATAGGAAAAATTATGTTCATGTGTGTTGTAGCAAGACCTCTGCTTGCAGCAAATGGAGAAGTGTTGTTTGATGGTAAAATAGGCATTTGACCTTTTATGGAGGAGGTGGTTGCTAAGAGGAGCTCTAAAAAAAGGGCCAGAGGTACAAGATATAACAAACCTATTGATTCAGTCAATAGAGATGCAATGAAGCAAACTTTGCTTGATAAGGTGTGATTTCCTACTATTCATGCATAAGATTTGTTACTAAATCAATATTTTTGTATTGAATATGAAAAACACGCATAAAAAAATATAGAAATGCATTCAATACAAGTTACTGTTTTATTAATGAAGTTTTATGCTATGAATGAATGGAAAAAGCATGATTCAAGCAAGTGTATGAATGTTTTAATGCATTTATTGGCTGATTCAATGAAGTTTGATCTTAGAATATACTCTCTGACATGCTATCTAACATGCTTTCATTAAATGATCATAGATAATCCCAGCCATAAGATAAAAATGGCCTGCATGTGCAAGCAAGCATATAAACATTCAACAGGATAATGCTAAGCCCCATGTAAAGATTGATGATCCAGATTTCAGAAGGGCAGCAACTGAAGGTGGTTTTCATATGCAGTTGGTTTAGCAACCACCGAATTCTCCAGACACTAATGTCTTGGATTTGGGGTTTTTCAATGCCATACAATCATTGCAACATGAATCAACATACAGTACCCTAGACGAGCTAGTGAATGCTGTGAAAGAAGTCTTCTATAACATATCACCATCAACACTCAACAAGGTATTCTTATCCCTTCAAGGCTGCCTCATTAAGATATTGAAAGTTAAAAGGCACAACAATTTCAAGCAACCACACATGGGGAAAGATGCACTTATCAGGATAGGGCAACTGCCTACTCATTTGGAAGTGGAAATAGAATTAGTCAAAGAAGCAATCAACTTTCTTATTGAGGCATGGCATGTCAATGGAATATTTGAACTGGGGTTAAGATTGGGAGTACAAGACAATTTAGGAATCCTAGAGCTATTTGGTAGCCTACAACTCTAAGATCTGAATCATCCATAAGGCAGTTTTATGGGTGAGATTTTGTGCAGATTTCTGAAGCTAGTTTTTTTAAGATGGAAGCATTTTGTGAAGTAACTTTTGTGCAGATATGAAAGCAGCTAGTGTGCAGATTTAGGAGCACATTTTTTGGATCACTTTTTGAAGAATGAAGCTGATGCAGATATGGGCAGTCTAGATGTGCAGGTTTCAAATTCTTTTTTGTGCAGATGTTTTCTCTTGCAGCAATGTATGCACTAGTGTTTAAAAAAGGATCTAGAATTTATCCTTTTTTGAAGTGGTAGTGCACTTATTTGATGTATGTGGATCTCTTAAGCATACTAAGCATATTTCAGATTTTATTTATCACATACTCAAGCAACAAGCACACAGAACTTCTATCATAGCAAAACATCACCAAAACCAACACATAATGGGCAGCTAACCAATACACTTGATGAAACCATAATGTTATGATAGAAGCCATCATCTAATTAACCACAATAATCAACTTAGTATGCAACTAACAGATCCAGAAATAATCCACATGATTAAGGGTACAAAAATTTCATACCAAAACAGAGGATTATTTATTAGCTCATCTCATTTGAGCCTCCAACTCAATGAAATCTCTTTCAACATCCACCACACATCGGTCCCATGTCTCTACAACCATTTTTAACGGACACCACAGAGAACATTCAGCACCGGAGACTTGGGAAACAGTCTCATGCAGATCGATTAAGGGGCTCTCGGCTTCCTCCACGCCGCCTGCCGGCCCAGTAGAGGTGGTTTGAACAGCAAGGTACCTTTGGAGATCAACCTGCACCTGGGGGGTAGCAGTGGACTCATCAGCCTCCTCGCCACCAGCGAGCCCACCGCTCCGATCCATCATCGCGGTGAGGGGGCGGCGAGGGTTCCCCTGAATCCCTCTTTCAGATGAACTTGCGGCCGACGGCTTCACAGGTGCCTGAAACGGAGGGTGGCGCTCAGGATGTCAGAGATTTCCGTACCGCCACGGGAAAATCGGTCGCCTCTCCGGCCACCAATCTTCTTTCCGCGGAGATAGAGGCGTTTCATCTAGCCAAAAATTGGGTTCGGACAGAGAAGAATCGATTAGGGTTTCGAGTGAGGGAGGCGCTCGGCGTTTTCGTGTAGATGTCCGGTCTCCTTTCAGGCACCTCCAACCGCCATCGGCCATAGAAATTGGAACGGGTCTGAAGAACTAGGGTTTTGTGGTTAGAGAGATAGAGAGAAATTGAGAAATTGGGGATATCGAAAGAAACATAATTGACAAATGGGGAGGAATTCATTAGTTTGGGGGTTAGGTAGTTGGGAAATTAAATTCAACCTTTTTTTTTTGGTTAAACTAATTAATTTGGGAACAATTAGTACCTATTAATAATTCACTAATAATGTGCTTTATTTTTGCCAAAAAAGGAAATGGGGCAACTTGAAAAGACCGGACGAAAATAGAAAGTGTGGCAACTAGAAAAGATCGGAGGGAGTATGTCACTACTAATTAATTAGGTGAAAACATTTAATTTTTTTAAAAGAAATAATGAAGTAATTTAACTCTAATAAAACATTGTACAATGGAACAATGAAAATTGATATATTATTTTCACATTCAAATAAAAAAAAATAGTGCATTTTTTTAACTTAACTTATCTATTTTATCACCAACGTAATATTACAATATGAACTCGTTAATATATGTATTGTATCCTATAGAATTTATAGTATTTATGCTATTCAATATTAACAAGTCTTGCTAAAATTAAGTAGTTCTTAAATAATTAAAAAATATGAATATTTTCGTTTTTTATTAAATATCTAATGTAGTCATACACAACATTTCAATGCATTCTTCAGTGTCATGATATGAACTATATTATGACATTTTAAATTGCATCAAAACACTATTTATCCTTACACTAATCTATTGATGCATTTGTGAAGAGTGTGACTACAAGTTATTTATCAATGCACTTAACCCTATCATTACATTGATAGAGATGACATTTTTTTAAATGGGTTAATAAAGGAAATGCATTAATAGATTTTTTATTATGGCATTTTCGAATGCATTAATAGGCCTTTTTTTCTACTAGTGAGCTGAATAATTCTCCCAACATCTTTCATTAATAATACCAACGTGCCTTCGTTCAATTAATTATAAATTAATATAAATAGATACTTCAGCGAAAGAAAAAAGATATAAAATGATAATCTCATGTCACCCATATTCAGATCGAACATTTCCATGAAAACAAACAATAAACATAATAATTAGTGGGCTCAGAAAAAAAAAAAACCAAAATTTCCGAACTCCTGCGATTTTTTTTATTTTATGTTTATTTTTGTTAGGTGGGTCCCACCATTGCATGAAGAATTTTAGATTTGAAATTTGAGAGACACCGCGTTTGGTGTTTTTGGCTGTATTGAAAGCCTCGTAATTGACAGCTCCGCCTCACTCAGCAGTGGCGCCACCGGCAGCCTACCTTTTCTTTGCTAGAGCACTTACACACGCACACTGTTCTAAAAATCCCCGCCTAGCTCCGTCTAGTCCCCGCCTAGACGCTAGAAGGTAGCCCGCCGTCTAGTCCGCCTAGTCCGCCTAGCCCGTCTAGGCGCCGTCTAGACTCCCGCCTAGTCCGTCTAGACGCTAATCCCCACCCCACCGCCCTACTAGCGTCTAGCGACTTTTAGAACATTGCACACGCATCAACGCGAAATGATTCGAATTTCCGACTTTTTGATCGGAAAGGAGATGTCGTACCAACTGATACGTAACTCGACAGCAATCTTTTTTCCTTTTGTTTGTCCTTTTAAAATATAAGGATCCAGGTATAATAATATCCGAGTCATCTTTTTTTGGGCATTATTCCTATGCACCACTTACATTTTGACTATTTTATCATGATTTTTTTTATTGATTTTTATTCTAATACTTCAAAAACTATTAATAGTATTATTAAATTTATAAATTACATAAAAATCAAATATGGATTTATAAGAAAGATGTTATTACTCCCTCCATTTCATCTAAATTGACACCTTTCTTTTTGGCTTTTCTGGCACGTTTTTCCACGGTTCTCGATGATGGGTTTTAAAATGGATTTTTGAAGAATTCTTTCTTTTACGGGATACTACAACAGTTGTAGTATCCCGTAAAAGAAAGAATTCTTCAAAAATCCATTTTAAAACCCATCATCAAGAACCGTGGAAAAACGTGCCAGAAAAACCAAAAAGAAAGGTGTCAATTTAGATGAAATAGAGGGAGTAGTATTTAATTTCTAAATTGTATTTGGCGCAACCTTGCAAGTGAGATGCATCCGAAGCACATCACGTGGTAGTTACTAATGAATTATCACTCATCAATATATTAATTTGGCATAATATATCTTAAGGTGTGACACTATAACCAAAAGTTATAACATGCAAAAAAAAAAAAAAAATACTCCCTCCGTCTCAAGTATTTCGATACCTTTCTTTTTGGTACGGAACGTAAGACGGTGGTGTTTACTGTGTAAAGTGTAATGTGTGTAGAGATGTGATGTGGTTTATGTATTTAGACATATTTTTAAACTAGAGCATCATAAATGCATAAAAACATATCCATGTTTGATCTTAAATGAAAGATTGTATCAATATCTTTAATTTGGTATTAAAATCATAAAAATCGAATAACAAACGAGAAATTTATGATAGTTTAAACTTTTAGAATTTAAATTATATTGGGATACGTGCTGTGAGGTGAGTGAATGATGAGATTTAATTAGATAATATTAAGTGTAATAAGGGATTTACTAATTGTACTATTAATTAGCTAATTATTTCCCAAAAAGGAAAGATGTTAGAATACTTAAGACGGCTCAATAAAGAAAGAGTGTCGGAATACTTGAGACGGAGGGAGTAACAAACATAATTTCAATCGACAATTATTTGGATGTGATCTGATCCAAATTAATAAAAGCCCAGAAAAATTAAATGGGCTAATAATGGGCTTTTATTCATAACTTGTGTCCAAAATTTGAATACACTGGCCCATGTTGAGGCCCAAATTAGGAGCCTTTTGTATCATTTCGGGTATAAAAGAGAACAAAGAAAAGTCTACTTTTTTTTATGTTTCTTTCGGTTTTAGATGCAAATGAATTAAGAAAAAAAACGATACCACCATGAATGCTCTCTTACCCACTCATCGTTAGCATATTAATTGTGATATCAACTGACGTGTCAGTATTACGTTAATAACTTTTTATTTTTAGGATTTAATTTTTTTTAGTAGAGTTTAGTTTTTTTGGTATGATTTATTTTTATAAATTATACTAATAATAATTTTTTATAAATATACCATCCTCACATTAGTTGTGATGAGATTAAGTATGCCCATGGTCAAATAAATATGATTCTTCAAAGGAAAGTAATTTCTCGAACATGCCCTATTTCATCGAGAGAATTCAAATATGAATTCCAATCTTGCACACCATGTATACATATATTAAAGGATGGAAATTAAATTAATGTTTGATTATGTTTTCCTTTAAAGCAATGTAGTTAATGCGTAATCGAATATATGTAACGTCCTATATATTACTTTTAAAATTATGCAACTTTATTATTCGTATCAGATCCATTCCATATGCAATCAAACATTTATTTTATTTTCTCAATAACAATTCTCCCTTATAAATTCACGATATAGGCTCTCTTATTTTCTCAAGTTTCATTTTAAGAGAGAGAGAGAGAGGGAGAGATTTTCATGAGGTACGCTTCGCACTTTGTCACCTTTTTTATATGTGTTTTTTGCATCTACTTTTGTTCATTCTTTTTTAATTTTGTTAAATTATACGAAGCTTATATGTATATACTATCACAGATTCTCAACAATTTACAAGCCGCATTATTTTTTTCTAATAATTATTATTTTTAGAGATATATGTCACATAAAGAAAATGAAAATACCCTAAAAATGGGGGGGGGGGGGGGAAATCGACTTAATTCAAGCTTATTATTTTGTGATTTTCTGACAAGTATGAAAGCTTCAGTTTTAGCACACCCATTTTCAAAAATATTCCAACATTAATTTCTTCAAAATCACTTTTTTCATTATTCTTTTCTTTTTTATTTTATTTATAATTTTATAAAAAAAAAAGTACCAATCTAATCTGGAAGCCTTGACTTTGTGCATGTGTTTGTGTTTAAATTCAGATTGACTTTATACTCTACTGTTACCCATACTGAATACATAGTGGTCCTTCAATTAATTCTTATTATTCTAGAATCTTTTTCTCATTTTGTTAGAGGATTATTCTAGATTGAGAAGTAAATGTTTGGTTACATCACATTGCTATAGCCGCAAACTACTCCATTAATTGGGGAAAGAAAAGTGAAATCCTTACGTAGGGGCCATCTTATGAAATAGTATTATAAATTATTTAAAACAAACCGTCATCTATGTGGTAGGGCTGCAAACGAGCCGAGCCGAGCCAAGTACTGACAGGCTCGGGTTCGGCTCGTTTAATATTTTACATGTTCGGGCTCGGGTTCGAGTTCTTTTCGAGCTTTAAATTTGTGCTCGAGCTCGGCTCGAGGTAAAAATTTTGAGTTCGAATTCGGCTCGAGTTCGGCTCGCTAAATATTCGATAAATGGTTCGGCTCGAGTTCGGTTCGGATTTGAGCTCGGATCCGGCTCGTAAAAAGCTCGAATTTTATTTTAATTCGAGCTCGATCTCGATTTTAAGCTCGTTTAAAAGGCATGATTTAATATATATTTTTTTTAACATTCCAAATGAAGATAAATTAAAATGAAATTCATCAAACAAAAATTAAAATTATTTAATACTATAAAATAATAAATAAATAAATGTACAATATAATAAATGAAGTGATGATAATTGATGATATATATTAATATTATAAGTTAATATTTTCTAATAATAATTGTGGTGTAGTGCCTAATTAGTTTTGGTTGTGATTTGAAATTAATTTTACACCTAAATGCTAAAGCTCGTTTACAGGCTCAATTAGAGGTTCGATTAAGAGTTCGCGAACAGGCTCGCGAACATGTTCGATTAACATACGAGCCGAACATGTTCGCGAGCACAGCGAGCCGAACACCCTTGTGCGCGAGCTCGGCTCGTTAAGTTTATCGAGCTCGATTTCGGGCTCGAGCTCGGCTCGTTTGTTAACGAACCCGAGTTCAAACGAACTTTTATCGAATCGAGCACCGAGTATGTCCCGAGTAGCTCGGCTCGTTTGCAGCCCTAGGTGTCATCTATACTCATTTTTCTAGTACGAATAGTGTCTATAGCTTATGACTCGAACTTCGATTTAAATTTTTCAATTGATGTCATGCATTTTGTATTTCGTTGCTATTGAAATGGATTGGGAGTCTTTTCAGATATCCCAATTCATTTCAATCGTGAGCTGAGTCATTAAGCGACATCGAAATTCGCGATATATGTCATAAATTGAAAATTTTGCAAAATTTAGGTCATAAAAAAAATAAAGTGAAGTTCACATTACAAATCGAAAAAAATTGAAAGTTTAAATCTTTTAAAAAATAAAATAAAATTCAAATAATAAAAAAAAAAGTGGTCAAAGTTTAAGTAATAAACTATAAATAACCCAATTATTTACGACATGAAAATTAATTTTGATATTTTGTCTTAAAGATAACTTGCTATCATTCATGTCTTAATCATTTACAAAATTTCCAAACAAACAATAACTATATAATGACATTCGAAAAGCAAACAGTTAATACATCGTATTGTTGATAATAAATCCATTTTATTAAAATTGAGTTTATTATAATAATTAATGAACTCATTATTAACGGGACGTAAAAAATATATGATTGTGTCTAATCTACACAAAGAAAAAAATTAGGTTTTGTATGCGTGGAGGAATGTTCTCATGTTCATTCTCGCCCACATAAATTGTTATAACATTGTTGGTTTGTTACATCAACGGTGAACTCGTAAATTTGTGTTACTGAATAGATTCATATATAAATGTTTTTTAAATGCTCAATTTGGGTTGTATTGGATCAACAATCAATTAAAATATCAGTCTCAAGAAAGAAAAAAAAACTGAAAATAGGCCAAACTCAGCCTAAATTTTTTGTCCCTAATGTACATTTCTTGCACTAATAATTAAATTACAGTTTCCTAATTTAAATAATCGCGTCAAAATTCGGCAGCCGATCGATAATTCCAACATAATGTCAGGCCTCAGCCGGTCGCGTAATCGATTTTAGACAATTAATTATTTAATGAATTAACATTTAAAATATATATATATATATTCTGATTGTACTGCACAAGTTCTGCTTACGAATACTTTATTCAACACTTTTTGCATAATAAAATAAAAAATGATTTGCACTGAATCCCCTCGAGTTGAATAAAAAGAGATAATGATTGTTATTCTCTCTTTTCGGTTTTTTTTTTTTTTTTTTTTCTTTCTCATAGATATATCAGCTTTAGTAATTATAATATTATTAATGCATACTAGTCTACTCTCATAATTCACAATTATCATGTCAATATTAAACTCCCTCCGTTCCTATTTATAAAGTGATGAGTTCCAAAATAGAAATTTTTAGAAAAAAAAAAGAAAAGAAAAAAGGCATCAGAAGAAAAAATAATATTTTTTAAATAAATCAATAAATAATGATATAAAAAAAATCTTAAAAAATAAACAAATTCAATTATAAATCATAAAATAATGAGTATAATCTACATAAATCACTACTAATTATATATGTCTTGAATTTTCTTATGAGCCGGGACTGATGGAGTACATTTTTATGGTACATATATGTAAGTTGAGAATATATTGATTTTTACCATAATCACGAGAAAATATATAAATATAACTAATTAACCAAAAATAAAATAAACTTGAAAAGATATGGAGAAAAAAAATGCAATCAACTAGTCAACTACCTAAATTATAAATTAAATAAACCAAATTAAACATATTTGCAAGGTCGACTCCCAATTTGCTAATAAAAGCATTAATATATTCTATTCCGTGTTTTTCTTAAAATTATTTTGACTATCATATATCACCCAAATATATAAAAATATTTGCTTATTATTAATTAATGTTCATTTAATTAATTGCTTTCAAACTACACTCCCTTTAGACCAAATCTAAAATATACATATAATTACAAATGTCACACCTAATGCCACGTCATTTACGTTGACCCGAATAATACGATATAATACACTAATTATAATGCTAGCTACCTCATCACTTATTCATTACTACATTACGACTTGTATAAATATTGAAATTTGAATTATTTGTTATCAAAAAATCTCAATCCAAATTCAGCAACATGTTAAAGCCCCAACTCCGGTTCTTAGGGCTCTTCCTCTTCCTCCTTGGCCCGGGCGAAATCCGATTTTCCCGGGCCGACATTGGCACCGCCAGCCGCTACTCCCCTCCGTACACCCGTAAGTCCTCATCACCATCAGCACGTAAATATATATATAGAGTTTGGTTCATATTAGAAATAATTATTTTTTATAAAACTGACGGCCGTCTGGCATTTGTAGCGACGGCTTGCTACGGCAACGACTTCTCGGAGTTCCCGACGAGCAACCTTTTCGCGGCGGCGGGGGAGAGCATTTGGGACAATGGGGCGGCGTGCGGGCGGCAGTACGTGGTGCGGTGCATCAGCACGCCTGTGCCCGGGTCGTGCGTCCCGGGCCAGGCCATCCAGATCAAGATAGTGGACCGGGCCCAGACGGCCGTGTCCCGGCCCTCGAGAGGAGGCTCGAGCATCGTTCTCTCCGATGTCGCCTTCTCTGCGATTGCCAACCCTACGGTTAGCTACTTGAACGTCGACTACCAACAGTAAGTTTGTAGTAGTAATATTTTTGTTTTTATTTTCTTGTCATGGAATTTTTATTTTTTTTGTTTTATTTTCTTGGCATGGAATTTTCTTTTTTTGTTTACATCTGGTTGGTTGAACTAGTCTTCGGATAAACGTGTGATGAACGAAAATAAATGGTAGAAAGTGACTTCCTTTTCGTGCGTTCAATTATTAAAGTTGGATATAAATGGAAATATTATTATATATATAAATATAAAGTCTTCTAATAATTAGAATGTTATGTAATGATATGGTCTACTCATTCTAGGGTTTTTTTGGAGTCTTCCGATTACTCCCTGTTACATTTTTCTTGAGCCAATTTTATTGAATATAAGTTTGTCATGATAATAAAATGGTTTAAGAAGAATAGAACGGAGGGAGTATTTAAATAACTTGATTTTATTGAATGTGTTTGAGTTTATTTGATCATTACGTGAAATGATATATATATATATATATATATATATATATATATATCATAAAAATACATATATATATGTTTTTTTTTTTTTTAATTTGAAGTTGACTAATGAAAACTTTTTTCTGTGCAGGCTTTGAATTGGATTGGGTTGTACATTTGTTGGTAGGCAATATTGTAGAAAACTTTGCGTTGAATAGTAACATTTGATTTTTTTGGGTCATTTATTTAGAAATTTAGAATTGAGCACTTTTCTCATGTCTTTTATTATCTTTATCTCCTTTAGAATTGAATTATTTTTCAAATGGCTAAGGAATTTTCTTAGTGTGGACATATTCAAAATTTGCGAATATTCTCACCTAAAAATTAGCTAATTAATTGAAGCACATGAGCCCACCACTTAGCACTAGTTCAGATTTTTTATTTTTATTTTTCTCAGAGTAATGAAAATGACAAAGAAATAAAGGCATGGAGGAATCTTGAGTGGTGAGAATCCAATCACTATCATTTTAGGGAGTGTTGGTTTATTATAAAGTGCATAATTGAATTAATCCATTATGAAGTAATTATACTTAAGACAATAATCCACAGTTTTGAATTTCTTGTTTATCACTCTCTATATATTTATATATATGCATTACTTAAATTAATAAAATTGTTAATTTATAAGTCACACGACAAACACATTGAGCTTTGAATTTTCTTTAGTTTAAACAGTCATTGACTAACAAAAACGAAATACGTCATGAGCTTTGCCCATTTTTATAACTTAATACGTGATTGATTTGATATAGTTTGGTGCAAATTAAAATCACCGCTAACAATATTACAAACAATTTTGGTAGTACAAATTTACGAAATATTTTGGTGCTATATATATATATATATATATATATATATATATATATATTTGCGTTAGAGTCGAGATTTTTCAAAGTCGATATGAGATAAAATAGAAGAGTTTAGCACATTGCATGCTCTTATGAATATATCCACACAAAGAGATAAGAGATAATCACAAAAATAGTCCATGATGAATCTTGCGTGTACATAATTAACATTCTATCCAAAATAGAAGAAGAAAAATAAATAAATAGAAGATGACATCCAAAATTTAATATCCAAAAATAACCCAACTTGAATTTGAGCGAGTGAATAGATAGCAAGTTAAATTTGACGTCAACCAATATTGGCGGCGGTGATTGAGAGACGTGATAATTAAAGGGAAATTGCATGCATCGATCCTTCTACATTTCAAAAGTCGACTACCTAAGTCAATCACATAATATTTCATTCCCACTCTTCAATCATTAGATAAATCAATTCATATAGTTTATACTACTCTGTCTCACTCACTTCAGTAGTTCCATAGATTGAATATATGTAACACATAAAATAATGAAATATGACTATTGAAGTGAGACGGAAGAAGTATAAGTTATATCCAATAATTATGATCACTGGAGGGCTCAAGATTAAACTATCAAAGAGTCGGAATCTAAAAAATTTCATTGTGTAATTCGAAAATAAAATTCCGGTCAAATATACATTAATTATTTAGAGATTGCGACACTTACCGCTGAGACTTCAGCCTGCGCTCGCTCTCATATATGTCCACTCGTGGCCATTACTATATATACACACACAACCTACTATGAAGATTTATGCACTTGTATTGAAAAATAAGTAGGGACACAAATAAAATGATATATTTACTTTTTCATATATTTATTCCATGCAATAAGTAAATAGTTTTATTTTTATTTTTTTATATATATAATTATTGTCAATAACCCCTTAACCCTCTTTGTGACTTAGTCACACACCAAACAATGTGAACACCAACATTATATATATCTCTTCTAGCTAGCCTTTTTTTTTATAATTATATTTGATTTGATGATTGCATCAGATTAATTAGAAAGGAGATTACAAGTTTCTCTAATAATACTACTCAAAATCTTAAATTATAGTGAAAGGATTAAAACCACGTGCATGTGGGAATATTCAATGGCTCTAACATACAGTAAAATTTAAAAAGATTCATGCCGAAGTATCAAAGTTGCGTATTCATACTATTGTCAACGGTTTCTTTTTGAATCCCGAGTTAGTATTATTTAAATAAAAAATAATAATATATACTTTTTTTTTTCCTCAAAAAAAGATTATATACAGTTAACTAAATTGGCCATACAAATCATTTTCATCAAATTAAAAGATTTCTAGAATGCTTATCTAATAGTATTGGCAAACTTATTTATCTATTGCGTAATATTCTGATGTCATTTCTGCTCCAACTACTTCTACCAAAAATAATTATGAGAGCTTTTTTTCTAGATGATAGACATTTATTTTTATTTTTTCCATTCATTTAACACTGCGAAATTGCAGCATCAACTGCTGCAATATTTTTTTTTACTTGATGTTAATATTTTATTGCTCGAGGAATTTACATTTTCTCTTATTGACCTTCGAGAAATTCAAGTTTGTGAAATTTTAAAATTAAGTAATATGTAGCTCAACTGCCATCAACGGCTAGAAACTGAATTATATACCATGATTAAATAATTTATAGTCATTTTCCCTAAATTTCTTGAAACGTAGAGCAATGCGTTATTAAAAAAAAAAAAAAAAGTCTTTTAATTTATATATATAGACGTAACAATTAAAAAACAAAGGGAAAAAAAATATAAAAATGGAACAGTGCATCCATGACTCATGCATGCAACATCACACTATATGCAGATTGTCGTTTTGGTTTTGCACACAAACTTAATATTGTATCACTTATTTTCGACTTTTTACGATAAAATTAGCCACCTATTTAATTATACAAATTACAATTGGTTGTAGCATCTACTTAGGTCATCGAAATTCTAGAATTCGAAAATTTCAACCCTAATTTCTGTTTCATGTTTCGTAACCAAAAAGGACGTTTGATTGATTATGTTGTTTTCAACTTTTCATTAATTATTTTTAATTTTGAATTTATTTCGCGAAAGTCTAAGCCTTCTAGACTCGAAGTACGTACTACGTAACAACTTCGATAATCATAAAATAAATTGTAATTTAACTTGACCTTTGTATGTATATGAGGGATAAGTTAGTCGCATTCCAATATATAATCTCATCATTTCATAGTAAATACGAGTATAAGTCAATTCTTTTTTTTAACCTTTGGATTTTGTAATTTTCCGCTTTTACATTTTTTGAGTTTTATGTTAAATGTTTAATTTTATTGAAGAACAACAACTATAATAATAATTGAATTAGATACACTTGTATTATTATTATTTTTTTGGGTGAAACTTACACACACACACACTTGTATTATAATACGTAGGTAGTGGTTTACTTGTCACCCAATTAAAAAAAAATAATTTACAATTTAATTGTCAAACTATTCAACTTGTCTAATCTTATACGAAATAACAATTGAATGTCAAAACTATCTCACAATCGTGTTATGAACCTTAACCTTTAGCGTTAAATGCACACATCAAACAGAATTGGACATTAAGGAAAACAAAAAAAATGACAATATATCTATCCATGTCTCGGTTTTTAGATTGTCCACGAGTGTTTTTCGTCGTCCAAAATTAAAGCCAATAATACAAATGGGAAAATATTTATGATTATAGAGTATTTAATTGCTATTTCGTATAAATTAGAACACAATCATAAATTATTTTTGAATAATTTTGTAATTAAATTGTAGAATAGCCGGAAAAAAAAATAGCAAATTGATTGAGCTTATTTCGTATTGGGCCAACAGGCTCAAATCACTTCACGCTAACAGGCCCAACTAATTGGGCCTACACCGAATTTCAAAGTAACCCATGCCCGAACCCGGTTTACCCGACCCGACCCGACCCGACACGCAAGTAAAGCATTATTAAAATACCCAATCCAAACAGTTCTTTCGTAGAGAGAGACGCTGGCGATTGTGTCGTCGCGAGAATCGATAATCGACTTGTGTAGAGAGAGAAACGCCCAATTGAAATTCTGTGCGTAAATTCTCAGATCTGCGCGAAGAAGTAGAGAATGTCGGGGAAAGGAGCGAAGGGGTTGTTGACGGGGAAGACTCCGGCCTCCAAAGACAAAGATAAGGACAAGAAGAAACCTACCTCTCGCTCTTCTCGCGCTGGCCTTCAGGTTTAATTTAATTCCCTTTTTTGTTTTCTCGAATTCTCGCCATGCAATTCCTGTTGATTTCGCCTCTATTTGCTTCGCTTTGTTTTTAAAAAAAAAAATGTATATTTTAATCCTTTTTGTCTGTAAATTTAATCGTAAGTTGTGGGGTCAGGGTTTTTAGTCTTGGTCATGGATTTTGCTTCTGCTGCACCTTCGAGACTACGTCGTTTTCTGTACCCTTCATTGATGTTTTGTTCATAATTTCGTGTTTGTTTTTAAAAAAAATAAAATTGGTGCAGCATGAATGAAACTGTCTAAGAAGATTACACTTTGTGTTTTTGAATGGAATCCTTTGTTGATGTTATTTTATTGTTTTTTATTTTTATTTTTTATAATTTTTTTTAGAGCAAGGTGTAGTATGGAGAAAGCTGAATTAGAAGAGAGCAAACCCATATTATTGGGTTGGGTATTTCAAATTTTAATCGAAGTAGGATTTGGAAATTCGTGTTGATCTCAGAATTAAACTTGCACGAGCTGGTATGAATTATGAAAGGTGTGCAGAAAACTAGTTTGGATGTGATTTTAGGAATGTGAAGGTCTGCTTCTTGTTATCGATGCAGCAGCATAGAGAATGAGCTGAAGATTTTCTGCACGAATAGATCTGCAGTATTGTGCTTCTCGTAGCGATTTTTGGCCTCTTGCGACCACCCGTCTTCTCGTAGCTTTCTTGTTTGCTAGGCCAGACATTAGTAGCTTCTTGTTGCTAGGCAGACATTACGTGCTTCGATCTGCATTATGCAGCATTATCAGCTACATTGCTCAACCAATGCTTGCTCAGGTTTATTTTTTGTATCTAATATCTAATTCTTGGTTAGATAGAACTCCCCTACGTTTCTACCTCCGGGTGACTAGTCTTAGACTCGATAAAATCGAAATGCATGAATAAATACAGAGTGAATGGGCCTGATAGCAGACATTACAGCATAACATCCCATGACATTATATTGATAATTTTTGTATGTCATTTCAGCCGTGTTTGTTGATCTCGTAGCTCTAAACTTGCAGTTTAGTAAACGTATACTTGATTCCATCAAAATTTATATAGATCTTGGTCTTTTCCGGTTACCTTGTTTTAGAACATGTTGATAGATCTAGATTATATGCAGTGTTTCACGCATCTTTTGTTTCTCATGACCTCGTGTTTGTGTTATATAATGAAACATATGCCCAAAATCCTTTGTTTGTTTTATTTGCTGCAGTTCCCTGTTGGTCGTATCCATAGGTTGCTTAAGGAGAGAGTGACTGCTCATGGAAGAGTGGGTGCGACTGCAGCGGTCTACTCTGCAGCCATTCTAGAGTACCTAACTGCTGAAGTGTTGGAGTTGGCTGGAAATGCTAGTAAAGATTTGAAAGTGAAGCGTATCACTCCTCGACATCTACAGCTGGCCATTCGTGGAGACGAGGAGCTCGACACCCTCATCAAAGGAACGATTGCTGGAGGTGGTGTCATCCCCCATATACACAAATCCCTCATCAACAAATCCTCCAAGGAATAATCGAGACAATGACATTTTGTCGTGTTTAAGGTTCTAGAATTAGGCTCTCTGTCTACATGTTTAGAAGTTCTATTTTGTGGCATGTTGTCGAAGCGAAAACAGTTGATTGGATTCTGTTTGAGGATTCAAGAGACGTTTGTGCGCAGTCTTCGTTATCAATGTATTCCATAAAAAGAGCAAGGAACGTCGTGGGCGTAGCAGTTTAATTTTATGTGAAGTGTGTTGCTTACATTCTCTTGCTTGCAAATAACCTGCACATGTTCAATTTATTTGAGATTTTATGCTTCAAGAATTGAGTTTTGCCGTAGTGAAAATCACTATTTCTATCATTATGTATGAATTCTGTGACCAAGAATGTGACTGAATATTACAAGAAAGTAATGAGAGAATTCAAGAATGATCAAATTAAAAAAAATCAAAAACTCATATCAAGAGATAAAAGTAATACACCAATTCCCTCGAGTGAATTCAATCGATAAATTGGTTAAAATGAGAATCCTAGCATTCTGTTAAAGGTGGTGGCTCCATTTCTAAGTACATTCCGCCCTCTTCTCCAAGAATGCCAAAAAATTTGCTAGCTCAGATCAATCTAATGGGAGATGGTAAAGTACAGATTCGACTTCCGATTCTTAGCACCTACGAACAACAAACTCAGCATTTGCAGAAGCATAGTCCACCAATAGGCCAGGCACAACAGATATAGAAAGAGAAAAGAGAATACAAGGTAACTGCAAATCTGCAATTCTTGCAGACTACAACACACGAAGAAGGATCTGAGAATCAGATGGCTGCGACTTTAGGAACCTCAACTGGGAATTTGTCGATTTCATCAATCCACGGGCTCTTCTCCTTTGCTGGATTTATAGTCCTGAGAGCTTTCCATACAGCACTGTTACACTTGAACCCGGATCCAAAGGCTATCTGCCACGTCCTATCTCCCCTCTTGATCCTTCCTTTGGCTTCTGAATAAGCCAATTCGTACCAGAGAGAGCTGCTAGATGTGTTGCCAAATCGATAAAGAGTCATTCTTGAAGGCTCCATGTGCCACTCAGATAACTGAAGATTCTTCTCCAGTTCATCGAGCACAGCCCTTCCACCAGCATGAATGCAGAAATGTTCGAAGGCCAGCTTGAAATCTGGGATGTAAGGTTTCAGCTTCATCTTCAGCAGCTTTTTCCCCACCAAAGTAGCAAAGAAAAGCAACTGTTCAGACATAGGTAGCACAAGAGGACCTAAAGTTGTAATATTGGTCTTCAAGGCATCACCGGCCACAGCCATCAAATCCTTCGACAAAGCAACTCCTACTTTCCCATTAGGATCCTCCATTTGTGTAACACAGGAGAAACATTTATCATCGGAACCTTTGTGGGTTCTAACGGTATGCACCAACCTGTACTTTGATCTCCAGTAGTCAGATCTTTTGTTTGATAACAAAATGGCAGCGCCTCCCATACGGAAGAGACAGTTGGAAACGAGCATGGATCTCTCGTTTCCAAAATACCAATTGAGGGTAATGTTCTCCATGCTAATAACCAGAGCATAAGTGTTGGGGTGCACCTGTAGCAGATCTTTAGCAAGATCAATCGATATTAAACCAGCGCTGCATCCCATCCCACCTAAGTTATAACTAATGATGTTCCCCCTAAGCTTGTAATGGTTAATCACCATGGCAGACAAAGAAGGAGTGGGATTGAAGAGACTGCAATTCACAATCAAAATCCCAATATCCTTCGGTTTGAGAGAAGTCTTGGCAAGCAACTCGTCAATGGCACCAAACATCACCATCTCAGCTTCTTTCCTTGCTTCTTCCATACACGGATTCGGTGGAACCCTCAGCACAGCCTCGGGAAGGTAAGTGTCCTCACCGAGGCCCGACCTCTCAAGAATCTTCCTCTGGAACTCAAGATTCTGATCAGTGAAATTACCAGTCAACTTTGATCTCTCCATGAAAATCTGCCTAGTGCACTTCCTATCCTCATCGGGCTTATAGCACGAGAAATTCACAAGATACACGGGGTGAGGACGAGTGAGGAAATACACTGGTCGTCAAAAAGACCAGAAGGGCAGAGCATACAACCACTGATATGAGGTTGAACCTGAGGTGGTCCCAAAGGACAAAAAGGTCTTGCAGAGAAAATGTAGACAATTGGGCAGCAACAATCACTAGTAAAGGAGATAAGCATAGGTACATTCCATGAGTAATCAAGTAATGATAACCAAGCTTCACATACTTCAATTTCACAGATTGCTTGAAATCGGGGAGCTTATACGAAGACGAGGGCGGAATCAACGACGACCGTGCTTTCGATTCACTCATTTTCACTACCTAAATCTTCAACTCTCTGGCAACAAACAAACAAGGTTCGTGGAGATTAAACTAAACATTATATCACAGAAACAGCACAAAAACTGGCATCATAAGATTTTCCGACTACGCAGATTCTCAAACCCTAAGATACTGGATCTAAACAGCCGCACACAGCATAATTCACACCAACAAAAATAAAAATAAAAAAAATCCAGATTAATTCAAATACTTTCGATCAAAATGGGAGATTTATTTACCTCTCTGCACTCTCCACGCACACAATCGAAATGCAGCTAAACACTGAGAAAACACCTACAAAATAAAGTCACGAAATGAACAAAACAGAGAAAATGATGCAGAAGGTTCCGATTTCGACATCAGAATTTGACTTTTAACCATCGACATTCGTGCAGATATATTAATTAAAAAAAGGGGGTAAAAACAGAATAAAAAGCGAGATTCAGGTCGTCGCGAAACAAGGCTGAAAGATAGGGCACCGTTGAGAAAGCTTACCTTTTTCTCCTTCAAATTTCTGGGAGGAACCGATCGTATGAGCGCGTAGAGAGAGAAAGAAGAGAGAGAGAGAGAGAGAGGGAGGGAGAAGAAGGAAGCTCGGGTCAAGCTGCGTGTGGCGACAACATGTGTTGATTTGAATTGAATGAATGCATGAGTTGTATTACTATTAATTCTACTTTTCTATTTATTCTAGAAACTTTTTTTTTTATTCTTATTATTTTACTTATTATAGCATGTAATTAAATTAATTGATTAATTAATTATAAATACATCTCATGTTTACTGGTAATAATTTTGACTTTTGATTTTATTTAATTAATAATTATACTCACTTATTGGGAGATGATTGCTGGAATAAATAAACACCTGAAAAGGCGCCTTTTTAGATAATTTGTTTTCGATTATTTCAACTAAACCTTTTTAATTTTTATGTTTTCTTTTAATTATTTGAAGCCTATTTTGGAGTTCTATTTTTTTAAAAAAATTTATAATACAGTTTTATGTCAGAAACAAAGTACACAACACTGTCATTTATCATTTAATTAATGCTTTTATATATGTGTAGGATTTTAGTTGGATGTATAAACAGATAAATACGGGTTTAATATATATATATTTTTTTCTGTCTGTACAGAATGATTTGCATGCACAATGGAATATTGGAATATGATTCGAGATATCCTAATAGATATTTGAATAAATCGCATAAGGAATATGACGTAAGCCCCTAATGATAAAAGGAAGTTTTTATTCCGTATAAATGAGTAATAATATTAATTTCTAATTGTTAAATAGGATAAGGAATAGTATGAGGTATGCCCCCATTTATCCAAGAAGAATGTTCAAATCACTTTAACTTTCAAACTATAATTTAATTATATGAAATTTTATTTAATCAAGGTTTAATCGTCAAAAAAAAATAAAAAATACATGACTTTTAATTAGATTCTATTTTTCACATGACTTTTAGCTTTAATTTTGGCCAAAAAGTACACACTCTCTGCTCAATTCTATTTTTGCACTGCAATTTCCCCAAAATAATGCTGAATTTAATTATCGAGATTGTCTAGTTAGATAGACCAGATGTTTATTAAAACACTGTCCTTTGAGTGAAATTAAAAATCGTTTCTCCTAAAAAGTTGAAAAACGGAATTTGGCCAAAAATTAAAAATTATATGCGAAAACAGAATTTGGCTAAAATGTAAGTATTTTTTGATAATTAATCCTTTAATCACTTATATCATCTACGCATTATTATTAACACACGTCATATAAAAAGACAATTGCATAATTAGAGGGATAATTAATAGTTAAGTAGAGGTATTTATTAAAAAAATAATAGTAAAACAAATAGACGTTGAAAGTGATGATGGAATTAAAAAAAATCAAGGGCAGCCAGAGAGGAGACGTGGTCAAACAAGTTTTAAGGTTGGATTCTGCTGTCTATTCAAACTTTCAATTTCATCACCAAATTTGTAAATACGTGCGCTAATTTATAAACTCAGAATCAAATTGTTAGACTTTAAAAGGTTAAACTATATTTTTTATTTTTCCTTGCACAATAGTATTGATTGCTTTGAATGTTGCCTTTTGAGCATAGAAATTAAAACAGTTAAAAAAAAAAAACTTTATACTATAGAATTGTAGGGATTTTCTCTGTTTTATTAAAAGGAAAAAAAGACATGTTATGTTAGATCGGCACTCAATTAATACTATTATAGGTGAGATCAAATAAAAAAATATTTTCAGTAGGAAATGGAAATGATTTGAACCGTTGAGTACTTAGTGATATACGATCTAGATTAATCGGTACATGATACTTGTAATTGAAAATGTATTATGATGAACCGATTCATTATAATAATATTGGCATCTAATTGTGCATAAAATACATTATTTTTTATTATTTTGCAAAAAATTTATTATTATTATTATTATTATTATTATTATTATTATTATTATTATTATTTGTGAGATTGCTTGTAATTTAAATTGTATATTGTAAAATAAACTACATATAAAAATATACAAATACATAAATTAAAGATGCACACTCCTATACAGCCAGTGACACAGTGCAACCCAACTGTAAAGCCCACTATCTAACTGGCCTACAACTGAAAACAATACAGTAATGGATTTAACTAAATAGTTTATTAACTTTTAAAGCCTGACCACATTATGCGGCTGACCTCATGCAAGTCTTTGTCTAAATTAAATCATTGACAAGAAATTCTTTCAAAATTTTGCTTCAAACCATTTTTTGATCATAGGAAAAGGAGCAATATCAGGGGATAATTGCTGCAAACATTCGACTTACAAAAAAGAAAAGAATAAAATATTACTCCATGATTCTATTCCTCCATCACTAGGTGAGAAGGATTCTCTTTCCTACCAAAAACGAACAAAGTCGTGTATTACTTTTTAAGTTAAAGTCGTTTTTCACTTTTATCAATCGATGTAGTACATGATACTTGTTCATGATTATTGTAAAACACAATGTGTAACAAATTAAAGTTTATGAAATTACCATATAAATATAGGGTGTATTCATAGTTTATAACCTAAACTTTGATATATTTAAAAAAAATCTAAACTTTGCAATTTTTCGATTTAAGGTACGAGTGACGATACATACGTCAAACATCGAATCAACATATATTTTTATGATATCGACAAGATAAAATAATTTTCCAGCACTAGGATATGGAGTGTAGACTATAAATCGAAAAAAAAAATTACAAGGTTCAGGATTTAAAAAAAATAAATAAATCAAAATTTAGATCATAAACCGAAAAATGGACCCGCAAAATTCAAAAATTTGAAACCCATTTTCCTTGAAGATGAATGAAAACAAAAATAATAATCACCCAAAAACATAAAATTAGGAGAAACTCAAATAAAGAGGCCCCACATTTTTGGCATTAGTTGAAAAGCTGGAAGAAGAGAAACAGACACACACAGAACAGCTGTAAGGTTTATTTTTAAGCTAAAGGCGACGCAACACACTTGGCTAAACGACAACGTTTCAATTCAAACATTGGTGCTCACATGGGGGGCTCCTCTCTTCATCCAAACTCCATACCAAAAACTTCACAAATTCCTCCTAAAAAAACAAACAAACAAAAACGAAAAAACAAAAAAAGCAAAAAAAAAAGAAAAGAAAGAACACTTGACAATTATTCCCACTAGTCTGATTATTATTCTTACAACGTGATCACATGTGGGTTGGTTCCTACTTATTGCATTGCTGCCTATTTAGACGCAAACAGAATTTTGCCAAAAATGGGAGAAGTTCAAGCTTGGACTCTCCAGCTATTACTAGTAAAGAAAATCGAGACGCGGGAGATGACTTACCTTGTTTGTTTTCCAGCAATGGCAACATCGAGCTGGATTCAAGATCAACGAATGTGTATGTACATTTCGAATGAAGGGTTTCTGGTGAAACGGAAGTATCATCGTTTGGGCGCCTCTGAGGAGATTTCTTTAGTGAAAGCGAATTCCGAAACCAATGCAATGTGATCACTTCCCCATTTCTGGAAACACAAATTATTACAACGGGTGAGCATTACTTGAAAGATCGATCTATGCACATAAAAGGTCTTAGGTTAAGTCATGGAGATGTATGTAAGGATGCTTTGAACCAAGAAATCATCGAGTTTCTCACTTATTAAGAAAAATCGAAGATGTATAGCAACAAGCATGAATTCTTTTAAAAATTATTTATACCTTTGTGGGAAATCCCCGAGTTTGATGCATAACATGCTTGGCGATTGGAGCAAGCACCTTTACAGTTTCTAGGCCTTGAGAATGCCTGGCATCATCGGATAATACTAAACAATGTCAGCAGCAGCAGTAGTTTTCCAAAGAAAAAAGGAGTAAAAATCGAAGTAAGAACGAATCATTGAAAAGGATTTACGTAAAAGGAGTGAACCCATTTTCTCCTATCGAAAGTCAAAATGTCATAAATCCATGGCTCACCATATGTAATCAACTGTGCCTGAGAAACGTTTGTGGTAGCTGGTGACAAATGGCTCACCGCTCGAATCTCTTAATCCTGAAGAACTCTGCAGCACACCCCATACACACACAATTGAAGATGAACCGTTCTCAAATACATTATTCATGCATCCTAAAGAAATAGAGAAAATAAACAAACAATAGTTTGTGAATATACCTCGACTTCTGTATATGCACTTGTCAACTTCAAAGGGTGCTGCATGACCTTACAATCTGCACTACCAGTTGCAGTTTCTATTTCTGCTGGAGTCCACGCTGCTGGATTGTATGGAAATTGTTCCATTTTAAACATACTCTCCTGCTTGAGGTTTTGATAATGCGGCTTTTGGTTGGGTTGATTATAATCTCTATACGTTGAAGAAAAACTTTGATCACCAGAATGCAATTCAGATAAAAATGACTCAGAATCTTCAGTGGCTTCCTGTGTAGTATCACCAAATACTTCATCAAGTGACATCGCCTCAAATTTCTGATCCAGTATGCTATCAGAAATTGTACATTTTCCAGAAGCAGATAGACTGGATGTCTCGTCATTCCCGATTAAAGCTGTAACAGGTATTGTGTCAGCTACATACTTGGACAAATTACCATCACCAGGATTTTCGGAAGGATCCTTGTAGGTTTTTGGTATATCACTTGATTGATTGGCAGACACGCATCGATGATCTTTAATCTGGGTCTCAGATGATGTTTGTAAAACTGATTCAACATATTCTCCTCCTTCAGTTGCCTCAGAGTGAATTTCTTTACAACAAGAATCCGACACAGAAATTCCATCTGTGTCCGTATCGGATGAAATAGGAGACTGAATGTCACCTTGAACTTTACTAACACTTTGATTCAAGTCACTAACTTCCCTACTTCTATGTTCTTCAGTAGAGCACGGTTTGGTGTTCTCAGCTAAAGCTGAAGATCCGGGCTGAGAGTAGCTTCCTACAGAAGGGGCATTTGTGGAAAGGTGAGGAACGGCCAACTTATGAGCATCTAAAGACCGATCTCCTTGTACTACTTTTTCAGAGCCGACTGCTGCAGCTTGGGTAAAATTATTAGGACCTTCGGCCCTGTCATGAAATAGACACAGTGCAAATAAGTCTTCAAGGTTACACAATAATTTATTTAATTAGCATATTAATATATACCTAAAATTAGGATAAGCCAGTCTTGATGAACCTAATTGAGCAGAGGCTTGCCCAGAAACCTTATCACGGGCAAACTCTGACAGATCTAGCTGCAGTAAGATATTGAAAAAAGCCTCAGACCTGGGGTTAAGAGTAAAGTTGCCCAAGTAGTGATCTAAAGAAAGAGATCAAACAAGAAAAGAAGCAAGTGTGAAGAAAATTAAAGCCAATACCTCTTTCTCTTTGATAAAGTTGTACATAGGGCTCTGGAGGAACAATAAGGTGTTGTGAAGGTTGTTCAAATTCAGCAACAGACCGAAAAAAGGGTAAACTTAGACCCAAGATTAAAATGGATAGATAAAGCAAAAGATATATCATGATAACACGATAACCAATGCATGGACAAGCGAACAACCTTGGGAGTGCAGTTAAAATCACCACAGAGAACTACGGGAGCATCATCCCACAGCTTAGAAACAGCATTTGCCTTTTCGAGGAGGATCCTGATCTGACAACAAAAATCATTTCATTATAATATATGTAAGCAGGCTTTCACAACATAGAAGTTAAATATGGATTTTTATCAATTGACAAGGGAATTCAAACAACAGGTGAACCAGAGACTTTGTGCAGTTAGTTTCATATCAAATATCAAAGTCAAATCAAAACACTTGGAGATAACAATGTACCTGTCCAAGCTTGATTTCCCCCCTTTTAGGATTGAAAAGCACATGAATGTTGCAAACAACAACTCTATTTGAGTTTGCTGAGCTGAAACAAAAAGATCTTGGCCAGCTTTAGCACAAGCAATATTGTCATAAGAATAACAACAAATGCACTAACAATCAGAACAATTGTTATATTGTTCATCTTCCATGACAGCCACTCAGTTCTTCTTTGCCTTCTTATATTTCTATTTTTTTTTTTTTTGGTCAACAGTTGTTTTAGCCGATTCACTAAAGTACTAAACAGATATTATATCAGTTTTTCATGTTGCTGGCAGCAATATGTAACTTGATTCACAGATAATAGTTCAAATAAGGTACATGGTTTAATACATATTCTCACTAGGCCATGGTATAATCAGTAAAGACACAATAATTACAGCTGAACTTTCAGAGAGTCGTTTGGTGTCTTTGATTGTAAAGACATTGGTAATAAACCTTTAAACTGTACATGTTCATAAGATGATAAAAGCGATAATTTTATGCTTTTGAAGCATAGTTTTGAGGAGCCAATGTTGAGAAAAAACACCCAAGTAATGAATCCAACTTGCCTTGTTGACAGGGTAGATGCCCCATTACTATTATTCTTCCCACTCAGAGACTGTTCACAAAAAAAAGTAAGAAATTATATGGTAAATGAAGGAATACAGAGTTCAAGGCCATGGCCCATGGGCAATCTTAGGTACTTAAATTCTCAGTCGACATACTCAGAAGTGAAATGAAAACCATGTACCTCAAACACACATATCTGAGCAACATTGTCCCGTAGACCAAGCTTACTGTATTCAATGGATTCTTCATAAATCAACTTGAATCTAGATACCAATACCCTTAATTAGTTCCAATAGAAGGTCTCTTTCATCTTGAAGATGTTTAGATTTTTCAAGAGTGATAGGCAAGCAGTTATCATATATATGGAGACAAAAATCTACAAATAGAAATGCCTAAATAGCAGAATCAAACAAACTAACACAAGATATAAAATACTCAAGTAGGTTTTTTTTCGGAAACCAGAGTTACACCATCCCTTTAGTAACAATTTCAAAATGTAAATGTAACTACAAAAATGATGTCTTGAAATGTTAATGAAGAAAGGAATTAGAGTTTAGAATTAAAATAACTTTTACTGGTTGATATTTCAGAAAGTTATTGTTTTTTGCATTCCAAAATTTTGTAGCTGAAAAAAATAAATTCTGATTAAACTACAGATAATATTTTGCAATTATTCTGTGGATGAATACTTGCAGACTGCAGAAATAAGTCTATGTCATTATGCAATTCACAGAATGACAAAAGCTAACACGTTGAATTGAAAGGGAACTCATTGACATTACAAGATAAATACTCACAAACACTCGGATATCAGATTACGAGAATGTGGTGAGTATGCAAATTAATTCTGTTTCCTGACAAAAACATTAAGGTCGTTAAACCTAAATACTTTGCTTCAACTCATCACGTATGGGGGTTACATTTACATATAAGCAAGCAGAACCTCAGATATAACCCTTAAATCAAAAGTAAATAACCCTGAATGTATGCAAAAACTGGGAGTTCATACCTTGAATCACGCCAAAATATAGCACAACCATCAACAGGATTACCAGTTCGCCTCTAAAAGTAAATAAAAAAATGATTATCCAGCAAGGTGTAGAACTTATCAGACTCATGAAAAATTCTATAAGAGGAGCAGTAATTTACCACTCTGGAGTTGAAGTTACAAACATGTGTAGCCTCCAACCGAATTGTGAACAGGATTATATTATATAAAAATCAAAATGAATATTATGAACAAACAACCTCATCAAGGAAGATGCATATTGTAAGTTGTAACAAATTTAAAATGCACAATAATCCAGATAATGGAAATGTATTTTTGGTCATCCAAGATCAAGTTCCTAGTGGCTCAGAGACAAACCAAGTACATACAAGGTACCCTCACTAAGATAAATTAGAGCAAGTCATCTGAATAAGATTTCTTGTTCGCTGCTATTTGCTACATAAGCTTCTATCTTTTTGAACAACAGGCAAAGAAATACATACACATCATGTAGAAAATAAGAAGACCAGTACCCTTCTTGGACTTCATTTGAAGAAACAATGGATTCGTGTAACCCATAAGCCAGGATGGAACCATAAAGAAACAGTCAAACAGAGTTTATCTTATTGGAAGTTTGGAACTGTTTTTCCTTTATGCATGGCCAATGAGTTTCAATGTATCAGGTGTATCTATATTAATAAGTTCAAGATTTCATGCTTGTCATTATTGTTCGTCTAGTAATCTAATCGCTACCAGGGAGGAAAACAGAATGCTCTATAGTTGAGTGCAAGTTACCATGCATCAGGTACGACCCACATGATATACAATAAGATCAATGCAAATAAGAAATTTTCAAGTAATCACATCTCAAAAGAAAAACCATTTAAAAAAAATACATATAGAAATTTCCAAGTAACCTTCCAAATGCCACTGTATCCACGGGGCTTCAGTTCTGCTTCTATGTCTTGGAATCTATCAACCTCCTGGATTTTCAAATGAAATGTGAATCAAGTTACGAGATTAGTTAGTCACTTATCTAACTCATGGGAAACTGAAGCAAAATATATGTTTCCTGGAAAAAACACAGAGCACATGTGGAGATAGTAGAATTGAATATATAAATGATAATGTTAAACTAGGCACTAACTAGAACAATAGATAAGCTATCTTATGATCCCAAAATCATGCTCCCTGATTCTACTCCATTCAATTGCTCACTCTGCTCCCGACTCTTTCACATGAATATATCAGCCATGAGTTATGCAAATGACTACCTCAGTCTCTATATAGTGGACATATCTTTATATCAGCTTAGAAAGTCCAGTGAGTTTTTATTGCCTCAATCTCACTAATCATAGGTTACTCTTCCAGCCACCCATATTGCAAAAAGATCGTACCTTGCAAGTACTGAGAGTTGTAGCTTGGCTTGGAGAAGTTTGATTACTCAACAAACTATTCTAGAGTTTTAATATAGTAATGCAATTTCACGAGGCTTTGAAAAAGAAGGAATGCCATTTTTGGAAAACCTTAGTTTATTATGGTATAACTGGTTCAATTTAGATATAATAGACATGTTCTAGAACATCAAACGTCAAGGGAAACAGACTCAAAATCTCATAAAGTTTATCCTATGGTAGCCGGTAGGTTCTTGAGGGGGCATATGGCTATACGCTATGCACGAAACATGGACTCTAAATTAGATTACAAAGTACCCTTTACTCTACAAATTTAAGTATCCCCTCTATCATGAAGTTATCGATCTCGTGCTCTTTTCCCGGATGCCCAAAACGTATGATAATTTTATTATAGGAAATCTTTTTGCCATCTCCCAACACTACTAAAGAGAAAATACCAGCCACTAAAAATGTTACAAGAAATGATCTACAGAAGAGCATCAAGATAATAACCTGAAAACACAAAATGTCTGCTGACCATAATCCAAGCTCAAAAACGATATTTTTCTTGCGCCAATTCCAATCCATGATATAGCCAGGAATATGAAAGTAAAGTTGGTGCCAGTGGTCGATGGCCAAGTAGTCAGCCAGGATGTTGTAAGAGAGAACAGTGAATCGCTCTGCAACCGTGATACAAGAAACATGAATCTTAGGAAGACTAAGGGAATGCCATCTAAGACTGCAAATGTTAATACTTTCCACACTGAAGAACCCTTAACTTTTAAAAATGCATCATAATTACATTTTGATGCTTAACTAGAAACAGGTTAGTGATTGAAAGCAGCATGTCTATAACTTAACCACTCAAATCATAAGGCCAGTAGTTAGCAATCTCAAAATAATTTCTCAATAATCTTCTACAACTCCTCAAAATATTTCAACTACAATAAAATTCAGGAAGAAACTGAACCTAACACGAAGAATTACCGCAATGAGGAGGTAGCTCCAGTTTCCTGTGCTCCCACTCTCTATAATCCGGAGGCTTTATAGCCCTTGGTCTGAACTGCTGCTGCATTTGCCGTGGATTAAACTGCTGATAGTTACCATAAGCCGGGCCAGGCCCAGGACCCTGTGGTGTGCGTATAAACGGGCCGGGCCCGGGACGCTGCTCCGCCTGCATAACAGGCGGCGGACCGGGCCGCTGAAACCGTGGCCCAGGTCTATACAACGGCGGAGTATTATACAATTGAGGCGGCGGAGGCACAGCATTATAGCTCTGCCGGAAGCCGCGGTTGGCATCTCGAACTGCACCGAAGTGTGAATCGCCGGACACAAATTCCGGTCGGTCTGCGGCGGCGGTACCCACTGACCTATCGCAGTAGCCTCTGCCATGCTGGGAACGGCCGCCTCTGAACTGCATAAGAAGAGGAGTTACAAGTTACAACTCTACTTGAAAATTCACCATTGCTCGATTGGAATTGGAGCACCAGATTACGCATTTCAAACGAAAAACTTCCCAATTCCTATTTCAATAATGCATAAAAAAAAAAAAAAAAAAAACAACTAGGCGAGAATTCAGCTCCGCGTGCGCTATTGATTGCTTGAAATTCACGAGTGCGTGAGTGAGTGAAGCGCTTACGTATGGACGATAGGACATAACGGCGGCGGAGTCCGCAGCCGCGACGGCGGTGAGGGAGCGGAGGGGAAGGGGGCGGCGGTTCATACCGACGAATGCTTCTCCATAAATTCACTGAATTATTTTTCACGATGGTAAAACCATAATTTTAATTATTTAAAAAAGTAAGAAAAAAAAAAAGAAAATATGAAAAACTAGCTCTAACAAATAAATTAATTTTTTTCTAATATTAACTTGAACTGAAATATTAATTCAGACAAAAAAATATATATATATATTTAAATATTGTATAATACAGCACCACTACTTTTCTGGTTCTTCCCCGCCATTTCGTCCGATCGAAACAAACGATGTCGTTTTGCTCTTCTCCTTTATCTCTGCAGTTTCGCGCGTCCAAACCCCATAGCCTCCGCTTTCGAGCCTGCGCCGCCGACGTACCGGATTCCTTCTCCGCCGACTGGTATTTTTATGTATTTCTTTGTCATTTATGATATTCGTAGCAGCTTGTTGTCGGCTGAGTAATCGCTTTCCGAAATTTCTTTCCTTGAACTGCCGATTTTTTTTTGTTTTTTTGATTTTTTGATTTTGGGGAAGAAATCTTTGTACGAGCAATCGAGAATTGAAGTTTGATTGATTTTCAGCTGCTATAATCAATAATCATATGTATTTTTTTTTTAATATTTATTATGTAATTTCTCGTTGTCTTTGGTTTTCTGTTTCTGGATTCATATGCGATGTAGATGGTGGTGCTGTTGAGATCCAGATCACATTTATATGAATCTTTAGTAATATCATTTGTTGTTTATTGGTGATTAATTAGCAGTAATTGTAGAAGAACACAGCTTTCAATTCAGACACCTACATCAAATTTAGAATTTAAACTTGATTACTCCAAGCTATTCAGTTTTTCTCTGATCTACAGCTGCTACTGCTGTTTTGCAGGCTTGAATCTCGTAGGAAAAGACCTTTCGGTCCCAGATTGAGTGTAAATTTCATTTTTCGAAAACTTGATTAGTTAATATACATCGAACCACTTATCTTGCAGCGTGCTGATGAATTTCTTCTCCTTGTTATTGCCGTAGTTTAGTGCAGATGAAGCTGTTAAACACCAACTAGATGCATTGATGTTCAATGATCAACCTCGGCCCGATTATGGCGTTGAAGTCATGTATAGGGTAATTTTGAATCGTCTGTTCAGTGTCTATTTATGTCCATGCCTTCAGCTGGGTGATATTATCGGAGAATGACCCGTGATAACAGTTTGCAGGATTTGATCCCTTCGAAAGATCTACCTATTTCGGGCCCTTCTTCGACTTAGGTCAGGTCAGTTAAGTCTGATGCTTTTGTATTCTTTTGTACAACCAAAAGCAAGACTGATTTGAGAAGATTTCAGTAGTGCTATGTGATAGAGTTGGGGGGTGTTAATGGTTTCAAATTTTCATTGGTTTTATTGATTTTTATTTTTTTATTTTTCTCAACCCAAATATAAACCAAGAATTCACTTTGTAAAGTATTTTGAAACCACAACGATCTGTTATACAATATGAATCACAGGTTATGGTTTTAAATTAGTTTGATTTCGTTCAATGATTTGGAACACCTCTAGTTACCGTTGATGCTAATTATTAGTTCTTTATGCCACAGTTTGAAAGATTTAGGCGGATATTCCACCATTCAAGCTACCGTGTTCTACTTGGACACCGCGAAAGGAAGATCTTGAGCAGTTTAAATGTTAACGAGGTCAGTCAATTCCGCGTATCCACTTCAAAAACCTGGTATATAATTGTTTTCTTCTAGTGACCAGCATATGTGAAACAGAATTGCTTTAAGGAGAGAGTGTGGATACGAGGAGCTCGCCCTGAAGAAGAAGAAGTGTTCCAATTTACTATGGTTCAGGTTTGCTTTTGTTCCTACATGCTATTAAACGTTGTTCTCTGAATGACGACGTGGCTTCTATTACTATGTGATCATTTCGTTGTACAAAGTTAACTCATATCCAGAGCCGTGTTTATGAAGTCCAAAGGCTTTAAGGGGTGTAGGAAGAAGCCTTGTTCGCAAAGAAATTGTGCATGAAAGTCTTATTAACTAGTAATTCTATCAAGCATCATTTTCAAATTTGACATCTCCAATCTTCAAAGTAGATTTATGAAAGTGTAGGAAAAGCAAGTAGTGATAATTACTACATCATGGAAGTTAGACACCAAACAACAGCCTAAGAATCGCAATAAGTGAAGAGCATTGTTGATTCTGCAGCAGAAATTGCATTTGCTATCATGTTATATTGCATATTACCTCGGTTGTGTTGTAGTCTATTCTTTACTTTCTCTTCATTCTGCTTCTCGTATGTCTCTTTACGATGAAAACAGCAAATGTTCGTAGAAGACTGGTAAGTTTTCTTGTGTTACAGAGAGTTGGTGGTTCCTGGGATGGTTATTGGCTGACGGAGTCTCTACTTCACGACGGAGATAGCTTTTCCGGTGGTGTAGCATATTAATAAAGCCTAACTTGTGGGTATTATTCATTCACATTTTAGAAACATAAATTGCTGTGTAGTAGCATTCGGATTCAAAGTTAGAAATGTAAAGATGCTTGTATTTCTTGGAATAAAATCCTGCCATCTTAATAATGGTAATTAGATTTAGATTTTTTTTTTTTTTTTTTGATAAATCAAAGCAAACCAGCTGTTGTTTTCAAGGAAAGTCTAATTCAATTTGAATAAGGAACCAAAGAATTAAAAAAATAAAAAATAAAAAATAAAAATCAACAAATGCCAGAAAGAATGGACCACAGATTTGTGTATAGTTAAAGAAATCAACAATCTTTCAACACACACAAACACGCAATCAAGGCGTGAAGATGAAGGAAGCAAAGAGGAAAGGGAAGGCGGTGGTGGTCGGCGGCAGCATAGCAGGGCTGTCGTGCGCCCACGCGCTGATCGCCGCCGGCTGGGGAGTGGTGGTGCTGGAGAAAACGAGCTGCCCGGCGACGGGTTGCGCCACCGGCGCCGGCCTCGGCCTCGACCCTCTAGCCCAGAAACTCATCAAATCATGGCTCGATCAACCCTCCATGCTTGACCTCTCCACACTCCCCCTCACCATTGATCAAGTAAGTACCAAACCAGCTCTGAATTGATTGTATTGGGTCCTCTCTGAAACCATAAAAATCAAATCTTTTCCATTTTTTTCTCACTGTAGAACGAAGCAACTTCTACGGAGAAGAAAACAAACTGGGTTTTGACAAGGGATGAGAGCTTCAATTTTAGGGCAGCGTTTTGGTCGGATCTCCATAGCCTTCTTTACAAGGCATTGCCTTCAGAGACAGTTCTCTGGGGGCAAACATTTCTTTCCTTCTGCGTTTCGAAAGAAAATCGAGTGACGGTGAAGGCTAAAAACACTCAATCTGGAGAGGTAATTGAGGTTGCAGGTGATCTTCTTGTAGCAGCTGATGGTTGTCTCTCTTCAATAAGGCAAAGCTTCTTCCCTCAGCATAGATTGAGGTTTGTGAACCAGTTATTGATAATTTAGTAGCTCAGAATTTGGGATTTTGTTCCTAAATCACAGATTCTCAGTTAGGTACTCAGGTTACTGTGCATGGAGGGGGATCCTTGATTTCTCAGACAATGAGGATTCAGACACCATTGTAGGACTCAAGAAAGCTTTCCCTGACCTCGGGAAATGCTTGTATTTCGACTTGGGATCGAAAACCCACTCCGTGTTTTACGAGCTGATGAACAAGAGAATCAATTGGATTTGGTATGTGAATCAGCCGGAGCCTCAGCTTAAGGTATACTCTGTGTGTGTGTGTGTGTGTTTTTTTTTTTTTAAGGGAAGCAAATGCGTAGAGGTGGCAATGGCATACTCATGATTTTCTTGTTTTGGAACTGATGGAACTGTATACTGTGTGTGTGTGTGTGTGTGTGTGGTAGTGATTGAATGGAAGCAAATGCTCAGAGGTGGCAATGGCATACTCTTGCTTTTCTTGTTTTTGGATGATTGAATAAGGAAGAGTGTTTGATATTGAAGCAGGGGAACTCAGTAACCATGAAAGTAAGCAGTGAGATGATCACCAGCATGCATGAAGCAGCAGAGGAAGTTTGGCTACCGGAACTCGTGAAGGTGATACGAGAAACGAAGGACCCTTTCTTGAACGTGATATACGACTCCGAACCATTGCCCCGGATCGTTTGGGAGAAGGTGGTTTTGGTCGGAGACGCAGCTCATCCGACTACTCCTCACGGTTTGAGAAGCACAAACATGTCGGTATTAGATGCTGCGGTTTTGGGAAAGTGTCTCGAGAAATGGGGAGTCGAGAGTCTAACTTCAGCTCTTCAAGAATATCAATCCACTCGCTTACCCGTGATAACGGAGCAGGTTCTGTTCTCACGAAGACTCGGGCGAATCAAGCAAGGTCTAGAACCTTCCGATCCGATCACAGCAAGTCGAGAAGATTGGGAGGAGCTGCAGCAGAAGAAGATGCCTTTCCTCTCTGATGTACCTTCTATTTTCAGTCATATCATAGAATTTGAGAAATGAGAATTAAACTGCATATTCTTCTATTTCTTGAACATTCCATGTAAGCATATGTTTTTATGTGCTCGTGAATATATATCATTAGAGCTGCAAAACGAGCCGAATCGAGCCGAGTACTGGCGTCATCGAGCTCGGCTCGTTTAAAAGTTCGGTTGTTTGAGCTTGAGCTCGGCTGGATTTATAATTTTTGAGTTCGAGATCGGCTCGACAAATATTCGATAAATAGGTCGATTCGAGTTTGAGCTCGAACTCGGTTCGTGAAAAGCTCAAATTTCATTTAATATGAAGCTCGAGCTTGATTTTGAGCTCGTTTAACAGAAATAAAACATAAGTTCAAACAAGAAGCATAATAATAATAAAATAACACATAATCTACCAAGAAGCATTTTAAATGTTATTAGTTCAAACAAGAACTAATCTAAAGAATTCATTAACAAGTAAAACATACTACCTCCATCCCACCTAATTGTCTCATTTGCTTTTTGATATTTCGGCACGTTTTTCCACCGAAACCTAATACGAGTTTGAAAATATAATTTTGAAGTATCGTTTCTTTTACGGGATACTATGACACTCATAGTATCCCGTAAAAGAAACGATACTTCAAAATTATATTTTAAAACTCGTACTAGGTTTCGGTGGAAAAGCATGCCGAAATGTCAAAAAACAAATGAGACAATTAGGTGGGATGGAGGTAGTAATATATTTTATTCTTAATAAAATGCCAAAGTAGATTAGGGGCACGCGAACAGGCTCGATTATGGGTTCGCAAACTTGTTCGATTGTATACAGGCCGGATATATTCGCGAGCAAATCAAGTCGAACACCTTGATGATCGAGCTCGAATTCAGACTCGAGCTTGACTCAATTATTAACGAATTCGAATCCAGACGAGTTTTTTTCAAATCGGTTGTCGAATAGTTGTCGAGTAGTTTGGCTCGTTTACAACCCTATGTATAATAAGTTGCCATATAACATAATCTTCCTTGGCTTTTAAATTCCTGATTTGTTTTAGGTATAGCAGATTAGATGTGATGATTAGTCTAATGAGGCAATCATAGAAGATGAATAATTAATTCAAATGAGACAAAGGAATAACAAGGAAATGAAATGGACATAATTTGTCTGGTATCTGATATGCATATGTTCACTAACTTTTTCTTAGTGTTTTCTAGCTTTCAAGCTTCCTTCAAGTATCAAACCACAAACACACAAACACGAAAGACGAAACACGTGCGTTCGTACAGGTAGAGGGAGATGAAGGAAGCAAGGAGGAAAGGAAAGGCAGTGATTGTAGGAGGCAGCATAGCTGGTATATGCTGTGCTCATGCCTTGATTGAAGCAGGTTGGGATGTGGTGGTGCTGGAGAAAACAAGCTCACCTCCGAATAGCTGTGCTACTGGTGCTGGAGTCGGGCTCGACACGGTCTCTGTGAAGCTCGTGGAGAAATGGATTCGACAGCCTCGACTTCTCCAGCTACTCACCTTGCCTATGACCATTGAGCATGTAGGTGAAATGTTTCTCCATTCTTTTTATCTGAGAAATCAAACTTCTGCCTTTTCGTTCTGGATTCATGAATTCCCAGTTCTTCGTTTCGTTCCAGAATTCTTTCGCTATCCAAGATTCGATTTCTATGTTATTATTACAGGAACAAGCAACGTATGGTGACAAGAAAATTACTCGGACACTATCAAGAGACGATCATTTCAATTTTAGATCAGTGCACTGGGCTGATCTGCATAGACTTCTCTACACCTCCTTGCAACGAGAAGTCGTTCTTTGGGGGCATCTGTTCTCATCCTTCTGCATATCTGATGATAAAACTTTAGTCACAGTTCAAGCCAAAGTCCTCCAAACTAATGAAACGGTGGAGATAGTAGGCGATCTACTAGTTGCGGCCGATGGCTGCCTCTCTTCAATACGCGAAACTTTTCTTCCCGGCCTTAAACTGAGGTTTGTTAACAGCTACTATCATGTTTTTTCCTATGATATGATAGAAAGAACACAAAAATGATACAGTTTATTTAACAGATATTCAGGCTACTCTGCATGGAGAGGAGTTCTTGATTTCTCAAATCATGAGAATTCAGAAACTATAGTAGCGCTCAAGAAGGCGTATCCTGATCTAGGCGATTGTAATTATTTCGACATAGGTTCAGAAGGGCACGCTATCCTCTACGAGCTAATCAACGGAAGGGTCAATTGGATTTGGTATCACAATCAGCTAGAGCCAGAATTCAAGGTAAAATCACATAACTATAAATGTATGATGGTACAAGGTTTAGTTTAATTTAGCTCGTTTTCTCTATCTTATTTTAAGGTTCTACATCAGAAAATGAGGAGCTCAAAAAAGTATGATCTTGGTTTTTCCAATATCATACTTTTCTGAACTTTCTGATGTAGAACCTTAAAAATAAGAGAGGGAAATGAGCAAATTAAATTAAACCTTGTATTTGGTGTTCGACTTTAGGGAAACTCAGTCACAACGAAGGTAAGCAGAGATATGATTGAGGAAATGTACGAAGCAGCAGAGAAAGTCTGGATTCCGGAGTTGGTGAAAGTAATGAGAGAAACAAGAGAGCCTTTCTTGAATGCAATATACGACAGCGAGCCACTCGATAAGTTCTACTGGGAAAATGTGGTTCTGATCGGAGATGCAGCACACCCTATAACTCCTCACGGAGCGAGGAGCACAAACATGTCGATTCTTGATGCTGCGGTTCTGGGAAAATGCCTCGACAAATGGGGTGTGGAGCATTTGGAGTCGGGCCTCGAAGAATACCAGTCTATAAGGCTGAAAGTGGCTAGAGAGCAAGTTCTGTTCTCACAAAGGATGGGGCGAATAAAGCAACGTCTCCCCCTCGATGATCGTGGGCTCTTCGATCATGTTGGAGCTAGTCGAGAAGAAAGTGAAGTCCTGCACTTGAGGAATATACCTTATTTCAATCACATTCCTCCCATTCTTGTAACAGACAATGATGATTCATCACAAATTTAATCAGCTTTATAATTTTGATCAGAAAATGAAAAGATTATGATGAATTTTGGGAGGAGAAACTGAAATCGGTTGAAACTGATATGAATCATGAAAAACACATTCCCCAGAATTCATGGGCCATTTCTTTCCTTCCCCACATAATATAACAAAGCAAAAACCACCATTTTTTTTCCAACATCAACTCATAGAAACTCATAGATTCACAAAGCAATGGGTGAAGTCACCTTCATCTGCAAACGAACTGTGATCAGCACGAAACCGGTGGAGCCCGGAAAATTCAGTCCTCTGTCGGTCCTCGACCGGATCATGGAACGAAACCATCTCCGTTTAGTGTTCTACTACAATCTTCCGACTAGGCGAAGGCCGGGGGAGCTGACGAAGAAGCTTCGAGAGACCATTTCCGAGATGCTCTCTTCGTTCCCGGTCGTCTTAGGGCGACTGGTGAGGACTCCGGAGGGGAAGTGGACGATCAAGTGCAACGATGCCGGAGTGAGAATGGTGGAAGCCAAGGTTAATGGAAGTGTGGAGGAATGGCTGAAGACTGTTGATAGAGAGAAGGAGCTGATGCTTGTTCATTGGGAGGAAATGTTCCATAAACCTTATTTCTGGTCTACGTTTTACGTTCAGGTTCATCAAAATTCAAAATCTACCTCAGAACTATACTAATTTCTTCAACATTTGTAAGTAAAAATTCACGATTTTACGTTTTCCGACGGTGCAGATCACGGAATTCGAGTGCGGCGGCGTAGCAATCGGCCTCAGCTGCACGCACATGCTCTCCGATCCGATCTCCGCCACCATGCTGGTCAGAGCATGGGCGGAGACGACGCTGAAAGGCAAAATCGCCGCCCCTCCGTTCTTCCTCCCCCTCCCATCGCCGCCGCAACCAAACACCGACAACAAACCTGATTACAGCAACCTCAATTCCATCATAAGCCACTACAAATCAGCTATCCAATCCCCTCCCCCAATTCCACCGTCAAACCCCAAGCAATCCACCATCGCCTTCCATTTCAATCGAGAAGCCGTGAAGAGCTGCATCGCCATGGCCGGAGCAGCTCGCCGCAGCTGCTCCCCCTTCGAAGCCCTAGCCGCGCTTTTCTGGACACGAATCAGCAAAATCAAGGGGGCGGAGGCCGGTTTAGTCGAGATCTCTCTATTCCTGGACGCGCGAAACGCATTAGGTTTGAACAATTCCTTCTTCGGAAACTGTATGGTGTTCAAAATGGTGGAGGTGAGGTCCGGATCGAACGGGGTGCCGGAAGCTGCGGCCATGCTCGGAGAAACGGCTTCGCGAATGGACGGCGGCGATGTGGCGGAGCTGATCGAGTGGCTAGAGCGAGAGAAGAAGTGCGATGATCCACCGAGAATGAACGGCGGCGATTTGATCTGCGTGAATCTCGAGGGAGTGGGGGCGTATTCCGCTGTTTTCGAAGAGAAGGCGCCGCCGCTGCGCGTCTCGTACTACGTGGAGCCGGCGGTGGGACCGGGGCAGGTGATTGTTCTGCCGTCGGTCGAAGCGGAGGGAAGGGTGGTGGCGGTTACGGTGGAGGAGGATGAAGCTCGGAAGCTTCTAGAAGATCCGGTGATTCAGCAGTTTTCTCCGACTGTTGTTGTGGGATTGAAGAAGAAGAAGAAGAAGAAGAAGAAGAAGGCGCCATAGATTTGAAGATTAGAAGGAAAATAGTTAAATTAAATAAATTGTTTATTGCATAAATGCAGCAAATATTTATTTAAGAAAAATAAAAAATATGCGTTTGCCGGGAGTCGAACCCGGGTCTATTGCTTGGAAGGCAATTATCCTAACCGTTGGACTACAAACGCTTGCTGAATTGAAATTCTATAAATTTTAAATTATAAGAAAAATAAATATGAGTAATTTGAGTCTACCTTATTTACAGTAGAAAATACGGAGTGAGTGGAAGTGTTTCTTTTGGTTCCATTAAATTAACTCCTTGAGTTCAATGGATTTTCCAAGGAATTCCATTTTCTTTTTTGCGATTAAATATGGAATCATTCAACTTTGAATATATTTTCTTTTAATTAGGACAAATTCATGAGCTTGTGGACTAGTTCATGGGAAACAGCCCACAACTTTGTAAGAACATGCTTTAACTACTAGCCCAAAAAACAATTAAGTCAAAGGAAAATAAAAACTATTTCACATTATATATATGGTGAGATCACATAAAAAATCGATTTTTAGTAAATAAAAAAAAAAGAAAAGAAAATGATGCACTGTATAACTATAATATGCATTATATAGAAATATAATACATCGTGTATGATAATGCATTGTCAATATTATTACAAATTTATAATGCATTAATCGTTACAATACATTCTTAGTACAATTATAATACATCAATTAATCTGAACCATAAATCATACATGAATCAACAGTCTAAATCATTTCTCATTGGAAAAATTCATTTTTCATTTGATCTTTATATCTATATATGTAATTCATATATATGCATAAATTCAAATCCGCCAAAAATGTAATTCTTCTTTGAAAATTGTGTATTTTTTACACTTATACTCCGTATTATATTATTACATAGGTATTCATGCATGCATCTCCGCAAATTGCAATTGAATTGGATGGAAGCAAAATAATTTTATCAAACGTATTTAATGTTTCCAATTCTAACCTCGATGAAGAAATTTAAAAAGATAAGAAAATTAATTACAAGACGTTACAATCCTTTCCTCCACGTAAATTATATATTCTCTTGAATACAATAATTAACATTTTCGAAACAAGGAAAGTTTAGTTTTGTGAACTACAGCCCACCTTGAGTGAATCAAGAACTACTTTAATTAGACTGTCAACGTAAATATTTTTATTTACTTAGCAAACACAATAATACACTCATGGCATCAAACTGGTACACACGTTCGTCGTTCGTCTTCTTATAAAATTATACTAATACAATAGTTTAATTAAATATGAAATTATCCATTAACAAAAGAATAAATTAATTAAAAACACCTAAATTGTCAGCTAAAACATCATTTATAAAATAAAGTAAAACAAAAAAAATTGCTAATATCAAGAAACCAAAACTTTCGTATCAAGCATTCAGATAAGTGTATTTCCAGAAACTCTAATTTTGTGCAAATCCCAGTGACAATTAATTAATTATATAAGTAAGTGATTATATTTTTAATAAACTTATAGTTAAAAAAATATATTAGGTATCTTAATTTTCAGATCAGCTGTGTATAAATTGCACATGGACACACACTAAGTAGGAGGCGTGTAATTGTAGGACTCAATATTATTAATTTTTATGATAATTAATAATTCTAAATATTTTATGATAATTTGTAGTTGACTTTGGACCGACAAATCTTCTTAGGATTCAATGGGATTTAGTACCACATTGAGGTTCTGCATCATTAGTTTTGGTTAATGGTGTTTTGGATTAATTAATTGTCCATATAATTTAATGACAACTCTTTTGCATTATTTTAATAATTCAAATAATTCAATTTGATCATCATATTATCAAGGGATTCTTTTTGAGAAGATTCTATAAATCCATTCACTAATTAAGATTAAATGGTTAGTTTGCCTTAGTTTTATTTAATCCGTTGCCATGTATTGATGAATCGAGTACAACAATTGAAACTTAATTTCCGTGTAATAAGAGACAATTAATTAGAGTAATTATAGTAGTTCATATTACCTCCATCTCGTTGACTTAGACCTGTTTTCCGTTTTAGTCCGTCTCAACTAATATACCCATTTCCTAATAAGGAAATAACTTTATTTCACTTCAGCTCATCCCATCAGCAATTAGGCCCAATAAACCCCCTGACCCAATTAGCCCATAATTAACCCTAACCCAAATTCAATTACTTACCCCTAAACCCTAGCCTCCCACTCACAGATTCAACCCCCTCTCTCTCTATCTACGTGAAATTATCTCTCTCTCTCTCTCTAAATTGGAGAGTTGTCGATCTCTCTCACAATTTCTTCACCGATCATCATCTTCACCCTCCATTCTCCCCTTGATTTTCGATCATGAAAGTAGGGTTTCCGATCTACGAAGGCCGGAGGGGGGGCGAAGCTAGCGGAGTATGAAGAAACTTGCAGTGAAAACCCTAGATCTATCACGCCGCCGCCTTCCCCTAGCCGGAAAACCCTCTTTGTTTTGAAGCCGACGGCTAATATTCCTCGGAAAAACCTTAGATCTGGCCTCGTAACCCTAAATCCATCTCCCGCCGGCAGTACATCCCTTACCGTGTAAGGCCTCGGCCGACGGGGGCGAAGCTGGCGGAGGAGGAAGAGCTGAGCCCCGAACAACCCAGATCTGTTCCTCCGCCGCCGCCATCGGTAGCTCTGCCTTCCCCGCCGGCGTTGCCCGTCTCTGCTGGCGAATCTCCAGACAGATCTGACCCCAAGATCTACCGACGGCTGCCGCGTTCCTAGTTCAAGTACAGAACTCTTCCGAATTGGATGCTTGTGGGAGTTGCTGCCGTAGGGAGGTCTGATGCGGCGCCGGCGGAGGATAGTGCCGGCCCTGAAAACCCTACCGGGATTGAGATGCAGTGAGAGGCTTTAAAGCCTCTCAATTCGGTGACTTCTACTCTATCATCACTTTTGTGCCCTCTGTCTCTCTTTTCTAGTTTCTAGTTTCTAGTTATGGTGATTGGATGAATGAATCCTGTTGCTGTTGGTTTTGTTGTTTGGGATGAATATCATATGTTTATGCTCTATGATTGCACAATGATGAATATTGATCGGTTTTAATCTCTTGAATGAATATGTTGGAATTTGGCTACTGTGGGAATTTGGCTAATTAAAATCTGCGATGATGTCAACTTGTGTATATACTTGCTGTTGTTTCCTCTATTTGGAGTGGTTCTCATGTGCTTTAATTGGTTATTCCTTGTCTGTGCCTACACTACAAACTGCATGATCATGTTATACTCATAGAGCTAAATGGAAACTGCATTTCAATAAACTTATAGCTTGTCATGGTCCAGATTACACTTTACAAAAAACTGATTTCATTCTGCATGTACATGTGTTCTTCACAAAAAAATTCACACTAATCTTAACCCCCAGAATCTAAAAATTGTTTTACATGCCCTGTTTGCTTCAAAAACTTGCACTTCATGGCATCTGCACAAAAAAATGATCATCCTTTTTTCTCTGAAACTGCACAAAAAGTAATGCATGTTGTCTGGCTATGCATTCAAGTCTGGAACGACACTTCCAATCTGTGGCACACTGATTCCCATAGATTCCATAAGTTCTTCAACTCCTTCATGACATTCTTCTCCAATCAAGTAGTCAATTGTCTCCCTCAACAAAAATTCAGGCACTTCAAGGTTTGTAGGTAGCATTCCTTGCCTAATTAAAGCATCTTTCTTCATATGTGGTTGCTTGAAATTGTTAGTACCCTTGGCCTTCATGATTTCCATCATAACCTGCTGTAGTGATAAGAAAACCTCATTCAATGCTACTGCATCCAATTCATTGAAACTGCTAATTACTGCCTCTATAAGTTGATCAGCAGTCCTGCAATTCTTTCTTTGTTGTAGTGATTGAATTGCACACAAAAACCCTAAATCATTTGCATTGCAGTCAGGGGACTTTGCTGGCTATTGAACTAGCTTAATATGAAAGCCATCTGAATTTGCTGATTCTTGAAACTCGGCATCTGTGTTTTTGATGTGTGGCTTAGCATTATCCTGTTGAATTTTGATGTTCTTGCTTAAACAACTAGGCCACTTCTGCTTGATTGATGGGACAATCTGAAAATGAGATAACCATTATGTGCATTTTAAATTAATTGAAGCATAGGGTGTGTACAATAAACGGCCTAAATTATGGAAATGTAAGCATTGTACCTCTTTAATTATGTAATCCCTTATCATCTGCCTTGTGATGCATTGTATAGGTTTTATTTCTATAGTCCCTCTAGGTCTTTTTTTGCTATTCCTCTTTGCTGCAACCTCTTCAACAAGAGGTCAAATTCCAATCTTTCCATCAAATAAGACTGTGCCATCCACATCAAACACAGGTCTGCTCACTGCACATAGAAACATCACCTTGGGTATAAACTGCTTTGACTCACCAACTCTGAGTGGATCTGCTTCCATTGGTGTGAGATAGTAACTGCAGTTCTTCCTTGTTAACATAAACCATTTTTCATCAATGTGAATTGTGTTTTCCATGGCCTTGAACTTGAGAGTATTGACTGCATGATCATAGTGTAAAGCTTGTAGGCAATACTTTAACCTGGAAATCATGTGATGAGCTGCCAATAGAGGTTTCATTGCACTTGAATGATGTCTGAGCAGAAGCTTAGCCCATCTTCCCACTGTAGCCCTGGATATAAGAGGTCCAAGAGCATCTGACACGGAACTGATTGTACCTCTTTGCTCCTTTGGAATTTGTTCAATTCTTGCATAATATATCTCATGTTTTTTCTTTCTGATTCTGGGTGTGCTTTTCCTCTCAAGATTAACAACCTGACTGACTAATCTTTGTTGCTTTGTAGATTTCCAGATTCTGCTCACAGTTTGCCTCCCAACATTGAAGAACGCAACAACTTCCTTTATCTTTCCATATGGAATGTTATCCTCCTTCAAGCTGCCGAGCAAGAACTGCATGATGTTCTTCCTAGTTAAATCTGAAAGATCATCTTTCTTCCCCATGGCAGTCAGCTTTCTCTTCACACTTGTTTGAAGTTTTTGTGTGTTGAGGGCTGATAATGAGCATTGTTTCTGCCTTTATAGAGTAGATTTAGAAGCTTTGGGGGGAAATCCCAAATTTTAGTGGGAAAATCTGTATATTTGGCTCCATTTCTGTATATTTAATTTTTTTTGATTTTTTTATATTATTATATTAGATGAACAGTTAAATGATTGTACAGTAATCCCGCTACAGTGACAAAGATTTTTAATTTTCTGCTTACTTTATGCTAATTTCACTTTTTCCATTTTGCATTGGTTATTGAAGCTATAGTAAGTGTACCTACCTTAGTGAGATGGAGGTAGTAAGTTTTAGTGATATTGTAATTGAAATTGACTTTTTTAACAATCTTACTATTTGATTATTAATCGAGACAAATCCAAATAACTTTATTAAGAAGCAATTACTATTTAGATGATAACTATACATGTGTGTGTGTGTGAAATTAATTTCATTACTTCGATTGCGTTAATTGATTAAACCAATTACAAGTTCTTCTTTTTTCTTTTCTTTTTCTCAGATTGGAGATTGGAGAAATACTTAAAATTCAAGACTTTCCTAATAAATGATGACATAAATATAAAAGAATTTAAGAAAAAGACTGCACACCATCTCTTCTAGAAGGGAAACCATATTATATTAATTTTGTTGTCAGACATGGTACAGAGTTGTGATATTCGGTGGTTTATAATAGAATAAAATTACATCATCTAATCAAATATTAAGAAAATTAAATATATTAACCAATAATTCATCAAATAAAATAACAGAACTAAGGAAATTTAGTCTTATTATGATATGAAATACTACCATGCAAATATGCCCCCTTGGAGTCAGAAAATTTATAAACATCTCATCTTTAAATATCAAATTCTAAACTCAAAAAGAATAGTTATCAAATTCTAGTTTGACCTGCCGCTCTTACCTTTTCTTAAGAAATAAAAAGAATAATAAAATATACTATTGGCACAAAACTCTATTATCTATTAATTTAATTTAATTTAATTTAATAACAAGTTGCATGATTAGATGTTGCTTTCTTGAAGAGCACAAACTTCCTCTTCAATAAGAGAAGATTCTCCACAACTAAGGACAATTACAAGGCGGTTGGGTTCAACTGTTATTTTATTCTTTTATTTTATTTTTTTTGATAAAATTAAACCTCTATTAATTATCAAGAGAACCCAAAACAATCACTTATAAAAACAAAGAATACTAATATTACCACAATAATTGAAAAGTGGTCGAAGTTCAAATTATCAATTATAAAAAAAAAGGAAAAAAAAGCACTTCTTGAAAGATTATTTATAATTTATGATCCAAATTTTAACTATTTTTCGATTGGTGTCCTCAATTTATTTTATATTTGAAGTGATCTGATCTTTCTAAATTTTCAATTTGTAACATAAACTTCAATTTGTTTTATTTTTAAATAATTTGAACTTTGGCAAGGTTTCGATTAATTGTTGCTCACATTAAATAGCACTAAACCATGCAATAATTGGCGCAATAAAAAAAATAAAAAATACCCGATGCTGACGTAGACATGACGTCACTTCCATTGCATTCGTAAGGTACATTTTCAAGTACAAATAGACGCTTTTACCCCTTCACAAAACCTGATGAAATAATGAGTACGTAACTAAAAATCACGAATTCCTTTAAAAATAAATAAATAAATAAAAATCACGAATTAAGAAAAAAAAAAAAAATCCCAACTCTGAATTTTATGCATTTATTTTTCCATAACAACCTCATTATATTTATATTAAAATTGCCAATTTTTGGGCAGACAAAGCGATCAGAAGTTCATAGAATAGTGCATAAAATAAGGTTTTGCATGTGACAAATATTATTTATTTTACATAAGTACAGTTGGCCTTTGATATCATGCTGAGAACTGAAATTGATTTTCTGATCTTCCACAGAACATATCCCTACTAATGCGTCAATGATTTATTTTATCATTACATCATTACATATATTTATTTTTTTAAAAAATATCTATTGAAATCACTAAATTTACTACAGTAAATGAACATAAAAATGTGCACACAAGTAAATTTTCAAAAATTAATGATGAAGATGGAAATTAGCAGAGTGGAAGAACTATCTTATCTAAATACAAGCATGGGATAATAAAAAAGAGGGAAACAAACAAAAAAAGTTAGGTAAAATGGGATCATATAACGAAAGCAATTATATATGCATGATTTCAAAGGAAAATAACAAACTTGTCCCCCAAAAATATTAAAAGGTACAAACACTTTATTATCAACACATTTCAAAGATTATTACTCTCATATTTATGCACAGGATCTTTCGTCATGCATTTTGATGTGCCGAAAAGTGGATGTTAAAATACAGTTTCAAGTATGACCTAAACTTTATCTTAACAACCACTTTTCGACATATCAAAATACGTGCAGAAAGATTCAGTACATAAATATGGTGAACACCTGAACGGAGAAAGTATTAAGTAATCACTTTTTATTTATTTATTTTTAAAAAGATTAATTTCCATGACATCAAACCTCAAATCACCAACTAGAATAGTATAATCTCAAGTTGGAATCAATCAAAACTTCATAAAATGCAATTATCCTAATTTCTCAAGAATCAAGATCCCTCCAAAAGGGAAGACAGATAAGCCAAAAATAGTATACTTTCATGTTCAAAAACCAACAACTACCTATAAAAAAGAGACTAAAGGCAAAGAACATAGTAAAAAAAAAAAAAAAATTGTTTTGAGCTCATCTCTTTGCATGGAAGCAGCCTAGTTCAGTCTCAGAGGGGCTGATTTCTTCGACTTTTCGCGGCGTTCGTCTCCTTCATGCACCGGTGATGGAAGGGAGCGACCGGTTTAGGATCAGCAGCGCTCGACTAAGCAGCTCAAACATATGGAGGAACACAGGAATGGAGGTTTTCTCGAGGTCCTCTTTGGAGGCTGATGATGAAGAAGCATTGAAGTGGGCTGCTTTGGAGAAACTCCCGACGAATCTCCGTATAAGGAGAGGTATACTAACCGAAGATGAAGGGAAGTACCGAGAGATTGATATAAAGAATCTTGGATTAGTAGAGAGGAGGAATCTTGTGGAGAGGTTACTGCAGATTGCAGAGGAAGGGAATGAGAAGTTCTTGCTCAAGCTCAAGGAAAGAATTCAAAGGTAAATATTTATATAAATATTCTTGAAATTTATACTATTTTGATTTTATGAATGAAAGAATTTTTTTAAAAAAAAATGAATGCTGATGATTTGATGCAGAGTTGGCCTTGATCTTCCAACGATTGAAGTTCGATACGAGCATTTGAGTGTCGATGCAGAGGCTTATGTTGGTGGGAGAGCTCTTCCCACAGTGTTCAACTTCATTGTTAATATCTTGGAGGTGAAAAAAATTCATCTAATTCATAGTAAAACAAACTTCTTTTTTTTCTTCTTTTTATCAAAAAAAAAAAATGCTTGTTTCTTGATCTTGTGTAGGGATTCTTGAGTAGTCTTCGTATTCTTCCGAATCGAAAGAAGCCTTTCCCTATCCTTCATGATGTCAGTGGAATCATCAAACCAGGAAGGTGATAATGAAGTGATGATGAAAAAAAAATAAGGCCAACTTTTCATTTTCTGTATTTTCTGTCATTATATTGCCTATTTTCTTGATTCAAACTGCATTTTTCTAACACTTTTTTCTTGTAGAATGACACTACTTTTAGGCCCTCCGAGTTCTGGAAAAACGACGTTGCTTCTAGCTTTGGCCGGAAAGCTCGATCCGGAGCTAAAAGTAGGCTAAGAATCTTCAAGTTTTGCTCATTTTTTTGAACAAAGTTTTAAAATGTTTTGTTTAACCTTCCCTTTTTTGGTAGGTTTCTGGAAGAGTGACTTACAATGGGCATGAAATGAATGAGTTTGTACCACAAAGAACATCCGCCTACATCAGCCAGCACGATCTTCATATCGGAGAAATGACCGTTCGAGAAACACTGGCTTTCTCCGCGAGATGTCAAGGAGTCGGAGCTCGTCTTGGTATGTTTTTATTCGAATTAATATCATAATCAGATGACGATGATGATTTAGTTTATCAAAGTTTTTGTTTGTTTGAATATCCTCAGAAATGTTGGCTGAACTTTCAAGAAGAGAGAAGGATGCAAACATCAAACCAGATCCTGATCTTGACATATTCATGAAGGTATAATAATATATATAATTGCTACTATCAAGAATGAAATGAGACAAAATAAAATAAAATAAAATTTGGGTTTTTGGCAATTTTCTTGTGCAGGCAATATCAATAGCAGGGCAGGAAGAAAGTGTGGTGACAGATTACATAATCAAGGTAACAATTCAAAACAGAAAATAAAAAATAAAAAATAAAAAATCATTACTTTTGTGAAAAATGTAATTTTATATATATTGAATGCCAGATTTTGGGGCTTGAGGTGTGTGCTGATACTTTAGTTGGTGATGAAATGGTGAGAGGAATTTCAGGAGGGCAGAAAAAGAGACTCACAACAGGTTTAATCAAAACCAAAATTCTGCAAAATTTAAGGCCAAAGTTTCAAGAAAAGTTTTTAACATATAATTCAAATGTGGTTTAGGTGAAATGCTGGTTGGACCGGCTAGAGCATTGTTCATGGACGAGATATCGACCGGTCTAGACAGCTCGACGACGTTCCAGATAGTGAACTCGATAAGGCAAACCATCCACATCCTTCAAGGGACTGCTGTGGTCTCACTACTCCAGCCAGCACCCGAGACGTACGACTTGTTCGACGACATAATCCTCTTGTCGGATGGCGAGGTCGTGTACCAAGGCCCTCGAGAGAACGTGCTTGAGTTCTTCGAGTACATGGGGTTCAGGTGCCCCGAGAGGAAAGGCGTGGCCGATTTCTTGCAAGAAGTGAGGCATCACAAAACTATAAAAATAACACAAAAACATACTAAACAATAACCTGCATTTTCCCTTCAATAAAATTGCAAAAAAATTGACTTTGTTAGTTTTTTTTTGCATGATTTTAGGTGACATCCAAGAAAGATCAAGTGCAGTATTGGATGAACAGAGAGGAGCCTTATAGCTATGTATCGGTGAAGGAATTCTCCGAGGCGTTCCAGTCGTTCCATGTTGGGAGGAAGCTAGGCGACGAGCTCTCCGTCCCTTTCCCAAAGGAGAAAAGCCACCCCACTGCATTAACCACAGATAGATATGGAGTAAGCAAGAAAATGCTTCTCAAAGCGTGCGTAGACCGAGAGTTCCTTCTCATGAAACGGAACTCTTTCGTCTATATCTTCAAGCTAACACAAGTAAGATAATAATACATCTGCAAAGAAAGAAAGAAAGAAAATCATGTTATATTCACCCTTCTTCTTATTATTATTCGTTTGCATTGTAGATAATCATCATGGCTAGCATTTCCACGACGGTGTTCTTGAAGAGCGAGATGCCTAAGGAGACGGAGACGGATGGTGGGATTTTCATGGGAGCACTCTTCTATGCACTATTGATCAACATGTTCAATGGCTTCTCAGAGCTAGCTCTGAGCATATTGAAGCTCCCGGTTTTCTACAAGCAACGGGACCTCCTCTTCTTCCCCCCGTGGGCGTACTCTCTCCCGTCGTGGGTGCTCAAGATCCCGATCACGCTCGTTGAAGTAGCAATTTGGGTTTCCTTGAGCTACTACTCAACCGGATATGATTCCGATGTGGGAAGGTAATAACAGAACAAAACTCTCTCGCTAGTACTAATGAGTTAATGCTTAGTTTCTAAATTCTAACAAACAAAAATGAAGATTCTTCAAGCAAATGCTTCTGCTCATATGCGTGAGCCAGACGGCTTCCGCGCTGTTTCGACTAATGGGGGCACTCGGAAGAAACATCATAGTCGCCAACACATTTGGATCGTGCGCGTTGCTCACGGTCCTCGTCCTAGGCGGCTTCGTTATATCAAGAGGTAACACAAAAATAGCCTTAGATATATGTATATACATATCTATGCCTAATGATTCTTCTTCTTCTTCGTCTTCGTCTTCGTTTAATCAGAAAACATCAAGAAATGGTGGATATGGGGCTACTGGACTTCACCATTGATGTATGGACAAAATGCCTTAGCTGTGAATGAGTTTCTTGGGAAGAGCTGGAGCCATGTAAGCTTATATATACATACCTTCCACTTTTTAGACACTAATCTTGAAGAAAACCTGCTTATGACTAACATCGGTTCGTGCAGATTCCTGCTGGCTCGACAGAGTCAGTCGGGGTTTCGGTTATGAAGGCGCGAGGGATCTTCCCGGAAGCGCGTTGGTACTGGATAGGCGTGGGAGCGCAGATCGGATATGTTTTCCTCTTCAACATCCTTGTGATCTTAGCTCTCACTTACCTCAACCGTAAGCGTTTCTTGAAAATATCTCCGTAAAAATCGAGTTAACGCCTCTTTGGTTAGTGAAGAAAAATGGTGTGTTTGGTGCAGCATTAGGAAAGCCACAGGCTGTTCTATCAGAGGAGGCATTAGCAGAGAGGAATGCAGGGAAGAAAGATGCTTCTGGTAAGGAATCTACTGTTTTTTCAAAAGTCGAAACATGAGAGAGGAAAGTAGTGATCATGTTGGTTTGAAATGCAGGAAGAGAGGTTCAAAGGGGTGTTTCATCAAGATCCAATTCATCAAGAGTTGGCACCATTGTTAGCAGCAAAAGTAGTGATCCAAATAGGAAGAGAGGAATGATTCTTCCCTTCCAACCTCTCTCCATCACCTTTGATGATATCCATTACTCTGTAGACATGCCTCAGGTCCTTCCCTCTCCCTCTCTCTCTCTCTCCCCCTCTCTCTCCCTCTCTAAACATGCGTGTTTCTTGTAGGAAATGAAAGTGCAAGGCGTCGAAGAGGAGCGTCTAGAGCTACTCAAAGGCGTGAGTGGCGCCTTTAGGCCCGGAGTTTTGACGGCATTGATGGGAGTTAGCGGGGCAGGGAAAACGACGTTGATGGATGTTTTAGCGGGTAGGAAAACCGGAGGGTATGTCGAAGGAACGATCAAGATTTCCGGATATCCGAAGAAGCAAGAGACGTTTGCGAGGATAGCAGGATACTGCGAGCAAACGGACATCCACTCACCTCATGTCACGGTTTACGAGTCGTTACACTTCTCCGCTTGGCTCCGTCTCCCGCCTGATGTCGACTACGCAACACGAAAGGTGGTTACTTACCCCGTAGTACTCACCTGACTTTGAGCTCGTTGTACACTTTACGCTTTATGGCATGGGGGAGTTGCTCTCTTGCCATAAAGCATACAAGTGGCATTTTTGTAATTTAAAAAATTACATGCCATAAAGTGTATAGCGAGTCAAAGTTCAGGTCATAAACTATATCCGCGAAAAAGAAAACAACCTCACTAACTCCAAACGAATGTAGATGTTCATCGAGGAGGTGATGGAGCTAGTTGAGCTGACTCCACTCAGAGACTCGCTCGTAGGGTTACCGGGCGTCAACGGGCTCTCGACCGAGCAGAGGAAACGCCTGACGATCGCGGTTGAGCTCGTGGCAAACCCTTCCATCATATTCATGGACGAGCCAACCTCGGGGCTCGACGCGAGGGCAGCTGCCATCGTGATGAGGACGGTGCGGAACACGGTGGACACGGGCCGGACCGTGGTGTGCACCATCCATCAGCCCAGCATCGACATCTTCGACGCCTTTGACGAGGTACGAATCATCTCCTCCCTCAAATCCTTCCATTTCTTCATCCACAAAAAGCTAACACAAACTCTGCAGCTCCTCCTCCTCAAAAGAGGCGGCGAGGAGATCTTCGTGGGCCCCCTCGGCCGCCACTCCTCCCACCTCATCGAATACTTCGAAGGAATCGAAGGCGTGAACAGCATCAAAGACGGCTACAACCCAGCGACGTGGATGCTCGACGTCACAGCAACAACACAAGAGGCAGCTCTAAACGTAGATTTCGCTCAGATATACAAAAACTCCCAACTCTACAAGAGAAACAAGGCATTGATAAAGGAGTTAAGCAATCCCACACCGAATTCGAAGGACCTCTTCTTCCCACATCGATACTCTCAGTCTCTCCGTACTCAATGCATTGCTTGTTTATGGAAGCAGCACTGGTCGTACTGGAGGAATCCGCCCTACACCGCCGTGAGGCTGCTCTTCACCATCTTCATCGCCATCCTGTTTGGCACCATATTCTGGGACCTCGGCTCCAAAAGGCAAGAAAAATCAAAGAAACCAACTCCAAACAAACACGCCCTTACTCCTTGTCTGACACGAACTGTACGAACTGCAGGAAAAGGAAGCAGGACATCTTCAACGCGATGGGGTCCATGTACGCTGCCGTGCTATTTCTCGGGGTGCAGAACGCCACGTCGGTGCAGCCGGTCGTTGCTGTGGAGAGAACGGTCTTCTACAGGGAGAGAGCTGCGGGGATGTACTCCGCCTTACCGTACGCCTTCGGGCAGGTGATTATTCCCCTCTACAACGCACAGCTTCAGCAATTTTTTTTTTTTTTTTTTAGTGAAAGCGTCTTATCAACTGAGCTATACAGACGGTGGTGGAACTGCCGAATCTACTTGTGCAAACGTTGGTGTACGGCGTGATAGTGTACGCCATGATCGGATTCGAGTGGACGGCGGTGAAGTTCTTCTGGTACCTCTTCTTCATGTACTTAACCCTACTCTACTTCACTCTCTACGGTATGATGACGGTGGCCGTCACGCCCAACCATAACATCGCCGCCATTGTTTCCTCCGCCTTCTACGCTCTGTGGAATCTCTTCTCCGGATTCATCGTTCCTAAAACGGTGAGGAACCGTAATCAATTCCGTCAAAAAAAATATTGAATTTTGAATTTTGTGGCTTAATTAATTAATTTTTTTTACGATGGCAGAGGATTCCGGTGTGGTGGCGGTGGTACTACTACTTGTCGCCGATTTCGTGGACGCTGTACGGACTGGTGGCTTCGCAGTTCGGCGACATTAAAGCTGAGCTCGAAGGGAAGGAGACGGTTGCGGAATTCGTGAGGACTTATTTCGATTTCCGGCATGATTACGTTGGGTACGTGGCGTTGATCGTCGTCGGAATTTGCGTGATGTTTGGCTTCATTTTTGCCTTCTCCATTCGAGCCTTCAACTTCCAAAAGAGGTGATGAGAGAGAGAGACAGAAAGATTCATTAGTTGTGTATAATATATTGTAGTTTTTATTTAAATTTGAAGCACAAGAGATGTATTTAATTCTACCCTATGATTAAAAAAAAATTAAAAAATTAAAAAAAAACGAAGTGGAAAAAGAAAGTTCATTTTCAGTTCAGCCGCATATGTTACAATTAAAGTTACATCCTCTCTCAACATGAATCAAGAACAACTAAAAAGGAAGGATCAAACACAAAAAAGAAAAAGAAAAAAGAAGTCAAAAGTGAGGAAGATGCCATATAAATAATATACCATCTCAAATATCCAAATCATCCAAGAAACTCTGCAACTCCTTCAACCCTTCCGCAGAAATGCTCCGGTGCACTCTTCCGCGGGGGACCACCAGGTTCGGAGGCGGCTGCGGCTGAAAACACACCACAACCACCGATAAATTATCTCCGCTCTTCCTCTTCAGCGCCTCGTTCACGAGATCCTTGCTGCACAGCGACGGGTCGTTGTGCTCCTGGAGGCGTCTGCGAGCAAAGTCGACCGCGTTCTGGCTCAAGAACACGTCCCACAGCCCGTCGCATCCTATGATCAAGAACTCGTCTTCTTCGGTGAGAGTCGTGGTCATGAGCTCGGGCTCTGCAGTGAGGGGCCCGCCGTCATCGCCTTTCAGCCCTTCCATGTGCCAGTCGCCCAGAGCACGAGCGACGTTGAGCTGGCCGTTTAGATAGCCATCATACACGTAGCCTCCGGAAGCTTCTATACGCCTCTTTTCCCTCATGCACACGGGTTTGTGATCTCTCGACATCTCGATTGCTTTGCCACGACGGCACAGAACCGCTCTGCAATCTCCAGCGTTGGCCACCACCAGTGAACTGCATTTGTGTGAAAGCAAAAGAAGATAAGCACAAAATGTTCAATTACTAGCATTACACCATAGACTCGAACGGAGATGACGAACCTTCCGATCACCATAGCTGCTAACGCAGTGGTACCCGAAGCAAGATCTGCATCGGAGGAGCAAGCTTCTGCAAAAGCAGCATCAGTCTGTAAAAATGCTGATGAAAGCACTCTCTCAATGTCCTGAGGAAAATCTCCATCCTCAACAATGAACCTTGGTAAATTATTGCATGCAAAATCAGCAGCATGCTTTCCTCCATGCCCATCAAAAACCTAACCAAGATTTAAAAAAAACATCATATTCAGCTACAAACATCTTACTATTATTCATAACTGGGCTTTCTACATATAAGATTCAAATAAAAATATCAAGTTTAAACAAGAAAGAATTACCCCATAGAATGCACTAGGACTGTCACTAGAACTATTCAATCCATAAACATTGATCATATTGTCTGCACAGACAAATACATCTTCCATAGTTGAGCGAGAGCCGACATCTGCCCATGCTCCGGATCGAAGAAGGGGCATATATTCAGCATCACTATCATCTCCACTAAATTTTGGTATCAAAATATCCGATGCCCTGCTTTTAATCTGCTGGAATTGGAGCAGAATTTACATTTTTATATGAAATAACACAATTACTGAGCTGAGACATCAAATGCAGGTGTGCAAGCTGAAACAATTGCTGAAGATTTGCAGGAAATGAAAAGCCAGCAGAAAGTACAGAATATCGATTAAAACTAAACCGATAAAAGAGTAATAGTTTTGAAGCAAATTCAAGCAGCCAATTACTAAGTAGCATTCTATGCCAAGAAATAATGCATATAGCCACTCCAAAACCTTACTAACCTCCTTAAATAATATAATTTTCGGAACAATTTAACCAATAAGATTCAGAATCTACGAAATTCAAATTCATGAGTAATTGAAAAACCCTAATAGTTTCCACATTTGGTCCTCCCCTGCAATCGAAAAAAAAAATGAACAAAAAAAGGAGTACTTCTCGCAGCATTACAATACAGCAGCGTACAAATTCATGATCCTCGAAAAACGAAATCCAAAACGCTACAAAAACTTAATTAGGGGCAATAAAATGAAAATCCAGCTATCTCCAAATCCATCATTGCTTTCAAACAACGCAAACCGACAGTAAACACATGCTAATTGCTAACTCTTAAGTTGAATCGAACAAAAAAGAAGAAAAAAAAATCATCCGAATTTCAACAGCAATTACCAAAGAGGAATGCCTAACGAGGGACTTAGCGCTCAAAGGTGGTGTGCCGCCAGAGACCAGACAGTGTCGGTAGGCGCCTCTGCCGCCTAAAGAGCTCGGAATCGGCGGCCGTCCGTCGCCGGAGCTGCAGTTCTCTGCGGCACCATCGGCATTGTCGGCAATTACCCTACTGCCCTCCATTGCGAATCTGAACCATTACTCCTCCGAATAAAGTCTGGAGCTTTAGTGCGAGAGAATCCAATTCCGAACCAATGGGGCGGAGAATTCGGCGGCTTTGGGTGAATCTCGATTTGGGGGCTAGGGTTTTGCAGCGGAGATTAAGTTAAAGAACAGGTTTTGGGAGTAAAGAAAGAGAGAGATCTGAGGGGAAAAAGAGGAGAGAGAGAGACGTTGAATTTGGCGTTGGGATTCAGTTTGGAGGAAAATACTGCCGCTGCGGTATTTATATGTGAGTGAGGAATGAGGATGTGTAGAACCCAGAAACGGCGTCGTGTTGCTCTTTGGTGATCGACGTGTGTACTTTTCTAAGCACCTTTTGCATGCCTCCCATTTCTTTTTCTTTTTTTCTTTTTTTCCCTTTTCCACGCTTTGGATTTCCCGATTTTGCATTTAATTTGGTTTTCCTTCCATTGTCTAACCACTTATTAATGTTTTCATTTTTCATTTTTATTTTTTTACAAAACTTGTATACTAATATAGGGTAGCTTGTGAAATACTTACTCCGTCTCAACTATTTTGTCTCATTCCTCTCGTTTAAATTAGATTTATAACTACACCTTTAGTTTGATTTTGATATTTGATTCTAATTTGTGATCTTTGGTAGAGCTACAGTATTTCATAATCTATTAGTATTTGATTGTGTTTAGAAAAAAACGTGATATAAATTTGTTGGTTTGTGCTTGAATTAAATGTATACAAAAGTTCAATCCCGATGATTCAATTCACCGCATAATAGAATAGGAATTCAAGTCGCCGCAGAGTTGGACTGTACACTAAGGGGGTGTATTGGTTGTGGAATCTGCACGATTTTTTTAGACTTTCAAAGTCCGGGTGTATTCAATCCGGATTTTCAAAAGTCTTTAAAAATCCTGAGGTATTCAATATGGATTTTAAAAAGTCTTACAAAATCTTGTTCCGAGAACACGATTGATACAAAATATCTTTTATCATTGTTTGAATTTCAAAAAAACCCCTACAATCATTATCTATTAGTATATCATATGTAAAGCATCTCGTTGGAAATAAAAAATAAAAAAATGTTAGCATCTTTGTCCCTATTTAAACTCGTGAAAAGTATTTCAATAGTTTTAGCTTTTTTTCTAGTGATATTTATTGTATCACGGTTGTAAGTATTTAAAACTAGAAAAGCGACAGTTATTTAATTTAATAATAAATAGGCAGTATCTGCATCGAATATACATGACGTGGATGGACACATACCACTCCACATCAAATCGAACTAGGCGGTCGGTCCACAATTTGCATGACTCATCATCACTCCCTTTTAATTACAGTAGTGTGCACTAAATTTGAATTTAGGTATTAGATAATGTATTTTAATTATTCAGCTACATGAATTCCTCATTTTCAACGAGCATTGGGAATTTCGGTGTCTAATCTTAATCTAGTTCACTGAGCTAAATGTACATACTTAATGTGTCAATTGTTAATGTAAAGATAGTACCCATTTTGTTCATTTAATTTGACCCGTTTCTTAAATATATATAAGTATAAAATAATATAAACATGTTAAGTTGAACAGAATTAATGGAGTATTGTTTAAAAAAATTATTAATATATACCCTAAAATTAAATCTTAAAAAAATTAAATCTTGTCATGAAAAACTAAACTTTAAATAAAAAATATATATTTATGTGACACTGCAATATTAGCCATGCATACATTAAGTATGCGCGAATGGAACATTCTGATTTACTAACTCCTCCAAAAGATTACACAATAACATTTTAAAAATATAAAGTATGCTTTTTATTTATTTTTGGAAATATATAACTAGGTATATGTATTTTCTAAAGAAAAAATAAGTAAAATACATTTGTGTCAAAGAAAAAGAAGAACTAAAGGTAAAACAAAGGGGCCTTAATTTCATGTATAGTTTTCATTTTCACCGTATCATTAGATTTAATCCTTTAGATAATTTCAATAATCTGCCTTTGAGCTAAGAAGATTGTTGATTTCAATTGTTCAAAGTTGATTTCATACTGCAAAAATGGAATATATTTATCGATTATATTACTATTACCTCCATCCCACTATACTTGGCCACTTTCATTTGATTGACATTTCGCGCACGCATTTCCACCGAAACCTAGTACGAGTTTTAAAATATAATTTTGAAGTAGTATCCCGTTAAAAAAACGATACTTCAAAATTATATTTTAAAACCCGTACTAGGTTTCGGTAGAAATGCGTGCGCGAAATGTCAATCAAATGAAAGTGACCAAGTATAGTGGGATGGAGGTAGTATTAGTTATTCTCTTCCAGCACGTAAGTATACGTGTCAATGCCCCTGCCATCTTTAGTTTATGGTCTGAAATAAAAAGATTTTTCCTACTTAATAAATGAAGTGAGGCTGCACAAAGTAATTAATGTATTTATTGTTAGTGATGTAATTAGGGAATTTTAAACATAGCCACAATATTTTTTACTATAGCCTCCTAAATAAAATAATAATAAAAATAATTTTGATTGTACTAATATATCCTTACATATAGCCCCTAATATTAAGCTCTAATTAAATTCTAATTTATAGCCCCCAATAACCGCCTAAAATTGCAGATTCACAAGATTCATATATAAAGATGAGCAAATAAACAAATATATTCATAGCCCCCCTTGAAGACAACGACGTTGAAGAATACGCGGCAGGAGAAGATGAAAGAAGACCATTGCGTTGCGTATTGAAATCAATTCTAATTGCTTATTGGAAGTGAATTTCAGTTTTGGAGAAGGATGCAGTTCAAATAATGGAATAAATTGAGACAAATTTGAGGACTCCAGCAAGAAGCAAGAAAGAGAAAGATTCATTGAGAAAAATCGATTTTCAAGAAATAGTCACCGAAAATATTCCTTGCAAATACATGTTATGAATCTCTTTCTATTTGATTTTGTGAAATCGGTGATGGGTCCAATTTGTCACACTGTGTGTATTCAGAAGATCAAAATCATCCAAGAAAATATATTTTTGTGAGGCATTTGAGCGAACACTTGGTGGTCAAGGTGTAAATTGCCACGCTTCGCGTGGATGTTTATTATATTGCTGGTGCTGACGATATCCGGCGGCTGGGCAGTAGTGTACAGGTGCATATTGCGGCGAAGTGCTCGAGCTGAGTTGAGCAGGGGCGGACCCAGAAGAAAATGTCGAGGGGAGCCGGGACACGGTCGAAGGAGCTGTAGTGTAATTTTTTCAAAATTTTATCAAAATTATAGTTATAAAATAATAATAATAATAATAATATTGGAGGGAGCCCATGCTTCCCTTTGTCCCACCTTGGGTCCGCCACTGGAGTTGAGCGTGTAGCATGTTATTGGAGCACGTGAGTTTAGACCAGTATGCATATCTTTGTATTTACTAGTAATTAATTTGAGAAAAAAATATTTATCTTTGTTAAGTATATTGTATTGATTAAAATTCTTCTTAAAGGTTCTCAATGAAAGCTGCGATTCATACTATGAAATGGACATTGGAAACTAGAAAAATATGATGACAAACAAAGACGAACATCGTAATAAGTATTGGCAATGATAGACGAACATTCTTGTATTTTCGGAGCATGATTGTTTTTTATCGTGGTTTCTTTCATCTTTTGCTGCCGTGTGTTCTTCAACGTCGACTTCTCAGGGGGGGCTATGAATATATTTGTTTATTTGCTTATCTTTTTCATATACAAATATTGTGAATCTACGATTTTAGGCGGTTATTGGGGGCTATAAATTAGAATCTAATTAGAGCTTAATATTGGGGGCTATATATTGTTAAGGCCCATTAGGGTTATATATATGTTTGTATCTTGTATTATGTTTTTCTGTAACCTTAGTCCTATATATACTCTTGTACACTCATTATACACATCAATGAAATACATTCTTTCTCCTTACATGGTATCAAGAGCCTAAATCTTCCTTCTTCCTTTCTCGTCACCTTCCCTGCAAAATACCCTAACAACCATTTTTTTTTTCAGCAACCCTAGCCGCCGGCTAAACACCGCCGCTCCCCCTCGTCTTCTCCCTTACACTCATCATCGCTCTCATGGCTCCCAACACAGACGCCACCGCCGTTGTGCAGCTCAACGCGCCAACGCATTTTCCTATCAAACTCACCCCCACAAATTTCTCCGTTTGGAGTCGCCAAGTCCAATCTACTCTCATCGGACTCGATCTCCTAGGCTATATCGAGGGCACCACTGTTGTTCCCTCTCAATTTCTCGACGACAAGACAGCCAATCCCCTCTACACGATCTGGCACCGCCAAGATCAAATCATTGTCTCTGCTCTCCTCGGTAGCTGCTCAGAGCCTATCCAAACGCTCATCTCTACCGCCGCCTCCGCTCGTGATGCATGGACTCGCATGTCCAACACCTACGCCAGTACCACACCTGGCCGTGTGCTTTTTCTCAAAGCCAAACTTGCTAAAAATCCCAAGGGAACTCACACCATCACTGAGTTCTTAAAGGACATGGGTGACGTAGCTGACTCGCTTGCTCTCGCTGGTCACCCCATCTCCGACAATGATCTAGTTGTTGCCATCATTACTCAACTTGGAGATGAATATCGCTCCGTCTACTCTGCTCTACGTGTCCGCGAAACAGCTGTCTCGCTCGCAGATCTCTCCGACATCCTTCTCGATGTTGAACGGCTCATCACAACGCCGTCCGACGCCTCGCCGCTACTTCCTTCGGTGAACCAAACTCAGGCACGATCTAACTTTCCCTCAGCTAACAGCACTCCGCCTTATAATCTCGGCGGACGTCGAGGTGGTCGCGGATATCGTGGCCGCGGTGGTCGCAACGGTGGTCGCCACTTCAGCCCCAACAACTCCTCTCACGGTCAATCTTCGCCACCGGTCTGCGATTACTGCTCCTACACCGGTCACACGGCTCGAGTTTGCCGCATTCTTGCGTGACCAAAATATTATGGTTCACCCACCCCCTCAAGTGAACAACACTCAGCAACGTGGTGTTCCTCCCTCTCCACCATCATGGATTTTTGATACCGGAGCATGACACCACACTACTAACTCCGCCTCTCATCTCCATAGCTTTTCCGATTACGGCGGACCGGACGAGATTCAGCTCGGCAATGGTAATACTCTACCTATCACTCATATCGGTCATTCTACTATTCCCACTACCTCTCGCCCTCTCTCTCTCTCTCTCATATTTTTTGCGCTCCTAGTCTCAGCTGTAATCTCGTTTCTGTTTCTTAGTTATGTCATACAAATCGTGTCTTTGTTGAATTCTTTCCCTCTTCTTTTGTTGTCAAGGACCTCCGCACGGGGACTCCTCTACTACGGGGGCGGAACAATAATCATCTCTACACTCTTCGCATGCAGCCTCATCGCATTCACTTCACCACTCTCTCAGCCTCCGACTAGCATCATCGCTTCGGCCACCTGTCTGCACGAGTCTCTAAGTTTTTGCTTAATAATCATTTTGTACCTTCCTCTAAATTTCCCTCGAATTTTCACTGTGAATCCTGTCTAGTTCATAAAAGTCATAAACTACCATTCTATGAAAACTTTATGCGTAGCACTAAACCTTTTGATTTGGTTTACACTGATGTTTGGAGTTCTCCGACTCTCTCTTTGGATGGCTATCGATACTATGTTATTTTTGTTGATCATTTTACTAAATACGTATGGCTATATCCATTGAAACACAAGTCTGATGTTGCTCTTATCTTTCCATAATTTGTTCGACTTGTCGAACGTTTCTTTGGCTTCAAAGTTGTGTCCCTCTTCTCTGATAATGGTGGAGAATTCATAAAATTAAAATCTACCCTCAATCAACTAGGAATTACGCACTACACTTCCCCTCCTCACACTCCAGAACATAACGGCACCGCCGAACACCGTCATCGTCACATCTCCAAAACCGGTCTCTCTCTTCTTCACCATGCCTCTCTTCCGTTATCTTACTGGTCTTATGCTTTCCAAACAGCTGCCTACCTCATCAATAGACTTCCCTCTTCGACTCTATCTAACTCATCGCCCTATCAAGCTCTATATCATCACGAACCATCTTACACAAAGCTCAAACCCTTTGGGTGCCTCTGCTTTCCATGGCTTCGACCATATCGTTCCACGAAACTCGAACCCCGTTCAGCTCCCTGTGTGTTTTTAGGTTACTCCATGACCCAATCCGCCTATAAATGTCTTGATCTTGAAACTAAACGCCTCTACCACTCTCGACATGTTCGGTTTGTAGATCATATCTTTCCCTTTGCACATCGTGCTAACCACACTCCCTCTAGTCTTCCTTCTTTTCCTCTCCTTCACGGACGCTTCTTGAGGACCACCTCACCTCGCTCCAACACGTCCATCGACTCCTCTCCAAACTCAACTCCGCCAGCACCTGTACCCTCGACGTCCCCTATCCCTACCGAACCTACTCCTCCTTCCTAAGATTCTGTCCCAATTCGTCCTACTCGTGAGCATCGTCCTAACTCACGCTACTTCAATTCTAAACTTATCAACCACACCTCCTTACACCCTTTACCTCCCTCACTCAAGCCATCTACCGTTACTGAAGCTCTTTGTGACCCTAATTGGAAAAATGCTATGGATGATGAATACCATGCCCTCATTCAGAACGAAACATGGGAGCTCGTTCCGAAACCTAATCGGCCTATCATCAGTTGCGAGTGGGTCTTTCGTGTGAAACGCAATCTTGATAGCTCCATTGCTCGATACAAAGCCCGTCTTGTTGTTCGAGGCTTTCAACAATAGCATGACCATGATTACTCCGAGACTTTCAGCCCCGTTGTCAAACCGGTCACCATCCGGCTCGTGCTCTCTGTTGCTCTCTCTGCATGCTGGCCTATTCATCAACTTGATGTCAATAATGCCTTCCTCAATGGATCTCTTACTAAGGAAGTGTACATGGCTCAGCCGCGAGGGTACCGTGATCCGTCTCATCCCGATCACGTGTGCCGTCTTCGAAAGTCTCTATATGGCCTCAAGCAAGCACCCCGAGTATGGTATCTTGCCTTATCTGCCTTTCTTCTCCAATTTGGCTTTCAACGATCCGTTGCTGATAACTCTCTCTTTATTTATCGCAAATCTAAGATTGTTGTCTACTCCATTGTGTATGTGGATGATATCATATTAACTGGCAATCATACCGACTTTCTCGCTCATTTTGTTTCGAAGCTTGCAGCTCGGTTTTCTCTTAAAGAGTTGGGGTCTCTTACTCACTTTCTTGGTATTGAAGCTATTCCTACCGCCTCTGGCTTGCTTCTTTCTCAGCGCGCCTACATCACAGATATATTGGCGCAATTCAAAATGGATGGAGCAAAGCCGGTAGCTACTCCCATGGCTCCAAATACTAAACTTCTGTCTTCTGCAGGCAAGCCGCTCTCCGACGCAAGCTTATATCGTCGTGCTCTTGGTCTTCTTCAATATCTTTCTTTCACTCGGCCGGATATCTCCTTTGCTGTTAACAAACTATCTCAATACCTACACACACCGTGCGAGCCGCATTGGGATGCGGTTAAGAGAATTCTTCGCTATCTTAAGGGGACGATGGATCTTGGCTTCTTACTTCATCGTTGCACTTCTCCCTCTCTCGCTATCTACACTGACGCCGATTGGGGGGGCTCTCTCGACGATGGCCGATCCACCACCGGATTTGCTATCTACTTTGGCAACAATCTGCTATCTTGGAAGTCTTCCAAGCAACGCTCAGTCTCGAGATCATCCACCGAGGCAGAATATAAGGCTATTGCAAATGCTTCCGCTGAAGCTGTGTGGCTTCGTCACATTCTTTCCGAGCTCGGTGTTTCTCTTCCATCACCTGCTACTCTCCTATGTGACAATCTTGGAGCCACCTACGTTTGCAAGAATCCTATCTTTCACTCTCGCATGAAGCATTTAGCATTGGATTATTTTTTTGTGCGCGAGCTCATGCAGCATGGTGTCATCTCTGTCTCTCATATTTCTTCCGGCGATCAAATCGCCGATATGCTCACCAAGCCGCTGTCCACTTCGGCATTTCAGCGTTTTCGATCCAAGATGAGTCTCCTCGATGGATCCTCCATCTTGCGGGGGCGTGTTAAGGCCCATTAGGGTTATATATAGGCATGTATCTTGTATTATGTTTTTCTGTAACCCTAGTCCTATATATACTCTTGTACACTCATTATACACATCAATGAAATACATTCTTTCTCCTTACATATATAAGGGTATATTAGTACATTCAAAATTATTATTATTATTATTATTATTTTATTTAAGGGGCTATACCGCTATAGTGAGAAATATTGTGGCTATGTTTAAAATCCCTCTTTAATTAACGTGGCCCATACTATGTCAAGTTAGGCAACTAAATTTTGAACGAAGCCCAATATAATGTGATTTTTTTAAATAAAATATAATGGGAAGTTAAGAAACTTATTTATACATAAAAATTTTAAGAATGACGAGACTCAATGTGTGTGAGAGAGAGCGCTAAAGACCTTCTTCTTTTTTCTTTTTATTTATTTATTTATTTTATTTTAAGAATTACATATCAAATCTATTATAAATTATAGCACATTCTATTTATATACATGAGGATTCTATTCCACACGTAGGCGGGAATCATAGGCCACACAAAAGTGGAAAAACTACACCACACGCCATATGTCAGCGGTGAGAGTCAATTTTATTAGTTAGCTAAAAATATTTGATTAACACATCACCAAAAAAAATTAAACTTCGTGTCGGAATTTTTAGGTCTTAAAATCATGGACAAAAGGAGTATCTTATAAAACGAAACCATACTAAAAAAAGACTAAACAGTTGACATGACACTGACATATTAGTCGTTGGCACATTAAGTGTGACGATAAATAAAGGAATATTTTTATTAAGAGTAGTTGATAACAAACTGCAACTCACTTGGATAAAGGAAATAGGATTCGATGTAAATTTTTTGAAATCGGAGTGAAACAATTTTATTAAAACATGTTAGGTGTAGTTGACGCCTGTTTAGTTTTTATTAATTACTTCTTTCGTTCCATTTATAAAGATCATTTTTTTCTGGCATAATAATTTAAATTCCATGTTATTTAAAAATCAAGTATAATGATTAATATCTTAATGTAATTTTTTTTAAACCAAAACATCATAAAAAAAATAACTTTTTGTATAAATTAGTCTAAAGAATTCCACATCGATGAGAAGTACAAAAACCTCTTTAATTTGTTGGAGAAAATTGATTATTGGCCGATAATTGCATGAACAATGTCAATGATATGAAATCTTCAAAGAGATTAAATTAGATTTCTTTGTCCAAGTCTCTTCATTATTAATTAATTGGTTAGATAAAACCCACACTAAGAAGCAATCAATATTTTTGATGATTTTTGAACTAGTCACGTTATGCAGGTAGAGACGATGCAAAGATTTTTGCATATATACACCACAAATATCTACATTTTGAACGTTTTGCAGCTCAGCGGTAGCAACCCGTGTTGCATCTTATATTACATCAACGGATGGTCGTCACGTGTTAAGAACATTTTCAAAATCAACTGGCAAATACTGAAATTGCGATTTCTATGAGATTGGTAAATTAAATGAAAATTTCTTTTTCTTTTTTCTTAATTTCTTTTTTCGTTTCAAGTTACAATTTGACGCCAACTAATACTGTGATATTCTTTTTCTCTCTTTTTTATTTTTTTATTGAGAAGTTTGATTTGCATGGTTCTAAATGCAGAGTTGTATACTATGCTATCCATATATAGTTTCAAGCATAGTGAGCATTCACTTATTTATGTTACATGATATGTATATTCCTAGGCATAAGATCATATATATCTAATGATTTTGTAAATTAATTCCTAAGTCAAATGGTCTTTCAAATTAAAAATACAGTATATTTGAATTAGATTTGTCACACCATTTCTTAGACTTTATAGATTAGAATATTGATGTAGAATATTTCACATCCACATTTGGTATACATAAATTCTCCCAATATACCTAAAAAAATTATATAAAAAAAATTACATTATCCAAACCTACGTCGAAGTGAATCATATCCACGTAAAACCCTATCCTCGTACAATTTTCTTTGATTAAAATACATAAACTTCAGCTATATATATAATCCCCTCTTCAGCTTCTCATATTCATTCTCATATTTTTCTCTTCATTCAAACATGTTCTTGTTCTTCAAAGTATACATAGTTTCCCTTCAACCCAAAAAAGTATAGTTTCTCTCTTCAAGCATTCGCTTGTTGTTCTTTTTTATTTTATTTTACTGCAACAAATACAAATTCACACGCTCACTGACTCGAATCCTCGTCTTTTTGGTTGTTTTGAATTAGTATATATAGCTTGTCTTCTTCCAAACATTCGCTTCGTCGTTCTACCGTATAGTCTCTCTTCACCCAAACATTCGCATCCAGTACAATCATATTAATGGAGGAAGTACTACCATTATTCCCATCCACAATCCTTCCCCTCTTCCTCGGCTCATGGCCATTTGTAATCAAAAGACCAAGCTGGTCAACAAGACCGGTCAACCGATAAGCTTCCGTGTCGATAGTGGGATCTGTCCGCTCCGAGACCTGCCACCTGGCAAATCTCGGAACGTGTCACTTCCCCTGATAATCAAACTCTGCAAGGAGCGCGGCTCGCCTAACTGGCCGATCCGCGTTCTGTTTAACGGCCGTTTCCACGGCATCCAGCTACATCCACGTCATCACATCCTGAAGATGACGAGGATCGTGTTCCGGTACACGTGGAGCCCGGACGGCTCGTGTGTGCCCATAGCGGAAGGCGTGAAGGAGACTTTCGTCGACAGGATATTTCCCTCCTGCGTCAAGTTGTTAGCTAGACTTTGTCTTTAATACTTTAATTATGTTTTTTGGTTTATTAGTTTTTGGACCGAGTGATTTTATTTATTGAGATTAAACAAATCTGTGTTGACTAATTTTGCGTGTGAATTTATATTTTTACTTAATTATATACTCCTATGATACATTATTATTTATTGGTAAAATTAAAGTAATGATTTTGTTCTATATGGATGATATTTATTTATTTTGTTGAGTTTAATTATCGTTGTGGGGTTAATTGTACCAGCTGGCAGAAGAGAATCCATGTTGAAATAGCTAAAGATGATTCAACATGGAGAAGCGATGGGTATGCATACTTGATATTATTATGTAATGGTGTATCAAATAAAATTTGAATAATATATATTTATTTTGATCAGGCAAACACAAGACACACACTCACATACATACGCACGCACTCGAGGTGACTCGAATCCCCGACCTCTTAGTTGGAGGGGAAGTGTCTTACCAATTGAGTTGCGTTTCGTTGTCAAAATATATTGGCATCTCTTCTTTCTTTTCCAATATTTTTTATGTTGTTAAATTAAAAAAAATATACTATAATCTTCGCGGCAGGAGCTCTCAAGATCCGGATAGAGCGAGGGGAGATGTGAATAACCTACCGTCAATGTAAGTCAGTTTTATGTCGATCCCTCCATCTACTATTTACTGACCCTGTTAATTTTTTAGATAATTTTGGAGTTTCGTGATAATGGATTTTAAAATGAATTTTTTGAGATTAGTTTTTTTTTTTACAATATACTACGAGTGTTATAATACCATGTAAAAAAAACTAAACTCTAAAAATTCAATTTAGAATCTATCATCATAAAGTTTCGAAATCATCTAAAAAAATCAACATGATTAGTAAATCGTGGACCGAGAGAGTAATTGGAATAGAGAATCTCAAACAATGATACTTGGTAGTTATTTTATTTCAAAATCAGTTAATTCATTTCAGACCTCATTTTGTGTTGCTACAGGCTTTACTTTTTCTTTTTTTTTTTTCTTTTTTTTTAAAGAAAAGGATTGTGATACAAATCAGTAGGAAAATATATTATGATATAAATATTTGAGAAAATCTTGGCTATTTTACAGAGAGGTTCGAGATTCTGACAAAATGGAAGAGCCATTGATAGAAAGACATGACAATAGCCCGCTCAGGTACTTAATCATTCATTCATTCCCCAATAATCTAATTAAACAAATAATTAATCATTCCCCACTTATCAAATTAAAGTATTAAACACATATTACTACACATTTGCCTTCGACTCTCTCTCTCTCTCTCTCTCTCACTCACCCACCCAATCACCCACCCTTTTTCTGTGACATTATATAATAATATCACTCAATCTTCATGATATTCATGTCAAGATATGCCTCCTCTTTTACACATACATTTTTATAACGTATCATTCTTTCTTTTACCATTAATTACAAAATTCTCAAAAAAAAAAAAAAAAAAAAAAAAAAAAGTTATAGAATTACACATTTTCATCGGTAAAACCATGCTTTACAATATTCTAGAAGTGTGACATGGAAATTACATACACATGGATAAACACGAACTACATCGTTTCTAGCATATACTACATCCTCATTACAGTGTATTAACTTATCAAAATCGATTTATCTTGATTTTTATTATTTTTTCTTCAATTTCTTAATATTATAATTCAATCTAAGTTTACACTAATAGACTAGGGTTCATCAATCCAATTAGGGTTTATTTGTTTTTTAGTATTTAATTTCAATTTTATTAGTAAAAAATGATAAAAATAATAATTATATATACTAATTAAATTAATAAATTATAGTTAGTATATTATTAGGCTAAATTACATTACATCAAAATTGAGGGGAAAAAAATCAATAAAATTCGATTTTGGTACATGGTTGGTATATTTTAATAGGGACAGAAGATCATGTATATCCGCGTAAATTAACCTCTCGATCTCACTTTTTTCTTTTTCCATTATGAGAAGAAGCTCATATTCAGCGAGATGGAGGATCTTGATCGACGCATTTCCCACACAGAAGAAGAGTATTGCGCGGCTGTGGAACGGTGGTGGAAGAACCGGTAGTCTTGCATCAGTAATCAACTCCGGCAAGAACTGGAAATCCGCGGTCGAGATTCGAAAAAGGATGTACCTTCGACTGCTCTCTGTCCGAAGAAGAAATGAATCAATCCTCCTCCTCCTCTTCGTTCTCGCCTTCTTCTTCGTCGCGTCTCTGCACCTCTTTCGAGCAAGGCTATCTGTTTGAAAAACAGCTATAATTAAGGGTATCCGAAATGTCAAGTGTGTAAATGTATGCAAATTAAGATGTTTGGTTTGCATCGCAAGGAAGCGATGATATGTACATATTTTATCGAATAAATTGGTGTATGTAAATAAGTTCTGACGTGAAAAATAAAAATAAACCTAAGTCATATATCGATCTTAATATATTAGTACTAGTTTCCATATTATTAATTTTGCTATAATTTGTTATCACGTTATTCATTGTGCTCATGCGCAATCAACAATTTCACTGTACATATCAAGCATATCAAGTTCTGGCCCAGTCCCAGTCCTGACAATATGGAGGCACTAGGCAAAATAAAAATTAAAGGCCCCTTAAAATTTAAATTTTTTAATCATATATTTATTCAATTATTTTATTTTATTAAAAATATCATATTTATTTAAACTATAACAAAAATTGAAAAGAGAAAAAAGAAAGAGATACAAGCAAAACTCACATGATACTAAAGATAAAATAAAAATTTATGGACCTTTTTTATTTAAAATAAAAAAATCAAATTTAAATAAGATGAAGGCCTTTTACTTTTTTATGTAAGAATTTGGGACTGTTTTATTGTGACAAAAAATTGGGTTGAAATTGAAAGTAAAAAAATACAAATAAATCAAAAATTTTGGGGCCCCATTTTGGTCCGGGCCCTAAGTGAGTGCACTCCTTGCCTAGGCCCAGAACCGGGCTTGCTGGCCCTTCTGGGGGTGTTCGAGGTAGCTCTCTAGCATCTTTCTAACAAAAAAATTACGTAGTTTTTCTTTTTACCTTAATTTTTTTTTTAATTTAATTTTTTATTTTTCATATAATCTAGCTTATAAGTTGTTTGACAGTTTATAAGTTCTCCAAAAATAGTAATTTGGCAAAACAAGCTTTTTAACAGCTTATAAGCTTCTAAAATAAGCTCTTCAAATGAGCTCCTTCATCTCAACTTAATTTTTTCAAATTTTTTTTTTTTACTATATAACTTTTTTTTTTTTCTAGTATATACATTTCCATTTGGTTTATACAACAATATAGATTTCAATATTTTCACTTTCTTTTTTAGTTTTCAGATTATTTTTTTTATTTTTTTTATACTTTTTAATCTTTCTTGAACTTATAAAGTTCTTCTATCCAAATACTTTGACAAATTTATTAGCTCTTACCACTATACATGTTATACGGTTCTAAAACATATTATAAACTTTTAGAGCTATAAACTCTTTAAATAAACTTAGCCAAACACTCTTAAATTATCGATTTTAGCACCCTTGGAGCTGTATTTCTGCCAACGCCACTGACACATGAGCACTACCTCTATGTCTTTATGGAAAAAAAAGAAAAAAAAAATAAAAATCTAGCATGCCTTATATATTTAAAATTAAGATGGCAACTAGAGATTAGATAAGTAAAATATAATTAAGAAAAGACTTAGAAATGGTAAAAGAAACAATATAATCATATGAAAACGTAAGCTACCAAACAGCAGCGCGTTTCACATATTCTATACAATCACTCCTAGAGAAATAGAGAATGAATCTTTGTCATTCCAAAATATAAATCATTCCCAATTTTCAAATGTTTTGGAGCCAATCACCTCTTAGCTCCAAGAATTTTCTCACTCATATTCTCCAACGCGTAGCTCGATCGAGTACCCAAACACGACGTCGTATTTTTACTCCCCTCCTATTGATGATCATCTTATGCAGAAAGCAGAAGCCAAAAAAAAAAAAATCCTATAAATTAAAGCGCGATTTGTTTTTTGAAAAATTGATATTGGGTGGCGCGTGTACTCACGTCAAAATGTCGAGCGGCGACGCGGTGGATCGGGCTCTTATCCCGCAACCGCAGCGCGACGGGGCAGATCCGGAGGCGAGGAAGGACCGGAGAGAGCAGATCCGCCACCTGGAGAAGGAGGCGTTCCAGCTGGCGAACTACTACTTCGTCTTCCAAGGCGTGATTTTCACCGAATTCTACCACGCGCCGTCGCAGATCAAGTGCAAATACAACTGGATCCCGTTCCTACTGTCGGTTCTCGCCGGATTTCTCAACTTCTGCGCGCTCTCGAGGATCGCGCTGAGCTATAAGAGCGTACTGGACGACGCCGACGCCGATTCGATCGGAGGAGCCGAGTCGATCGCGGTCGCCTGCGCCAGGCGGTGGAGGTGCTTCAATTTCGTCGCTTGCCTGGTCATCATCGTCCTCGCCTTCCTCGCCGTCACGCTCGCCGGCTGCTTGCTCATCACCTGCGGCGTCGACTCGGCAGCGCCTCCCTCGCCCGACGCCGCCTGAAGCTTTTTTTTTTTTTTTCGCTCCGCATTTCGAAGTTTTTGAATTGTTTTGTTTCGCCCGTTTCGTGGCGGGAAGGTGTTGCTTTCAATCGCGGAGTGTTGTGTTTTTCCTATTTTTAACTGTCGATTTTCTTTTTCTTTTCTATTTTATTTTAGGTTCATAATAATTGTATTTTCATAATTCGCTTTATTACATAATAAATAGAACGTGTGAATTCCTAATGTATTTCGGTAAATAGAGTAAAATAACATGAAATTTATTTTAAAGATTTTAAAAATATTGGATTGATGTAATGATTGCTACTTCCTCTCTAAGAAGAAGACATTTAAAATAAATTATACCTACTATAAAAAACTATAAACTCTACTTAAAAAACTAAACCCTAGCTAATTAGAAAAATTGTCAACCTGGCACTGTCACATCAACGGTAATGTGCTCATGGTGCATGGTGGAGCTAGCATTTTATACATAAACGAAAACTAATAAACTCACTATCCAAAATAAACATTCTGGACATTAATATATCCACAATTGATGAGACAATGTCACGTCAATTATTATTTTTATTTAAGATTTATTTTTTAAATATGATTTCATTTTTTTAGTAAGTTTTATTCATAAAATATATATATTTATAATAATTTTGTTTAATATATTAACGTCACGTCATGCTATTAACGTATTAAATAAACTCATGGTGAATAGAAGAGTATTCCTTTGCATACGCCTTTCTGCTACATAATAATAACATCACTCAAACTTCATAATATTCATGTCAATATAAACTCACACGATCATCGGCTACTTGTGGTTTTGTAATTAAATTCATAATATATATATAATCGCTGTTCTTCAAAACACATTAATAATCTCCCTCTCTATTTAAAAATAAATAAACAAAATAAGTCATCGCCAAACCAAGCTTTGATAATTGACACGTAACAAGTGGATCGGAGACAACTAGTTGAAGTATGTAAGAAAAGACTTGATTATTCTAAAAAAAAAGAAACAAATATACAAGGAGAAGACTTGGAAATGGTAAAAGAAACAATAATCATTAGTATATGCTACCAAACAGCAGCGCGTTTAACATATTTTTAATTATTCACGATCACTATACCAATCCATGTAAAGCATATTTGTCACTCCAAATTATATTCTAAATCACTCCCTTTCTTTTTCTTTTTTTTTAAAAAAATGTTGTGAAGCCAATCAGCTCTTAGCTCCATGAATTTTCCTCCCAATATTCATTATTCACCCCAACGCGTACACAACATGTATTTATACTCATAAATCACAAGCACAATTCAATCCCACAAATAAACCAAATATTTTCGAATATATATACATGCATATAAAATTTTAGCTAGGCGCTGGTGTTCACGTCCGATGTCAGAAGGTGACGTGGATGATCGGAGTCCCCTCCGGCCAGAGAATGGCCAGAATCTTGAGGCGGCGGAGAATGGCCGGAATCCGGAGGCGGAGAAGGAGAAGGAGAAGGAGAGGAGGGATCAGATCCGGCACCTGGAGAAGGAGGCGTTCCAGCTGGCGAACTACTACTTCGTGTTCCAAGGCGTCATCTTCACCGCGTTCTACCACGCGCCGTCGCATCTCAAGTGCGGCTACAAGTAGGTCCTGTCGGCCCTCGCCGGAGTCCTCAACTCGTGCGCGCTCTTCAGGATCGCGATGACCTACAAGAGGACGCTGGACGAGGGTGACAACCGCGCCGCCGGCGGGGACTCGGTGGCGGCCATGTGCGACCGCTGCTGGAGGTGCTTCTACGTCGTCGTTTGCATGCTCTTCGTCCTCGCCTTCCTCGCCGTCACGCTCGCCGGCTGCTGGATCATCACCTGCGGTGGCCACGAATCGTCCCCGGTGGCGCCCTGAAGCTTGCATTGCTTTTAATCAGTTTTTAGTTCTGTTTGCTTCATGCATGGAGATTTTTTTTTTTTTTTTTTTTTTTTAAGGATCAATAATAGTTCTCTATTTTCCCTTTTAATTTGACTCGAACCCCCGATTTGTTGGTTGGAGGGGAAGCGTCTTATCTTACCAACTAAGCTGCGTTTTCCTTTTTTCTTTTCCTTAATAGGGAGTATCTGTATTTTTTTTGGTCGTTTATATTTTCGTTTGTGTAATAATATTATCACTTAAAATATATATGGAATTTAACATGAAATATATATGAATTTGATGCAATCTGAAATATATGAGTGATTCAAAGTGAATTTGTAGGATATTACTACTGGAGGATAGCCGAGGGAAAAAGGTCCATTAAATTTGCTCTGCCTTTCGAAAAAAGATGGGCCCAAAATATATACTATCAAGTTTCTTCTTCTCAAAAAATATATGTGTTCTATTATCGAAAAGAGAAGTAAAAATAAAGTAAGGATGAATAAATAATTTTGGTATTTCCATTATAAAACATTAGAAAACTAATAAATTTTAATATTTGACACACAATTAGAATACAATAATTGGTATAGAGATATCATTCACATAATAAATAGCACGTGTGAATTCATAATATAATATAATGTATTTCGGTAAATGGAGTAAAATAACATGAAATATAGTTGCCTAGTAAAATTCTCATTTGCGATTTATATACCTTCTATTTTAGGGGCAAACTACCATCTACCCAAACCTCCCATAAGAAACACTAATTCTACTCACCCCTTTTAATTTACAATACTTCTACCTTTTTTAAATTGGACAAGTTTACCCCTCTTTTTGTCTTTTATGCACATGGTACACTACTCCTTCCATTTCTCTCTTCTTTTTTGTTGTTTTTTTACCTTTTTGTTGTTATTGTTTTTTTCATTATTTTTTAATTTCTTTGTTCAGTTTTTTTATATTTTGTTTTTCTATTTTCGATTTTTTTTTCAACTTTTTTTTCTTTTTTATTTATTTATTTTTTTTTTCATTTTTTTCAGCCACTTTTTTTTATTTTCTTTTCCTATTTTATTTTTTAATTTTCGTTTTATTTTCAGTCTTTTTTTTTCCTTTTGTTTTCCTTTTTTTTTTCCATTATTTCCAGCCTTTTTTCAGTTTTTTTTCCATCTTTTTTTCAGCCTTCTTTTTTTTCCTTTTTTTTCTCCCTTTTTTTCATTATTTTCAGCCTTTTTCCACCTTCTTTTTTTTTATTTTTTTATTTATTTTCATTTTTTCCAATCTTTTTTTCATTTTTTTCAGTCTTTTTTTGTTTTTTTTCCAG
>CM038118.1:3585675-3645173 GCA_001642375.2 Mentha longifolia | reverse complement strand
CACTAGTCGGTGCGAAACTGCCCCCAAATTTAATTATGCTCAAAACAAAGAAGAAGAAAAAAAAAAAAATATATATATATATATATATATAGGAGGATGATCAAATAGAAATAAATCTCTATGTGTTAACTATAAATAAATCTGGAACGTACGTTTCATTAGATCGATGGCCTAGATTAATGGAGCAGTTGGAATGTTGTTATTGAACGTTTCATTATATCAAGGGCATATGAGTATTTTATCACGTATTAATAACCGATTTTTTCCTTAATTCATGGGATTCTACATTTGGTTTCAATTTTTGTGGTTTTGACTTTTGAGAGAGAGTAAATTCTTTTTTCTTTAATTGTTTTGTAAATGACTGCTACTAGTATTTTCAATTTCGGTCCACTTTACATAAGTAATCAATAAATTAAACACAATTCACTTTTAAATTCATATTGAAGAGATTAGTTTTGAATTGGATTTTATATCATATATAGTTATAATAAGCAATAACTTGTCGATCACCATGCAATAACAAATATTATTGTGCAATAATTTTTGTTATGTTACTTCAGTGTAAAAATATACAATAAGATGTCATATACTATGCAATAAAAGAAATTATATTGTGCAATCATTTGTATTAGATGTTATTACAATATAAAAATATGCAATAATTTATTATATAATAAGCAATAAGTTGTCCATCACTATGCAATAAGAAGTAATATATTGTGCAATAATATATATTACTATATACTACTTCAGTATAAAAAATATTCAATAAATTTGTCAAATATACTATGCAATAACAAAAACTATATTTTGCAATACAATATAAAAATATGCAATAGTTTATTAGACAATATGCAATAACATGATATTTATAAATCAACAAACCAACATTATTAAAATATTTGAATCAATAATGTGCAATGGATCAAGCAGTATTATGCAATAATATCCAATGGTTAAAGTGATTATTACTATTTCCTGAAGAAAAAAGTAATTATCGATATTAGTAAATTGAATATTAGATTGCAATACATAAATGTGTTAAGAAATGATAAACAACCACCATATGTTAATGCGAATAAATCTCCGTGAGTTTAGCCGTTAGCGTAATCCGCATATGGTAAAGCATAATTACCACAATGTCCTCATAATCCATATAACTGTAATATTTTAGTTAATCCTAAATCTATCTCTACCGTACACATTTTATAAATCAATGGTCTATATTTATTTTTAGTTAACACAAGAGGACTTGGTTTCTATATAACCCACCTCTATATACATATATATATATATTGCATCCCCTTTCTCTTGTACGCCATCGCTCCATGATTGGATCGGAGATTAATTAATTATAATCTCCTTTATTAATAATAAATAAATAATTTATGAGAAAAAGTCAGCTTGAATATTCTCAACGTATAGGTTGGTTTATTGGTGAACCAGAAACTAATTAAGAATGGTATGCATATCATATGAAACATGTTGATAGTATCTAATACCCTCCGTTCTGAAGATATAGACACAATTTCCTTATTGGGCCGTCTCAGATCTCAGATATATAGACACATTTTCTTATTGGGAAACAATTAGTATATATTCTCTAATTACACTTAATATTCTCTAAATTAAATCTCATCATCCACTCACCTCTTAGGAATTATCCGATATATAGTGTAGTATGATGTAGTCTTTGTAGATTTTTCTCTCTTTTGAGTTGGATAAGAATTTAGAATTGTAAAATTTCAATCTTACAAGCCAACATAAAATAATTATTAAGAAAATGGTTTTGTTGGATATATACTATATACCAATTCAAGCCACCGTACATATTTCGCCGCAATCTTACACATGTGTATCAGATTTGTTTATTTTTACTGTCCGATCATGTATAAAGTATAGGTGGGGAAGGTGACAGGTGCAGCATGAATTTCTTCTCTGCTTCTGCCGCCATTGCTCCACAAGAGAGAAAACAAAAACAAAACTGGTCTCAATATTCTCAAGGGGCGATGGCACACGCTGCATATTTGCTGTTCCATGTTGGTTAGTCCTCTCTCTCTCTCTCTCTCTACATGCCATGAAAGTTATCGTGCATAATATATATATATCTCTCTTTTTTTTCTTTTTTCTTTTTTTTGGGAATCTAATCTATAGCTTTGATAAAATTCATAAAAAATGTAACCGGTAGCTACTTTAAGACAGATTTTTCCGTCGTTATTCTCCGTGTTTCTTGTAGAAGCTATAAGAAATATGAAAAGCTCATATATTGAAAGAAGTGATTACAGCAGATTATATAGCTACACAAGAGAGCCTTGATTATGGATAACTACAACATATACAAGGTAAGTTTACAACATATGGAAAGTAATTATTTGATCCTAAAGTTCAGCCTATAATTTGTTTCTATCATCCGCTGATTTATCTCTATCATGCCCCCGCAAGATGGATATCCGAGAAGAGATTCCAATCTTGTCACGTAGAATGAAGAATCGAGATCGTGGTAGTGGCTTGGTGAGAACATCGGCAAGTTGATCCTCTGATGGGACATAAGTGACTCGTAAATGGCCTTGTTGAACTTGCTCCCGAATGAAATGATAATCAAGAGCCACATGTTTCATCTTAGAGTGAAAAACAGGGTTGGAGCATAGGCTAGTTGCTCCAACATTGTCACAGTAAATAACCGGTTGCTCAGGGAGCCGAATTCCAAGTTCGGCAAGAAGAGAAAGAAGCCAACATAGAGCAGTAGCAGTCATTGCAACTGTTCTATACTCTGCTTCGGTGGATGAGCGAGCTACGGTGCGCTGTTTCTTAGAGCTCCAAGAAATAAGATTGCTACCAAGATATATCAAGTTAGCAGCTGTGGAAGTGTAATCATCCTTGTCGCCGGCCCAATCTGAATCGGAGAATGCATGAAGTGCAAATGGAGTTGTTTTTGAAATGAGCAGACCATGATCAAGTGTGCCTACTAAGTAGCGAAGAAGTCTTTTAGCAGCAGCCCAATGTTCTGTTGTTGGACGATGCATATATTGAGATAACTTATTTACTGCATATGCAACATCCGGCCTCGTGAGAGATAGGTATTGAAGACTTCCGATGATAGTCCTATATTCTGAAGGTTCAGAGAGGGCAGTGCCAGAGTGTAAAGTCAAGGATGGAGATGTAGCCATCGGAGTACACACGGGCTTCGCCTCTAGCATGTGTGTACGTTCAAGTAGATCGGATATGTACTTTCTTTGAGACAAAAACAATCCTGTAGCATGAGGAACGATTTCAAGGCCAAGAAAGTAAGAGAGTTGCCCCAAGTCTTTAAGAGAGAATCTTTTAGCAAGAAGATCAATGAATTTCTGAACAACTTCCTCATTATTGCCTGTAACAATTATGTCATCCACATATATGAGTAGGTAGAGAACCATATTTGATTGCTGTGAGATAAATAATGCAGGATCAGCTACTGAATTTTTGAAACCAGAGGTAACAAGAAATCCTTTAAACTCTAGGTACCACGAACGTGAGGCCTGTTTAAGGCCGTAGATGGATTTATGCAACTTGCACACAAAGGAAGGATGATCTTTGTCCAGAAATCCTGTAGGTTGCTTCATGTAGACTTCATCGTGCAAAGTGCCCTGTAAGAAAGCATTATTAATATCAAGTTGCCTTAAGCACCAGCTGCGACAAACAGCGAGGCTCAATATGAGGCGAACGGTAGTATGTTTTGCCACGGGGCTAAAAGTATCATGAAAATCAATTCCGGGACGCTGGTGAAAACCCTTGGCAACTAGACGAGCCTTGAAACGTTCTATTGTACCATCCGGATTTCGTTTGATTCGAAAAATCCATTTGCATCCAATAGGAGATCTAGTTGGGTCAGGGGGAACTAGCTCCCAAGTGTCATTACGAAGCAAGGCGTCATATTCATCTGCCATTGCCTTTCGCCATTTTGGGTCCTGCAAAGCCTGCGAAACAGTTTGAGGTTCAATGTCAGCAGGTGGTGGTAGGATGGTAGTGAGGGTAAACCTTTGAATAGGTTTGAAGATATTATTTTTAGAACGTGTAATTATTTGACGTGGGGCAGGTGACGGGGACGGTGAGCTATCTGGTGTTGGATTGTTAGGAGATGGATGTGTGGGTGGTGATTGGAGATCCGGGGAAGGTGGTGTCGTTGGTGAAGGGTGATTTGATGGTGTAGGAGCAGATGAGGGAGACGAAGGAATGGGAGCAACAACAATAGCATCTAAAACAGGCTGCAAATGCGAGATCGAAGGAAGCCATTGAGCTGAGGTTTCCGGTATAGGACGTGCTGCGAGTGGTTGAAAAGTGGAGAAAGGAAATACAGTTTCTATAAAATTTACATGACGAGAGACATAGATACGATCAGTAGGTAAGTGAAGACACAAGTACGCACTTTGAGAAGTTGAATATCCTATGAATAAGCATGGAGTGGAACGTGGAGCTATTTTGTGAGGAGAGTATGGGCGTAACCATGGATAGCAGAGGCAGCCAAAAGTGCGAAGTTTTGAGTAGTTTGGTGTGGTATTAAAGAGTTTTGAGAAAGGAGATTCAAGGTTTAGGGTGGGAGTAGGAAGTCGATTAATGAGGTATACAGCTGTTCTGAAGGCATAAGACCAATATGTGAGAGGCATGGTAGCATGGGAGAGGAGTGTAAGTCCTGTTTCAACAATATGGCGGTGACGACGTTCAGCATAACCATTATGTTCGGGCGTGTGTGGTGGAGATGTGTAGTGAGAAATGCCCGATTGAGTAAAGAAAGAAGCTAGAGCTGTGAATTCGCCTCCGTTATCAGAGTAGAAGGACTTAATTTTGGCATTGAAGTATGACTCAACTAAGGATTTAAATTTTTGAAAAGTGGGGAGTACTTGAGATTTTTGTTTGAGGGGATATAACCAGATATATTTTGTGTAATGATCCACAAAAATGACATAGTATTTAAAACCATCAATAGAGTGTATTGGGGATGTCCAAACATCACTATAAAGAAGGTTAAGTGGAGCAGCGGATTGCATTGTGGAAATGGAAAACAGAAGTTTATGACTCTTATTGCACTTGCAAGCATTACAATGTGATGAATCAGAGTCAGGCCCAGATACTGGTAATTTATAACGAGATAAAATACTACGAATAATAGGTGACGACGGGTGACCTAGACGGGAATGCCAGGTAGAGGGGTTGGTTTTGATAGTAGAAAAGACAACTAATGGCGTCTTGATCTCAGCATTTGCAGGCCATTCATAAATGCCATTCTTAGTTTGCCCTTGAAACAAACGTGCCCCCGTTCGAAGATCCTTCACAGAGAAAGAAGTAGGTGAGAATTCAATAGTTGCACTATTTTGAAGGCAAAACTGAGATATAGAAATTAAATTGCGCTTCATAGATGGCACACACAGAACATTATTCAAAGAAAAGGAACGAGAGGGTGTGGAAAGAGTGAGGGAACCAGAGTGGGAGATAGGCAGTTCTGAACCATCACCGATCATGACTGAATCTCCCTCGGTGTGAGGTGAATGTATAGAAAGATTCTCGAGGTCAGAAGTGACATGATGGGAAGCACCACTATCCAAGAGCCAAGGAGGGGGAGTTGATGTGTTGGTAGTTGTGACATAAACCGATGGCTTTTGTGAGTTAGTATGGTGTGGCGTGAGCCGAAAGGCAGGACAACGCTGAGCTGAATGACCAACTGTTTTGCAGGCTTGGCATTTACCAAGATAAGGGCGAGGAGGATGACGATTGTCACGAGATGATTGATGTTGTGGAGGTGCCGTCGAGGAGTTATGGCGGGGCTGTGCTTGCCATGGAGCACGCTGCTGTTGATCATGCCGTGCTCGTTGATACTGTTGTGCAACCTGAGCAGTGGCAGGAAAAGTTGAGATCGTAGAAGCTCGGCGGAGAAAAAGCTCACGAGAAATCAATTTCTCATGTAGTTCTTCAAAGGGAATGGGAGTATCGCGGCCATTGACGGCGTCGACAACAGGTTTGTAGTCATCATCTAATCCATCAAGGATGCATTCGATGATGTCCTCGTGATCGAGAGGTTTTCCAAGCATGGCGAGTTCATCAGATTTGCATTTCACGAATTGCATGAATTCGGAAATAGTTTGGGATCCCTTTGTGGCATGTTTGAGCTGATCCCGAATTTGTTTGATGTGTCCTCGAGAAGGCCGCGCAAAAGTTGTGGCTAGAATGTTCCATGCTTGCTTCGAAGTAGTAGCATGTTGGACTAACGGAACAACGGGTTGTGTAAGAGAGCCGACGAGAGCACTGAAGATGAGCCGATCTTGACGTATCCAAGCAACATATTCAGGATTGGGACTAGTAGCATCATCTTTGGTTATGGTGGGATTGGGACATGGAGTAGATCCATCAATATAACTGAAGAGATCATATCCGAGAAGTAGAGATTCAATCTGCAGCTTCCAGGCAAGATAATTGGTGGCGGTGAGTTTTATAGTGTTGGTACCGGAGATATTGATGATGGATAAAGGCTTGGAAGGGTCAACTGGGTTAGCAACTTGAAGGGTAGAGACAGAAGATGCCATTAGGTAGAATAAAGGAGAGGAGAAGGAGAAGTTTTATATAGATCGACCCCAGCTGATACCATATAAGAAATATGAAAAGCTCATATATTGAAAGAAGTGATTACAGCAGATTATATAGCTACACAAGAGAGCCTTGATTATGGATAACTACAACATATACAAGGTAAGTTTACAACATATGGAAAGTAATTATTTGATCCTAAAGTTCAGCCTATAATTTGTTTCTATCATCCGCTGATTTATCTCTATCAGAAGCCGATGCTTCAGCCAAAAACTGCTCCACTTGAAAGAAGATGATGATACATCAAACAAGTAAATAAATCCTCAAACTTTAGAAAGTAAAAATACATACTACTGTTTAGGATTCATAAAATTATTTTCATATCTATTCTCATGTGGTCAAGGAGCTATTAACTCATTTTTCTTTTTTTAGATTCTTACTAAAACCTACTTATTACTTGAGGTATTCACTTAATATTGTTTGATGGTTGCTTATTTGATCACAATCTATGCATTGAAATATTTCTTGGTAGTCTTTCTGTAATGGTTAGATATACAATAATAGTATGAATCTACTTGAGTTGAGCAAGCTTTTTTTATAGGTCAAGTGGTTTTACTTTACTTTACTACACATATCGTAAATATTTTTATTTATTCTTTTTTGTTTTATATTAAAAAGGAGGTCTAGTATGAGCGGGTAATAATATAGTATTCCCTCTATCCCGGTTAAAATGAGTCATTTTATTGTTATTAGCAGAGATTACATGTGTTGCACATAAATACGTTTTTAATTATTATTTTTGAAAAAGATGTCAAAAATAGTATATTTTTTTTTATTTTACTATTTATAACATATTTATTATTTATTATTGTAAATTTTATGATATAGCACCATAGAAAGCAATAGATTCTTGAGGAGATGAATAATGTTCTTGAAAATTTGAGAAAATAAATAAGAGCAAAGCAGTAGAATTGCAGTTGAATTATGAGAAATAATAAAATTACGTTCAGAATTACTTTATTACCCTTAAAATAGATTTAGAATAAGGGGCATATTAGACAAAGCAAAATTTATAAAAATTGGCTCTTTTATAATAGTAATAGATACAGTAAAATCTCTATACAGTCATATCATTGGGACCGGAAGAAATTATTATTATAGGAGGTTATTCCTGTGTATAGTTTTTACATAGAAAAATAATTTATTTAAAAAAAAATATATATGCAATTAAATACTATATCACATAGATACATTTAGCATATTCATGTACATAATTAATATAAAATTGACTAAACCATACATTCACCTTGTTAAAACAAGAGGGTGTATATGTAGATGAGTTATTAGTACACATAAATTGAAGGATATAGTGACAACCCATAAAATTAAAATTTTATTACAATCAATCATAGATAAGTATTTTAGATCATCTTAAATTTTGTATAATGATATTATATATATTTTATATATATTGTAATTATTCCTATATGGAGACATAAATCCTTAAGACGAGACCAGAAAAAAATATGACTTATTATAATGTAGAGGTTATTCCTAAATATAACTGGTCTCGTGTCGGAATCATAATTTTTTGTTACTATAGGAAGGTTATTCCTATATAGAGTATTCCTATAAGGAGGTTTTATTGTATACCTTATATATGAATATAAAAAATACTAGTTTACTTTAACCGGGAAGAATATAAAATTACTATCAGCATGCCCATTGGAATGGATCTCAAATTTAATAAATTTCCGAGGGCTTATTGGGCCGAATACCAACCAAGAAAAATAAAATCTAGGAGCAGGAAGGCTTCACGTGATATTAGGTTGGGCCTCTCATCTTTACAGAGGCTTGAGATACATACTACATCTTCGGAAAACTACTTAGATAGCTTGATCTATTATTAGAAAAAAAAAATGTTAATTTTATAATATGTTTAATATTAACGTATTACACTATTGCCCCGCAAAATTGGATAGTCCATAACCCTTTTTTATTAATTTGTGAACTTTTTAGCTCAGTCGCACCGGCCCTTTTTTACTTTAATTTAAAATAAAAGTTTAAATAGTAATCGTATTCTTCTATTATCTCAAATTATGGAGAAAACTATGATTGATGTGGCAATAATATGTCAATAAATTTTTTTATTTAGGGTTTAGTCTTTTAATAGAGATTTTTTTTTTTTTTTTTGGTAAAGTTTATTTTTAGGATATATATTCATAATGTATAATTTTAAATATATCAATACTATGTTAATTGTGGAAACATTAAATATCCCCATGATGAATAGATGATCATTCCTTCCAAAGATCACATTAATAAGAATTTATATTGTTATTCAATTGAATATAAAAAATACTTTTGTTATCCAATTTGATATTTGACGAATTGTCATTCTTTCCAATATGCCAAATTACAATACTATCCCCCGTAAGCTAGAATCTATTCTCTTAATTACACAGAGCCTCTTCTGTCCAAATTACAATACTATCTCCGTCTCATCCTAAGTGGAACTTTTTTATTAAAAATATACATTATGTATGAATAAAAAATGTGTCATTTAGGTTGAGACGGAGGAATAGTATTGTATTAAATTATATAGTAATTAAGAGAATGGCCTAAACCTAGATCCGAATCACTGGATGATAATTCGACCTAAATCCCCCATCACGCGTTTTGAAAATCCACAAGAAAAAGGATATCTTTAAGCAGAAAAAATAAGATTACAATATTTGACTGCCACGTCATTTTGAGTAGGATTGTAAAGACAACAATGAATATTATTGTTTTTAACGGTTATTTTTTTTGTTTGTTAATTATATAGTAATGACTTTTACTAGCTCCCATGACTAACTAAAAAAATACTCCCTCTGTTTACTCTCATTTGGGTACATTTTTTTTTTTTTTTGATGTTTAGTCTCATTTGGTCACTTTCCAAAAATAACATAAAATACACATAATAATACATATAAAATTACATCCATTAAAGAGGTGGAAACCACAATAATACACGTAAAATTATATTTTCTTAAAACTCGTGCCCAAAAGAAATGGGTCAATTCAGAGTAAACGGAGGGAGTATTAGTAATCGATTGATTCATGAAAACTAGGGCTTATATAGATATAAAATAAGTAAATAGAATTTGGATAGTTGAACTCCCAAATAATGTAATATGATTTGTTTTTGGTGGAAAGTAAAGCAATGCAGACACGTTCAATATTTATACTGTATGCTCTTCAAAAGAAAAAATATGATACAAATTAAAAAGAAATTGTTTTAGAAGATGAAAACAAGAAAGAAATTGTGAAGAGCAGCCATGAAATTGTGTTAAACTATGAAACCCCGACATATATATATAATTAGATGAATCAAGGAATCATGAATTTGTTGTGAGGAATTAGCAACGATTAACAAGCACACATTAATTAATGTGTACATCAGCCATGGAAAATTATGTGCATCCACACATAGTGTGCAGTGAAACATTTCTGTAACTAGTAATTAATTAGTTAAAATCATGTTAGTATCCCAAGAATCAAGCAAAGTAATTAAAACAGCAAATTACAGAAGTATCTCTAAGTAATGACTAGCTAGCTAATACTCCTTCTGTCTCCCATCTTTTTGAAGAGAAAATAGTGGCATGAGTTTTAATAAAATGTAAGGTGGTGTCCCTCTGTCTCCCATCTTTTTGAAAAAGAAAATAGTGACAAGAGTTTTAATAAAATGTTACGTGGTGTGATATAATATACTCTGTCTGTTCTACTTATATAGAGCCATTTTTCGTGACACAAAAATTAAGATGACAGTGATTAAGTATTGGATTGAATATGTGTGGAGAGGTTATATTCATGAGGTGGACACAATTAGAATTTAGGGGGTTGAGTGGAATATTAAGGCTTAATTAGGGTATTTTTTGAATTAATTGTGCTGAAAAATTCTAATTTTCGTAATGGCACTATATGAATGAGACACAGGGGAGTAAATAAGTAGAGAGGATAGAAAGTAAAAATAAAATGAATATGGTGAGATGAAATTTGTGGAAAAAAAGCCTAGCTTATCCCCTTTATAATTAACTAATCATATCTACAATACTCTCAAAACCCTAGCTCCTCCTCCTCTTGTCCAATCATTCACATGAATCCATTTGATTTTAGGACGAAGCTCGTGAACAACACGAAAGAATCGATCGGTCTGCATCCGTTCCTGATCTTGGATGCCGGCGAAACTCGGTGGTTGAAGACGTCGGAGATCCTTAAGGCGAACCGTGTGCGCCCCTCCGACTGGAGAATTCCGGTAGAGATAAAGGACTACCCCCACCCGATGAAACTAAACCCTCGCCAGCATCTCCTCGGAATGACGCTCGTCGTCTTCGCCTACTGATAGGATATGGCCTAACTACTAGGACCAAGCATCAGACCCAATATAATTGGGCCCCGACAGTTAAGCTCGGCCTACGCAGCTCGGCCCAACTCGGAATAAGAGACTTCTTCACTAAGGCAACCAAGACTCCTACATCGACTACAACTCAAGCTCTAAGAGAGATCTAGAAGCTCGGTGTTTATCCATAAAGGAGGAGATCAAGCCAAAGAGTCCAAGTCCAAATAGGAGAAGACTTTGTATTATAGTCAAACTCCATGTAATTACCTATAAATAGAGGCTTAGAATAGATTGAGAGAAGGAGAACAATCTTGTAACCACAGCACATACTCGTAATAAATGTTATACACTCTTTCTGCTCCGTGGACGTAGATCTATCTCAATAGATCGAACCACGTAAATCCCTTCGTGTCCTTTTAATTTCGTGTTCATTAATTCCTTGTCTATGTGCATTGATTACCTTACGAAAATAAGTTCGATCACTGGCGCCGTCTGTGGGAAACAAAAATTTGTGATTTTCGATCAAAAGTTTTCTAGGTAATCTACAGCCATGACAGGAAGACCAACGCGATCCCCCCAAACGCGAAATCACGATTCGTTCGGAGCAGCTTCTGTTATTCGCCAATTCCGGGCTGAAATCACCACCAAATTGGATGAAACCACCCGGAAACATGTTCTACTCATCGAGAGGATTCCAACGGTAGGTTGCCCGTCGAAAACCGATCACCGGTGTGGCGGGAATCGTGCCTGGAAGTTTGTGCTGCTGCACGACTCGCGAAATCACGATTCGTTCGGAGCAGCTTCTGTTATTCGCCAATTCCGGGCTGAAATCACCACCAAATCGGATGAAACCACCCGGAAACATGTTCTACTCATCGAGAGGATTCCAACGGTAGGTTGCCCGTCGAAAACCGATCACCGGTGTGGCAGGAATCGCGCCTGGAAGTTCGTGTTGCTGCACGACTCGCGACATCACGATTCGCCAATTCCGGGCTAAAATCACCACCAAATCGGATGAAACCACCCGGAAACATGCTCTACTCGTCGAGAGGATTCCAACACGATCAATCGTCGCCGCTACCGCCGCCGCTGCCGCCGCCAACAAGGAAAAGGATATTCAGCAAACCGGACAAGGTCCGACAGCAAATCCACCGGTTCAGGAAGCCAAAATCCACAAAGGCGAGGCAAGCCAGGCGCAAGATCTAAACCCGGCAACATACCGGCTATCTAGGAAGGAACACGCCAGAGGCCAGACTCCGGACGGACACGTTGAGCATGTTGGATAAGCATAGCAAGATTTTCTCCAATTCGCAAAACAGCAAAAAGCTCAGAGCCGAGCTAGGGAAAAAGATGAACCCCGCGCAACGAGGGAAAGCACGAAGCTACATCTAGATCATGGCAGTGGCAAAAGTCTCAAAGCATCCAAATTGTCGATGCACGGGACGCAACACCACGTCTAAGGAGGTTCGATGACGAACGCCGGGAAGATTACAATCGACTCTCACCCCGGTGTAACATCACCCCACCTCGTCGCGACGCCATGTCACCTCGGCACGATACCATCTCACATCGGTGCGACACCATCTCACCTCGGCTAGACACTGTCTTACCTCGGCACGTTGCGGACAATTACCACTTCGGAGCCATGATGGATCATAGCAGATCGGTTCGCAAGAGCCGACGAAGCTGACAGGCGCAAGCGCGAAGCCGACAGGGCCGAACCTTCGGATCGGAAGAAAGATCGGAATGACCGAGGCCAAAGTCGGCGAAGTGCCTTCGACAGGCTCCAGCATACACCCCCGGAATCCAGGCTCGGACCTCGGCAAAATCAGGAACGAAGCCAACTCACTCCATTGACGAGGCCGAAGCCAACTCACACCGATATGTTCGAGAAGCATCGGCCCATGTCAAGTGGAAGGGAGAAACACCGATCCGAGGAGTATTGTCGCTTCCATGAGGATTACGGGTGCAATATCGAGGAATGCACAAAGCTTGTTGCGGTCATAGAGCAATTAGTGCGTGACAACACCCTCAAGAGGTACCAAAGTCGCGGCCGACGTTCTGACCAGTACGAACCACACACTCGAGGCAAAGCGCAATGAAGACGACGAAGTCCTCTCAAGGCCGACGCGATGAAGTCCTCTTAAGGCCTAGGTGACGTCCTCTCAAGGCCGAGGCCGACCGAAGTCCCTCAAAGTCAAACTCCTAAGTACTGACAAAGCCGAGGAGACATGTCCACTCTCAAAGCTGAGGCCCGAAGTCCTAAAACGGACGAGCCCTCACATAAGAGCCCCAAAACGGATGAGACCATCACCTTTTCTGATAAGGATCCGGTACCAGCCTCTAGGAAAGATTGCACTGGCGTTAGTAAACGCTGCAAGGAGGCTGCGACCCTGTTTCCAAGCACACCTAAACAGGTCCCACCGACCTGTCACTTCGGCAAGTGCTAATGAAACACCGAAGCTATCTGAGCCCACCTCGAAAAAGACGAAGCCGAACCTACAAAAGAACCGCCTAAAGATTGGTGGAAAGTATACGTGAACGGGGCTTCGGGAAATTCGGGAAGCGGGGCAGGCATCATACTCCTCAGTCCAGACGGACATGAGACAACCTATGCACTTCGTTCGACTTCCCTACAACAAACAACAAAGTGGAGTACGAAGCTTTAATCGTCGGACTTCGCTTAGCTTAAAGTCTCCATACACGAGTTGTACAAGTTTACAGCAACTCTCAAGTCATAGTGAGCCACATTGCTAGGAGGTTACGAAGCTAAAGGCGACATGATACCTCCACAAAGCCAAGAACCTACAATAATACTTCTCGTATTTTGAGTTGGTTCACATCCCAAGGGAGCAGAATAGCCGAGCAGATGCTCTAAGCAAATTAGCCTTGTCATCCACAAGTCCTCCCGTGGAAGAAGTCAAACACCGAAGTGTATACGAAGCCGAGGTCAACCCATTAACTGACGACGAGCCTAACTAGATGACCCTTTCAAAATTACTTGGAGAAGGGCGAACTATCCAGCGATAAGCTCGAAGCTAGAAAAATCTTTAGCAAGTCTCCAACCTCACCAGCATGTAAAGCCCATGACCGTTCATGCAACGGGGGATACACATCATCGGTCCAATAGACAAAGCTCTCGGCCAATTCCAATTTCTCATCGTAGCCATCGACTTTTAGGCTCAAATGGTTGGAAGCCGAACCCTTGGCAAAAATCACGAGCAAGAACGCCCTCAACTTCGTCTGGAAGAACATAGTATGCCGCTTTGGCATACCCCATATCCTAATCTTAGACAATGGGACGCAGTTTATAGACAGAATGTTTAGGGAATGGTGTGAAGAACTTCATATTCAGCAGAAGTTCACCTCGGTAGCACATCCCCAAGCAAACGGCCAGACCGAAGTCACCAACAGGACGATCGTCAGGGACTCAAAGCTCGCCTGGATAAAGCCAAAGGAGACTGGGTAGTGAACTTACCCCAAGTTATAGTCATACCACACAACTCCCCGGACCTCGAACGGTGAAACACCCTACAATTTGGTGTATAAATCCGAAGCAGTGATCCCGGTAGAGATCGGCCTGCCGAGCCCGCGCACTCTCAACTTCACAGCCGAAGTTAACGAAGAAGTTCTCCGAACCGGCCTAGATCTGGTGGAAGAAAAGCGAGAGCTCACCTACATAAGGGAAGCCAAGTACAAGCAACAATTAGCTCGGTACTACAACCAAAGAGTGAAGTACCAACAATTCTAAGTAGGTGACCTCGCTCTAACGAAGTCAGTAAGGCTGCAAAGCTCGGCATGCTAGAAGCCACATGGGAATGACCTTACCAAGTTGAAGAAGTCCTCGGCAAACGGTCATATAAGCTCGTCCACTTATCCGGTGAGCAAATACCCCGTACATGGCACATTACTTATTTAGAGAGATACTTTGCATAAGTGGCCGAGAGATGTTCAGTTCATATAGTTCATTTAGGTCATTTAGGTCGTCTTTTTAGGGTCTTGCATATATCTTGCATTTGCATACATCTTGCACATCTCTCTCTACTCCACTTATGCATATTATCTCGACAAATAAGGAACCTCAAGCCTACCTTCGTTAAAAACAAGGACGAACTACCTTTGTTTAAAATGAGAAGGCACTACCTTCGTTAAAAACAAAGACGAATTACCTTTGTTTAAAACGAAGACGGGACAAAACCTCGTCGTAGACAAGGTAGAGCTATTTAAAGCCAAAACCTCATCCTATGACGAGGTAGAGCTATTTAAAGCTAAAACCTCATCCTATGACGAGGTAGAGCTATCTATAGTCAAAACCTCGTCTTATGACGAGGTAGAACTAATTAAAGCCAAACTTCGTCTTATGACGAAGTGAGCTATCTAAAGCCAATCCTCGTTTCATATGAGGAAGTGCTCTCAAAAGCCAATCCTCGTCTCACGACGAGGAAGAGCTACCTAAAATTTAAACGCGCGTAGGGAGACCACTCCTATCGATAAATTCGACAAACAAGGAACCCTGAAAGCCAAAACTTCGTCTTTAGACGAAGTGGCTACTCGAAAGTCGAAACTTCGTCTTTAGAAGAAGTGGCTATTTGAAAACCAAAACTTCATCTTCGGACGAAGTAGTTAAATTAAAGCCAAACTTCGTCAAAAGACGAAGTGAGCTATTTAAAGCATTCCTACTTCGTCGAAATCCAATTTCCGAAGGGGCAATGCAAATTTTATATCCACCTCGTCTTGCAAGCATTCCGACTTCGTCGAAATCCAATTTTCGAGGGGACAATGCAAAATTCTTACCCGCCTCGTCTTAACGAGGTGGCAAGCATTCCGACTTCGTCAAATTTATTTTTTGACGGGGCAACGTACTTTTCTTCTTCCTCGTCTTAACGAGACATCATTATTTCTCCCTCGTCTTAACGAGGCGGTACACGATTGACTTCGTCGAATTTATTTTTCGACGGGGCAACGTACTTTTCTTCGACCTCGTCCTAACGAGGCGGTACGAACTCGACTTCGTCGAATTTATTTTTCGACGGGGCGAGAAGTTTTTAACCGACCTCGTCCTAACGAGGCGGTACGGACTCAACTTCGTCGAATTTATTTTTCGTCGGGGCGAGAAGTTTTTAACCAACCTCGTCCTAACGAGGCGGTACGGACTCAACTTCATCGAATTTATTTTTCGTCGGGGCGAGAAGTTTTTAACCGACCTCGTCTTAACGAGGCGGTACGAACTTTAGACTACTCCTACCTCAAATATTTCCCCTATGTCACACCCTCGCTTCTACATCTTTTTGGGGGAGGATGTGATAGGATATGGCCTAACTACTAGGACCAAGCATCAGACCCAATATAATTGGGCCCCGACAGTTAAGCTCGGCCTACGCAGCTCGGCCCAACTCGGAATAAGAGACTTCTTCACTAAGGCAACCAAGACTCCTACATCGACTACAACTCAAGCTCTAAGAGAGATCTAGAAGCTCGGTGTTTATCCATAAAGGAGGAGATCAAGCCAAAGAGTCCAAGTCCAAATAGGAGAAGACTTTGTATTATAGTCAAACTCCATGTAATTACCTATAAATAGAGGCTTATAATAGATTGAGAGGGGGAGAACAATCTTGTAACCACAACACATACTCGTAATAAATGCTATACACTCTTTCTGCTCCGTGGACGTAGATCTATCTCAATAGATCGAACCACGTAAATCCCTTCGTGTCCTTTTAATTTCGTGTTCATTAATTCTTTGTCTATGTGCATTGATTACCTTACGAAAATAAGTTCGATCACCTACGGATCTGACGGCGCCGGCGATATTATTGCTAGAGGAATTAAGGAGAATTACTCCCACCGCTTCTTCCCCTACTTCAGCAGCGAGTAGTATTCTTATTCTTATAACTGTTTCTTTTGCACCCTTCCTTTTCTTTTCTTTTTTTTTTCTTTTTTTTTTTGCATCGGTTAATATTTTTCTATTTTTTTATTTTTTATTTTGGACTGGGAAGGAATGAGGAGGACTTCACTGAAATTGATTTATACGAGTAGTGCGAGTCACTTGGAACATCTCGAGCCATGGATTCAGGTATATACGATTCCACTTTAATCTTGCATGTTCGATCTTGATAGTCGGCAGCATAATATGAGAGTGAAAGATCTTCTCTCTCTAGTGTTGGTATAGAAGTTAATCCTGAACTTAAGAATTCAGTTAACATCCATTCATTCTAATTAAGTTGAAAATTTTAGAAAGTAACAGTTGAGCTATGGATATGGGAATCAGTTACGCTCTCGGTGATCCTAATTTTTGGAGCAGTTTTTGGACTGATTCCTTATTAGGACAGGACATAAACACTTCACGGTCCACCGTGGACACACTTAATATGTTCACATTGACATCGGCAATTTTTCGAGTTAGAGTTTAGTTTTTTATAGTAGGGTTTAATATTTTTGGTTGAATTTGTATTAGCTTATTTATATATACCATTGTCACATGATCCATGAGAACATTAATCATGGCCACGGTCGGCATAGGAGCATTACTCGAGGACAGGAATCTTAATTAGAGTCAATTCCTCCTCTTGCAATTGTGTTCGAAAATATATATTAGTGAAAATATCTGAATTGACTTGACAGTGCCACAGATGTAATCACTCCATGACGATTCTTTGGTGAATTTATGGTGATTTGATTGGGAAATTCATCTCGATCTGGGCTTTGCTTGTTTTGAGTTGAATGTTGCTTCTTCTAATTTCATTCTTTTGTTGTAAATTAATTTCAGGAAATATAAAATGCTCTACACCATATATATTTTAATACCCAATGATACAGACAGTGTTTCAAGAATGAACTTATGCTTACAATAATTTCTTCTCGCAGATTTGATGGGGTAAGTAATTTCCAGAGTAATGGAAGAAGGGGATGAGTAGAGGCCAAAAATTGAGCAAATTAAATGACTTTCGAGAATTAATGTAATCTGCATATTTCATCTCTTATTTATTTCTTTACACTCCAAGACTATTGAATATTTTTGTATGCGGATTTTCCATGGACGAAAGTCGTGATACAATTTTCTGTTGTTTTTAGATTGAATATCACAATCTATGTTAGAATTTGAAATGCTGGTGGATTGATCATATTTTATCGATCAAGAATTCTCGATTTTTAGTGTGCATGTGCATGTCGAGCGATAATAGTGGGATTAATGCTTGATACTTTAGTAGTAAACGTTTTAGGTTCGAATCATTTATTGTGTTATCTTTGCATTTCTTGTTAAAATTGTTCAAAAAAAAATTATAGATTTCTATATATAGATTAGATAGCAAACCTATGGCCATTCGCTGTGGTGGAGACCAATATATGGCGAATTGGATTTTTATTGTATTTCCCTATTGTATCTTCTATTGTAATAACAGATAATGGACACATGTAAAAAATGTTTTCAAAGCCAGCATTTTTGTTTATAGATTTTTTTTTTTAATTATTGTTGGTTTTGGAAACTTTTTAACATGTATCTATTATCCATTGTTGCAATAGAAGATACAACACGAAAATGTACAATAGATGATCCGATTTATATAGCTTGGGGTCAACTGAAATTGGATTCTTATACGATCCTTTTCAGAAATGCAAATAAGTTATAGCCTATTTATATAAGGACGAATGTTCCTCTAGCCATCTTGGCATACTTACGATTGACGTGGTGGTGATATATTTAAGAAAAAAAATATTATTAATATATTTTATAAAAATAAAACTTATCAAAAAAAATTAAACACTATTAGAAAAATTAAACCCTAAATAAAAATTATTGACGTGACTCTATCATATCAGTCGTTGACACATTAAGTGTGCCCACGATCAGTGTTCTAAAAGAAGGCCGATTTGGCCGCCTAGAAGGCATCTAGACACTAGAAGGTGTTGGGCCGTCCCGATTAATGACAATACGGTTTTCTCTAAGCGTCGGCGAATTAATCGGCATCTAGGCAGGTGCCTAGGTGGTCCTAGGCATGTCTAGGCAGTTCTAGGAGGGTTTAGACGGACTAGTCAGGGCTATAAGATTAAATCATAGTTGAAAAATTATGAATTTTATACTTTAACTTATAGATATCATGTTTAAATATATGAAAAATTTGACGTAGATTTGATTTTATACTAATCCGTCTAGGCCGTCTAGGCACTGCCTAGACTCCCGCCAAGGCCGCCTAGACACTAACCGCCCCCCAACCGTCCTACTAGCGTTTAGCAACTTTAAGAACACTGCGCGATATGTGGGGAGCATTCCTACTTATATACGGAGTAAGAGATTACTAGATTTAATGATTTATGGACTTGGAAATTAAACGAGGAGATTTTTAAATATAAAGAAGCACTTCAATTTTCAATTCTGACTTCAATTTTAATTCAATTCCCTTAAAATCAAAACGGCATTGCAAAAAAAAGTTGTGCTTTGGGGTTTTTCTTATCTCCAATCTTAACATTGTTTTACTCTTGGATAAAAGTTTTATTCATCATTAAGCAAATTTAGTTTTTTAATAAATCAGTCCAACTGCATAGGGGCTTTTAAATAACATTGCCAGTCCTAAAAAAGATGGGCTCGAAACGAACTAGTAAAATTTATTTGTAAGCCAATATAGCATAGTTTCTTGGTTTTGAAGAAATTTAAGCTCTTTTTTTTTTTCTTTTTTTTTTTTTGTACTTCAATAAATTGCCGTTTTAACAATAACTACAGGCCATTAGAGCGATAACGATTTTTCCTTTTTATCTATTTGTAATCAACATAAAATAAATTATTACTAATAATATAAGTTTTCTTATGAAAAGAAAATCAAAGTGTTTTAATACTTTCAAAGACTCATTGGTTAAAGAATTAGGTCCCTTTTCAATAATAGAAAAGGAAGATGTACTATCCTCCAAATTTATTGGAAGAATAATAGAGGAGTTAGGTGGGAAGAAGAAGAAATACATATAGAAAAAGGGACGAAATTGAGAAATTTTGATTTTGATTTTTTATTTTTTGTTGAGTGAGAATTTTAGCAAGACACTAGCTAGGAAAAGGATTATTTAGCAGTCAAATAAAGGCCATCACAATTACTTGTACGCATTGAAATCCCCAAATTTTCATGCATTTCTCAAAAAAAAAAAAGAAAAAAAAAAGAAAAAAAAAAGAGCTTCTTATTTTAACAAGTCTGATAAATAGAGATTTTTTTTCCCTATAAATTATTGCCTTCTTACTCATCTTTGATCCTAGTCGTTCGATCTACTTATGGTGTATAAATCTCAAAACTGTTTCAAATAAGAGTTTCAAATTTCAAGAATAGATCATTAATACAACGTGACAAAAACTATTTTTTGTTTTTGTATAGATATATTCCATTTTAGGCACGTAAGGCTTGTAAAAGGACAAAGACGAACAAGAAAACAGGAACGTGTACTACACATGTACAAGTACAACTCTTCATAAATGTAAGGGTTCATTATAGTTTAATGCCTTGATTTTTTTATTTTTTTTATTTTTTATGAAACGTCCTAAACTTTCGATAGTTATTTTATAAATGTTCCATATTTTCGATGTCACTCACCTCAAGCTAAAACGATGTCATTCGGAACCCATACTTTAAATAAATGGAAAAAAAAAATACAACTAAATTTCATGTCTTTCTTCTATATTTTATTTCCAATTTTCGGTTTGAATCCCCCATTACGCGACATTTAAATTTCAGTTAAATTGTTTCAAAAAAAATTCAACTCGCTCGCCTGCAAGTCAAGTCGGCGTTAGAGGATAGAAAAATAACAAAATATTTTTAGAAGACCTATTCAAAATACATAAAATTTACGAAATAAGTTGAAGTTTTGTCAAAAATCAAAAATTGTCAAAAGTTTAAACTATAAACTATAATTAATCCTAAATTAAATGTAATTCTCTAAAAAAATGAAATTTTAGAACAGTGTTGTTAGACGGCAAGCAAAAGAAAGATCTTCCGCTTTCCAGCTACCGTAAACTGACCATCAACATCACACATATATATATATATATACACACACACATATAAGGGCGAACATAATTACAAACAGTTGGCGTGTATCCTTGCTCAATAGCAAACTTTAACAGCCAAAAATATCTAAAAAAAACGACCAAAAAAACAGAGCAACAATGGCGATTTCAAGCTACTGCTCCCTCAATTTTCCCGCGCCTCCCACAGCATCACCTCCTTCCCCAATTTCAGCAGCGCCACATCTTTCATGGTGAGTGAAACTACCGATCTACTATCTATTTCGAAGATAATTACCCATTTACTGATCGAATTCGAATTGTTTCTTACGCAGCTCTCCACCTCCGAAGGAGCGATCATTGATGAATCGATGCGTACTTGGATTAACCTGCGCGATAATCGGCCTCGACGGCGGCGATTTCGCGGTGGTGGTGGATCGAGACAGAGCGATGGCGGTGGATATGCAATCGTCGGCGATCATCAATAGGGCTCCGAGATGGAGCGACAAGAGGGCTTGCCTCCCGTGGCGGATCAATTCACTCGAGACGATCGTGCCGGAGAACCTGCCTCGGCCGTCGGCGCGGCGGCGGTGGGAGGCCACCGGCTTCTCCGAGAGAGCGGCGCCGGCAGTTAAGGCTGCGGTGAAATCGGAGGTTAATAATGGTTGTTTCAATTTGTAACCCTGTGTAGAAAAGGGGTGTATAGTTGTATACTGTAAATTGCCATAGTGGAATGAATATTTACTTAAACCAATTATTTTCTTTTTTTCCGATCAATTAAACCAATTATTTTCAATAGTTATTTGTTTGAAGAAATTTGTTTGCTTCCAAAAAAAATGAAAATTTGAAATATCTTAACTCGTAATAATTTTGATCTCATGCTGGGTAAGTATTTTTAGATGTTAATAACCATAATTTGATTATTTTCTTAAAACTATCCTTGAATATACTGTATTTACAATAACAGTACTGAATTACTGGAATTGGGCATAACATCTTACAAAGTCTGAATTTAGCTGGTATTATATTAAGTGTCCCTAGCCATCAATTAATGTACCAACAAAATGAGAATTTTTACCATTTCACCTTTAAACATTATATTGGAAAAATAAAAATGTAAAAAAAATTATAATGATAATAGAAATAAATATGGTGGTATAATTTTGCGCTGAATTCTAGTAGTAATACTTAATGAGAGACAAAACACTTGACAAGTCGAGACAATTATTCGGAGGCGGAAGTAGTCATACTAAAGTAATTGGTAACAAGTACAACTGCATATATTCATAATTTCTACGATTCCGGCTTAACTTACAGAATTGTACTAATTTAATTAATGATAATATTTTCGCTAACAAATTGTAAAATGATAGTATTATTGTTATACTTTGGTTTGTAGGAGATGAACAAATTTTAGATAAACCTGTACATGTGATAGCATTTTTATTCTCGACGTATTATATTAGTAGTACTTGCTGTCTATGCAGAGTGCAGTACATGTCGTAGTACAAGAAAATGGCACTACATAATAATTTCTTAAAATAAAAATAAAACAAAAAGAAATTTTAAAAACAAAATTCCATGGGCCTTAGGGACAATATAAGTCCAGTGTACGCGTAAAATAATAAGCCTATTACCAAATGGGCCCTTGCTGGCCCTTGACAAATGTTGTATTTTCCCTTTGTTTAAATTTATAATTAACAAAAAAATATAATTTAAAAATATTTTTAACATGTGTGACGATATTATTAGCCATCACGAGCTTGTCAGAATTTTGCCTTTTGTTTTTTTTATTCATTTTTGTAAGGAGGAAATGTGCTAGTAGCATGCGATTATTGCCAGGTCAATCAACGAAGATGAAAGATAAATTAAGTTGGAAAATTTGATGATTGTGTGAAAAGGTCAGAATCCCATCGTCTAATGATTCATTTTGAATTTGCCAGAGACATCTTCCTTCATTTTTCTTTATTGATCGTAATGTAACAGGCAGAATCAGAAATGAACATGTTACCCGATCACCTCTTATTATATTGTCGGATGCTCATCATGCGTTAAAAATATTTTTAAAATCAAAATAGCTGATTTTGAAAATATTTTTAACTAGGGCCGCAAACGAGCAAAGCTACTCGGGACTTACTTGGCGATCGACTCGAAAAAGCTCGTTCAAGCTCAAATCCGTTAACAAACTAGCCAAGTCGAGCCTGAATTCAATCTCGAGCATTAAGGTATCCAACTCTTTTTGCTCGCAAACATTACGGCTCATATATTAATCGAGCATGTTCGCGAGCTCTTAATCGAACCTCTAATCGACCATGTCATGGAGCTTTGACATTTTAATTATATTCATTTGGAATGTCAAAATCGAGCTCGAACTCGAATTAAAATAAAATTTGAGATTTTCACGAGTCAAATTCGCGCAAGCTCAAATCCTAACCGAACTCGAGCCAAACCATTTATCGAATATTTAGCGAGTCGAACTCGAGCCGAATTCGAACTCAAATTTTTTATCTTGAGCCGAGCTCGATAACAAATTTAAAGCTCGACTCGAGGTCGAGCTCGAACATGTGAAATATCAAACTAGCCGAGCTCGAGCATGCCAATACTCGGCTCCTTTGCAGCCCTATTTTTAACACATAACGATTATATGCCAATATACAATATGAAATGGAATACCGAAATGCAATAGAGTATCCGAATCATTTGGAATGAAAGGACAATATTCGGAGAATTAATATTTCCAGAATACTAGTATTTTGTATCAGAAGAAAACATGAAATTCGATGTTATTATTAATGATGTTAGCTCTTAATATTATTATATCATCCATACACACAATGATGAAAGGGCAATACTCAACGCAGGAACTGCTCAAGAACCCAATCAACACAGCGCCATATATAAACGCGCATTCCACCGCGTTTCGATCATCTTTCCAAAAAAAACATAAATTATATACTGCAAATCAAAATCTTACAAATCGAACGCATGTATATTTAAACACTGCACATCAATCCAATCCATCACTCAACTCCACAAATTAATCTGAATTAAAAATTAAACACACACACACACACACACACACACACACACACAAATGGGCGCAGGCAAAATAAAAATGGAAGAAATCAAGAATGCAAGAACTCAAACAACAGAGAATCAAGAAAGATACAACGAGCTAGAAAAAGTGATCGGAAACCAAGAAATCCGAATCCAAAACCTCCAAAGCAGCGCATTTCAGCTGGCGAATTACTTCTTCGTCTTCCAAGGAGTGATCGTCGCCGCCATCTCCAACACCACCAACCTCACCTGCTCCGACGCCTGGTTCACTTTCTCTCTCTCTCTCCTCGCCGCCTTGCTCAACCTCCTCGCCCTCTTCTCCATCGCCTCTAAGTACATCCGGGCCATGGACCTCCACGACCTCACCTGGTCCCACTACAACCGGACTGCCGGTTCGCTCTACCCGAATGACGAGGACCGTCCCGAGCCGGCCGAGTTCACGGAGGCGTTCTCTTCGCCTGCGGGGAGGAGGAGCTATGGAGGCGAACGGAGCAACTCGTCTCAGAAAAATAGAGGCAAGGGGGAAGGTAGCAATAACCCTAAGCGTCCATGGAAAGACCGGTTCGGGCAGAGGAGGAGGTACGCGGTTTTGGCGGTTTGCATGGGACTGTTCATTGCATTCACGGTCGTGACTTTGGTCGGTTCGTGGGTCATCACGTGCAAGCGCGACCGCCGGCTCGGGGAGAACCGGCCCGGTTCAGACTGCCATAGGGTTTGCGATGAATCGGGTAGATGCATGTTTTTCTGTCGGGATATATAATTAGGGTTTGTATTTGATGAAATTATGCTTGCCGTTCATGCTCATGCATGTCTATTTTTGCTTCTTTTTTTTTGTTTTTGTTTGCGTTTTGTAATAATTCAAAGTCTTGCATTTCAAAATAAAGTGTTATTCGTTCTATTTAGATTGTACTAATAATGCATATTTCTGAGATAGAATTTTTGATTTCCAAGTTCCAACACTGAAAAGTGTATGAATTTATTTGATTCTATCTCGATTAATACTTCCTTCATCCTCGAAATATGTACATATTATTTCATTTCGGTCCGTTTCTTAAATCTGTGTGTATTCCATTTTCAAAAGTAAATTTACTACAATAACATATTTTATACCCATTATTACACTACCTATTTACTATTTTTTACCACGCATGACCCGACATTTAATACCTTTACTATGTACTACACTAAATGTGAGACCAAAGTGATGCACATATATATTTGAGGGACGGGGAGAATATATAATATTTTAATAACTAAGCTATATATATAGTTTAATTATTAATTATAAATTTAAGAAAAAAAATACATTTGCATATGTGTGTGTAAATGTTTTCATGTATCTCACTGTGGATATATATTAAAGGGTTGATGTAATAATGTCACTTATTGAGAAAGTTTATAAAATTATATACATATCCTAATAACTGAATTTAAACATAATAATATTACATCAGCGGCAGACATATTAAGTGTGATTTTATGATATGAGACACTTTAAAAAAGCGGAGAGTGTAAATTAGCTTTCATTTGAATTTAAATAATCAATTTTAATTTCTAGTTGCTTGAGGTGCCAAAGTACATAGAAATGTAAATTAGTTTTCTAATGATTTTTAAATAACCAATTGCCAACTAAAAGTTGAAATTGAATGCTAATTAAAATACGAAAGTCACAGGGGTCATTTATCTAAGGACTCATCTTAAACATTATTCAAATTAAATGTCAACATCTATAGTTGAATCAAAGCCATTTATTGAGTAAAAATAATCAGTCAACTTAATAAATGACGAATGAGTTGCTTCGTCAAGCAAGCAACAATCTTTTTTTTAATCTTTGGAAAATTAGGAACGGAATACTAAAATTATTTGATGTCATAATCTTGCGTTTGCTTATAAAATGTGTTAATGGCGTTTACTTGAGTTATATACTATATTTTTCTCATAATAATTTCTTGAACACTTCCACGCACCTACATATAAAGTGACCAATAACTAATTCTGTGTTTCTGCAAAAGAGAGAACAACTCTTCATAGCTTCTTTTGCAAAAAAACAAAAAAAAAAAGAAAAAAAAAAAGGGTACACTTCTCAATAACGAACAATACGATACATGAAAGAATCTGTCCAAAATTTCCATCGTCTCTTACCTCAAATCTCTGCAGCCTCAGTTGAAACCCTAAATTTTGAGCATTATTTGTCCCTCCCTTTATTGTGAGCAGAGATATGTGGAATAACGTGGGACGTATCGATGAAGCCATGCAGGAATTAACACACAATTACGAAGGACTGGCACGAATTATATACCAAAAGCAGAAGGAAATCCAGTTCTTGGAGACGAAGGCCGTCAACCTATCGATGTTCTACGTGGCGTCCCAACTAGTGATATTCCTCTCCGATTCGAAGTCCTCGTGTCGGAAGTCGTGGAAGCCCGTGTTCTTTCTCTCCCTGTCGATCGCCGTGGCTTTCCTCCTTAATTTCGGGACCACCGTCGTCAAGTACGTCCGGACGAAGTACGAGCAAGAGAGGAACTACGTCGACCAAGGGGAGAACTTCCATCGGATGGCCAAGCTCCGGAGACGAGGGGAAACAACTGACAATGACATGCGGCACGAGCAACAGTATGAGATAAGACTTGATATGCACGAGAGTTTCGAGACAAGACCCGATATGTTTGTCGTGTACCAACTCTATGGCCATCTTGGCCTAACGGTGGCCGCTTTGTTGGCCATCACCGGTCTTGTTCTTCACACGTGCCGATCATCCGTATGTCCTCGTTAGATATGATGACGTGGATAGATGATTAGGAATCATGCGATTTATAATAGAAGATGATCGTGTGCATGAGAAATTATATATGTACCTATGTTTGTAATAGTATTATATGTACCCGTGTTATTAGGAATGTGTTTACTATAAGAACAAAATAAAATTCAAACAATACACACCCAAACTATAAGAAAATGAGGAATCGTAATTAACCTTCCCTAAAAAATAAGAATAAAAAAAAACATGCAAACTATAAATATGTACATATAATTTCATTTCTGAGCATTCCTTCAAGTACTTGCAAATTTCATTTCTGAAAGCGGACCAACAATAATAATTATCTTTTATATTTTTACTACATTACATAACTTACCATTTTATCACGCATCTCCCATCATTCAACTACCAAACTATCATTATTTAATTTCACAATACATTTACTGGAGCACTCAATCAGCACTAATAAACAATATAATACAATTCTTTTCTTAAACCTTGTGATGGTCAAAACGATGCACACATTTAAGAATGGATGGAGTATGAAGTCTCGTGTTCCTGCCACTTTAATATAAGTACACGTATAATGACGACAATTAATATTTTCACAATATTTTGGATTTGTTCGCTATTTTTTTTTATCACGCTACAAGTGCACAGGTGTAATAGTATAGAAACAAGGTCGAATCCACAGAGACTGAGTTATTCTAATGATTATCTAACCTATTATTCGACTCTATTTAGACTATTAAAAAATTGATGAGGATTTACTAATTTTAATGAAAACAATAAAATCAAAACTTAATTAAATAAAATCAAAAGCAAAACACAATTGAAACTCCAATGAAGAACAAATATTCTAGGGTTCGATTTCAATAAACAATTTAACACTCGACTCTTATTTATCTAACTACTCTTTATTCTCTTCTGAAGCAATCACTTAATTAGTCTAATCAACCTTTTGGGTGCAATTAAACCATAAGCCAACATGCAATTAAAATGATCTCTAAGTATCAATTAAACATGCAACTTGCAACAGATCCAAAGATTAAATACTCCCACGTTAAATTCAAACCTTTTGGGCGTTGATTCCTAACATGTCCTATGTTCTTTATTCTAATTCTAATTCTCCCCTCTCGGATCTCGAATTAAAACCAAAGAATAATAAAAAAGTGATCAATCAATTTATTATCAATAAGCACAAGAACATAAGAAGAAGAAGAATAAAGATGCATTTAAATAAATAAGATTCAAGATCACAAATTATTCATCTACTTTCTACCCTAGAATAACAAAACTAGCCACACATAATCATGGCATAAAAATCAAAATCAAAATAAAACATAAAAACTCGTAGGAAGTTCGATGTTGCTCTCTCTTCAAGCCCTTGCTCTTGTTCTCCTCCAAAGAGTGATAAAAGTCTCCCAATTCGTTCTAATAGTTTAGATATATATAGGAGAAGATGTGTTGGTGTTAGAATGGACTTAGGAATCAAAAAGCCCGTAAAAATCCGAAAAAACGCGTGTTGGGGCGCTGTGGCGCCTAGGTGGCGCCCGGAACTCCGAAATTCACAATGTTTTGTGATGGTGGCGCCCAGGTAGCGCCCAGGTGGCGCCCTGGTAGCTCCCCACTGGCATCCTGCACGCGGCGTTTTTGTTTTGGCTCGTTCTCCCTCGTTTCAACTCTGATTTTCGATCCGTTTGTTGTTATGAACTCCTATCGAACCGAACTTCATTCTTATGCTGACCAATATGCCAAATATTCTCATCATATTTCTGCAAATTCAATCAAACAACGAGCAAGTATCACATTTCACAAGAAAATGCAATTTAAGCATAAAAACCTTAATAAACATGATTTTCTCTTTCTAAATGAACGTCCAACAACATTATAAATCATAGAAAAACCATATTTATCAGGATTACATCTAATGACGACAATCAAGGATAAAATGTAGATTTCAAAGTTGATAACCATTCTTGAAAATTTCAAACCGACCATACTTTAAATAGATAATTATTATGATTTTTTTTTTTGATAATTTATCAATAACTTTAAAAGATAACGACAACGGTTATACTTTCATTCCCACCAAATATAAAATAAGAATCAGAAAAAGAAAAAAAAATCCAGGATAAATTTCAGGTCGATTTTACATTAATAATATATGTACATCATGGCATATTATTGCGTGCTTTAGGAATAATGTCTGATAGTGATATAATATATGTCTTCATAATGTTAGCATCTTATAATATAGTAAATAACTATAGTAGACACACTTAATGTGTACTTTTTCTATTTAGAATGTGTTCTCTTTGATGGAGAAGAAAAAAAAAAAGTAAACGATAGGAAAATATTATCATTCTAATAAATGGAAAATATTATCAAGATTTCAAATAAAAAAAAGAAAAAGAGATGCTCAAGGAAAATTTTCTCTCATGCCGAAAAAAATTATCGATCATAGAGAACATTTAAAAATAAAAAAAATGTTGTGATTTTTTTTCTTTTTCATCAATAAGAACAAACCCTTTTGAATTTAATTCTTTTTTCGTAAAGTGATTTTTTTTTTTTTTTCTTCCAGACTTACACCTATAAAGCCAATGAGTGAAAATTGAACAAATAACCTCAAAAGCCATAAGTGGGCCACTCAACCACTAAGTCAACTCCTAAAAAATGGTATGTAAGTAACATTAAGTGCTCGTTTGGTTCAAATTGAGTAACGGAAAGGGAATTAAATCAAGTCAAGTAAGGCAATGGTAATAATAATGGTTACTTTTATTGAGTATTTGGTTCAATAGTAGAAAGAGAGTCACTTGTGAGGGGGTTCCCCTTCTCCTTGTTTCTTGAGGGGTAACAATGTAATGGATTGGGTTACCCCTAAATAAGGAAAATTGATAACCTATTACTCAAACCAAACAAAATATAACGAAATCAATTACTTTATTCCCTTTCCATACCCAAAAAAACTTGAACCAAATATGGACTAAGTGTACCCAAAATTGTGTAGTTTTCTAGTGTGCGTGTGTTGGCCTAACGATAAGGGGCATGGGATCCTCCATCCCCATTCCAGTGTCCCAATCGTGTCCCAAATTATAATTTTTACTAGTTGTATATATATTTTTTAAATAAATTTATTTTATAATAATTTTATTTTAGTTTATGATTATTTTCAAGGGTTTACCCATTTCATTTAGGGTTTATAATTATCTTTTAGAATTTAATTTCACTTTTATTAGTATATTAAAGTTGATAAATTCGAAACTAAAGTATATAATGTCAAAAAAATTTGATTTTTTTCTTATAAATGTCTATTATGATTTACTATATTATAGTATTTTTATATTTATAAAAAATAATATATAAATAGTATAAATTAAATATTGGGACACCGGAATGGGGACGGAGGATCCTATCCCACGGTAAGGGGTTAAGTTTCGAAACCAAAGATAAAGATCTCGAGTTCGAGTCATTCTTGGCACGATCTTTAAATTTTCAATTTATTATTTTTTTAAAAAAAATTTGTGTAGTTTTCTCGTCAATACTCCGTGTATATTACGCGGTTCGCGATTCAAATTTTGGTGGGGCCAGGCCAGGCCATTCCTTTATATAGTATAAACATTTAATATTCGTTTCGTTAAATTACCAACACAATTTCCCTGTAATTAACAACTCCCACAATGTTTAGAATTTACGGCGAACTGATCAACGATAGCGGCGCCAAAATCAAGCTAGTCGAGGTCCTTCTCTTCGATCCGCCAGCTGGCAGCCACGGCCGCGTCCTCCGCCTGCTGCCCGGCGGCCGCCGCCTCTTCCTCGCATCCGAATTCTCAGACCGGAACCATCTCTCCGGCCGGCCATCCGTCATCCTCGTTTACGTAGACGGCGTCGAGGCCCGGTCGCTGAGGCCGGAGCATGATAAGGATTCAATCCTTATCAAGCGACGATGAACGAGATGTTCACGCCGGGAAGAACAAAAGGCAGACGCGAGATCGAGCTCGTCGTTCACGCTAAGAAACTTCTGCAGAAACTAAAGAAAAACTAAGAAGTAAAATACGGTAAATGAAAATAGATTTAATTCATTGATTCATTGATTGATTCCTATTCTCCTAATAACACTCTATTTATAATGCTAAAACCCTAGACAAATATGGAAAAGATATACTATAATCTAAACAATAAATATAAAAGATAATTGCTAATAATACTAGATATATACGAGATTAATTCTCGTATCAGAGCACTTCAAACGCTTCATTCGGATGCGGTTCCTCGTCGACGGCGACGGAAACCTCGCGATCAGAGGAGTGGAGGCGGAATTCTCCGATCATTTCCAGTTCTGGTAATTAATTGATGAATTAATTAATTAATTAATTTATAAATCTCTCTGCACATCGAATTTATTCGCGACGACGAGAAGGAGGAGGAGGAGCGCTCGTGTGGGGATCGGAGGCGGGAGGCGGTGGATCTAGTGAAAACGATGAGCTGATGAATCGATTGTAAGTTTGGAGCAGTGAATTTGAGCCTTTTGAGTTCGGAATTTCTGATTATTTTTTTTCCCCTTTTCAATGTCGTCGGCGCAGGGGGCGGCGATGCTTCGGTCGGAGCCACGTAGGACGACGGGAGCTCACTGTTACTTCACGCTGCTGACGTGGTACGTTAATAGCAAGAGAGCAAAATATCAGTCTCATTTTTTTATTTTTTTTATTTCAAACTGTAAGTACTTGTAAATTGATACTAGCATATATGCATAGCAGATGAGAATTTCTTTCCAATTTTGGTGTTGCGATAATCTCTAATCTTAATTTCTATTAACTTTATATTGTTTTGATAAAAAAAAATATACTGTAGTATAATAAATTAAAATTTTAAAACAGACACTTTTAAATAAAATTTAACTTTTTGAATAATTATATAGTCCCTCGTAATAATATTAATAGAAGTGAAATTAAATATAAAAAAAATAATTATAAATTTTAATTGGATCAGTAAACTATAAAAACAATTACAAATTAAATAATTATAAATGATCGTTTTACCGTGTATATATATATATATATGGGTGGGTTATATGAGAAATGGTTCTCCTTGTATTAACTAAAAATAAATATAGACCATCTATTTTGAAAAAATTGAAGGTGGAGATTGAATCTTAAAATACAGTTAATGAGTTAAATATATCATGCAATCCTATTATTACGTGGAAGGTAATGTATATATTAGCGCCGTTTAATTCGGATGAAAGTGCATCAATCCAAAATTATTTGCCATACCAATTCCCGAAATACTTTTTGTTGCTTTTTAATTGATTTAATAACTATATTTCGTTTGTTCATTTTGTTGCATATTTTTTGTTTGTATTGTTTTGTAGTTAATATTTTAATGCATATTATTATGATTGTTACTGCATAGTAGTAGAATATGTATTGCACTTTACTAAACAAATTATTGCATATTTTGTTGATTTTCATTGTTCCTGAAATTAATACTTTATAATTGATTAAATAATCATTATTTGTTCATTTTGTTGCAATTTGCTTCTTGTTACTGCTTATGAGTTAATATTTTAATGCATATTCTTTTCAATGTTATTGCATAGTAGTCATTATTTTTATTGCATTTTTTAAAGTATTGCATATTTTGTTAATTTTCATTGAATGTTCCTGAAGTGAATCATGAATGCTTTTATAATTAGTATTTTAAGCATAGTACATAGAACGTTCAAAATATTTTGTGTTAACTTTGAAAAGTATTTCTTCTTAATTATTTTTAATTGATGTTCTTTGTCGACTTCTCGTATAGTATTCAACAAGGGTCTTGTTCCAAAAAAAATGCATTTATAAAATCTCAAAGTGATAAAACTAAAAACATGGAAAGAATCCCGGTATTTAAGGAAATTACAGATGTTAACTGCCCAATTTACTTATCCGAAAATACATCTAAAAATCTCATTAATCTAAACCACACATTTGTTTAAATAGGCGTCTAAGATTTATTTTTAGTTAAGACATATGGAAACATTTTTATTTGATCTCTATCCTATATATATATATATATATATATATTCTTTTCCGTGCAAATAAATCATGCGACACCAGTCACTTATCGAATTGTTCGAAGATAATTTCGTGGAAATAAAATAAAAGAGTATCAGTAGCTAATATGCATGAATGAATTGCTTCTGCATGCAAAAGAAAATGAAGAAATTGAATTTTCAGCCACACATGTATATGTAGCTAAAAGTATAGTTATATGTGAGTATAAGTTTTTACCTACACATAATATAAATGTTAACGTGTGTAGCTATCTCCTTGTCAAGAAAGGTTTTTAACTACACATATGTATATGTGTAGGCGAATCATCGAATATTAACTACACATGTATTTGTCCCTAAGATTACCTCTTATGCGTAGATAAATATTTTTTTTACAATAAGTTAGTGGTGATGTGGAAATTACGTGTATGATGACATGACAATTTATAGGTTTAGGTAAATATTATAAGCTATGTGTAGATAATAATTATATAATATTTGAATATTATAAAAATATATTATTTGTAAATATAAATAATTTAAGTGGAGGTAAATATGTATCATGTGTAGAGATTTTTTCATTTGTATTTTTATATCGCAAAATAATATATAAGAAATTGAATATGGATAACACATGAAAATAAAGAAGATTTATATTGAAATCAAAGGATATAATGTTTAGTAAAATTAATTGAACTATACAATTCATATGAAAAGCATAAATAACACTATGATCATCCACTAATCTTCCTTCTCTCGATCAAATGAAGGGAATGCATTCCCCATTGATAAATCCTTGCCTCGTGTTTAAGAGCTTCTGGACCACCTTACTAGGAGACCACTTCCAACAAATTCCAGCACCCAAATTCAAGCCCAAAAACAGAAAGAAAAATCTTGTGGTTTGCCTGTAGATTTGTAATGTTCCGTGCCTACAAACATGAAGGAAAAATAACATTAAAATTAAGCTTATGCTAACATTCAATATCAATTAGATCAAATTTCAAAAGCAAAACATATGGAATTTGCAACTAAAGGACGTAAAAACATCGAATTAATTTGAGGATAATAACGGAAAATCTTACTTGCGCAATTATATTTTGCCGATTTATCAAACTCGACCAACCCAACTGCCTCCTCCACAATTCACATGTAGTATTCTGCAGGTAGATACATCAGAATTGTAGAAGCGAAGCATAATCGTCGAGTGTGATTTTCAAAAATCAATCATGAAAATAAAGATTTGGCGAAAGAATGGGAACAAATTACACGAGTCAATAACAGAGAAGAGACTCGACACATAACGTATTCATGTTCACAAATCTAACAGAGTCATCCCGAAGAACTCACTGAAAATCTTCTGTTGTCTATCTCTTGGTACAATGTTTAAGAAAATGAGTCCCAAATACGCCGCTATGAAAACTTTCTGAATGAAACTTACAACCTAAATGTTAATGAGAATTTTCTTTGATATGGTAGGAAAATGAAAATAAATATAACACCACGTTGAAAAACTACCGCCCCCATTTCGATTTTGGGAGTGGTGGAGTATGTATGGCGGTAAAACAAAAATTGAATTTTTTGTATTTGGAGTCCGCCGCTTGTTTGCGTTCTAATTTTTCTGAGGACGTGTCTTTTTCTTTGTATATGTGGTTAGTTATTTAATTCTTTAAAAATGGAGGAGAATGTGTTCACGTGGATAAGTGGATGTGTGTTAGACTGTTAGTTATTAGTATTAATAATGACAACATTATTTTAAGAAAACTTAATATTGACATTTTGAAACGTGTATATTTAAAGAAGGTTTGGTTTGATAATGAAACAAAATATTCTTTTTTTTCCCTCTCCATTTACGTGAAAATAGAGGACTAAAATATTTTTAGTCGTAGTATTTTTCTTTTTAGAGTTTTCTTTTTCTTGAAAATTGAGGAAATTAATTGAATAAACAAAACAAAACCAAATATTTATGTGACTAACTTTTTTCGGGATACTCATAACTCACCGATAATCACTATTATAAAATCTCATTGACTATACATAACCAAATTGATAGTTATATGTGGTTACTAATTATATTACATGTTTTTTTTAAAAACTTATATATATTCTTCATGTTTGCGTAAATATTAAAAAGATATATTTTAAAGATAAAAATGCAAATTTAAGATTAGAATATAAATCTTACTAAATAAATGTGGCTAAGAAATTCTATCAGTTCACCACGTAAGCACCACAAATTTTAAAACTAATACAGTTAAAATAAAGATAATGATAACAAAAATTAAAGCTGGAAAAAAATGTTACTAATTTTTTTTAGCTACACATTATAAATGTCAACAATTAATGTGAACCACAAAATGGATTTACCTACACATTTTATATTATGTGTAGCTAAATTACTACACATATTTATGGGTGACTAATTTATGTGTAGCTAAAAGTCCAATTTCCTGTAGTGGATCATTAACATTTTCTCAAATTTGATATTCTCACAGGCAGAGCTTACAGAGCTTATTCAATTAATTCAACCAAACTATGCTTGGTGACACAACAAAAATTGATAATAAAGGAAACTTGCCTTTACGGTTGATACAATACAATACAAATGATGCAACACATCCACACAAAAATAAAAATGAAGGAAAATTAAAGAAAAGTTCAAATAAAAACGTGAAACAAGTGGAAGGCAAATATACCAAAAAATCAAGGAAGACAACCAAAGCCAATTCAAGTACACTAGAAGAAAAGAAAAGAAAAAATCAAATACAAAAGTTAACACATCCTGAAGCACAAGTAAAGGGAAAACGAAGAATAATGTAAAAAGAAGTATAAAGATTACATTGATATTCACAGTGATGATGATGAGACGTTGGATAAATTTATCTCTAGAACCACAAAGAAGAAATATTCGACATCTATCAAAGTGTAACAAGAAAAGATTTAGTATATGAGTATATATTCACATTTTTAAACATTTAAACTTATTACATCAGCACAGATTTTTTTTAACAAACCACAAAACACTATATATAGTTCTTACTTGGTTTAATTTTATGTCATTCAGGCTTAGCAATTATTTACAACTTTATTTTTTACTTTGAGCAAATTAATAATTTATTACATATTGAAATATAAAGTTACATTATCTTTATTCTATTTTTATAAAATACATATAAAAAATAACATATCCGCGTGCAACACACGTGTCATCTGCTAGTGTGTGTATATATATATATAGAGGATAGATCATATGTAAATAAGTTCTGGTGTGGGAAATAGAAATAGATCTGGACCATTAATGTTAGTTAGATCTATGATTGGTATTGATTTAAGCATGATTACAAGGTACAATAAGCATAATTATATTTAAGCATCCATTTGAATATTAAAAAGCACATTATATATTAAGCATAATTTTATGCAGATTTAAGCATGGATTTGTTATCATTAAGCATTATTCTCATTTTCTCACGCCATGATTTATTTACATGCGAACCCTTCCCTATATATATCCTTCCATGATATATTGACACTATTACTTTATTAAGACGTCAACTGATCGAATCACTTTGACATTTTAACATAATTAAAAATATTGTGTGGGATCACAATTGTAGCACTTTAACAATTTAAATACAATTAAATAATATAACAGATGGGTCTACAATTAAAACACTTTAACTCATCATCATAAAATATTAAACTTCGTATCGGAAATTTTAGCAGGTCAAAAGATCACAGGCGGAGGGAGTATAATTTCTCTGATGATAGTTTCTACAAGTCTATTTATTTCAAATATAAATAAAAGAATAGCACTAATGGGCCTTACGTGTGGCCATACTTGTCCCGTATACGTGTGATGAGTCCATTAAGGATATGGGTCATTAATCCTGGATAAAGAAATGGCTACTCTTGCTTAATTCTTTTTTATTTGGGCCCTTTTGCTTAAATATACTCAGAAGATTTACGGATTTAGACTCCAGACTAAATATATCTCAAATTGAACCATAGATATTAGATATGTAATTAGCGAAAATCTGAAAATTCATTGTGATTCGAACTCCCAAACTTTTTTTGTTGGATAAGAAGCGTTTTACCAACTAACGAAATGTCTAATCTGCCTTCCGTAGTGACTCAAATCTCGAATCTCTGATCTTTAGAAGGAAGCGTCTTGCCAAGTCATGAAGCGGAATTTAATTTCTCAAGAATAAGTATCATCAACCGTGACAAGCAAAAAATATATTATTCCTCTCGTATTTTGTTGGGATGGTAGCTAGTTGAGGAAATTTCTTAAATAATATATTAGCATATGAATGCAATTCTTGCCAGGTCAATCCATGTTGAGATATCATAATTAGCTGAAGGAGAATCAACTTGGAAATTAATATGAAAAGTCAGAAGAAGCTACTGTCCAATGAATTTGCATTGGAAAAATGTTCTTTCATTTTTTTGTTGTTAATTGATGGTAATGTAATAACTAGAATCACAATAAATATATATAATGATTCATATCGATATAAGTTGTGTTGTGAGAAATAGAAATAAATGTGAATTGTTAACAAACTACGATGGTAATCGAACTAAATATGGTTGCAATACACAATGAATCTGAAAATAAGAAAACATGAATTCCAAGTTCTTACTTCATTTATGATGTTATACGCTATGTTTTTATCATCCATAACCCAGTATAAGTAATGCTTCTCTAGGCATCGTGGGCATGCTTAATGTGTCCACAGCTGAGGTGGCAGTATAATATTTTTTAAAAAATTAATTAGTATACCATATAAAAATAAATTTTACCAAAGAAAACTAAACCATACTAAAAAAAAATAAACCATAAAAGAAAAAATCATTGACGCGACACTATCACGTCAGCCGTGGGCACAATTACATTATATAGGAGAGCATTTTTGTACCCAGTATTACATTATATAGGCTAGGTATATTTTATTAAGAAAGAAAATATACTATTGATTAACATGAATAAAAGGCAATAACTGCATCAAGATTCAAGAACTGAATCAAAACAACGCCCTAAACGCGCATTCAACCGCGTTCATGGCGAAAGCATATATTAAAAATTTGCACCAACCATTCATACAAATTTAAAAGTTAAACACGTACAGTATATATAATAACCACAGTTATCAGTTGTTCGAACAGCAGAAATTAAACTGAAAAAAAAAATTAAAAAAATGGGTTCGAGGACAACTAGAAATCAAGAAAACAATGCAAATAATAATACCGAAAGGGAGAATCAAGAAAGGAACAACAAAGAGCTCGAAAAACTGATCGGATCTCAAGAAGTTCGAATCCAAAATCTTCAAAGCACCGCATTTCAACTGGCCAACTGCTTCTTCGTCTTCCAAGGAGTGATCATCGCCGCCATCTCCACCACCACCAACCTCACCTGCTCCGTCGTCTGGTACACTTTCTCTCTCTCTCTCCTCGCCGCCTTGCTTAACCTCTTTGCCCTGCTCTCCATCGCCTCCAAGTACGTCCGGGCCATGAACCTGCACGACCGGACCTGGTCCGACTACAACCAGACCGCCGCCCCCGTCCGCCGGAATCAGAGCCGGAACCGGACGTTGTCGAGGCAGTATACGGGGGAGTTCACCCTGGGGAACTCGTACCGAGGTGAAGGGGGCGGCAGCCCCGAGCGGCGGTGGGGAAACGGGACTTCGCAGAGGAGGTACCTGGTCCTGGCGGTTTGCATGGTTCTGTTCACGGCGTTCTTGGCCGTCACGCTGGCCGGTCCGTGGGTTGTCACGTGCAAACGCGACCGCCGGTCCGTGGAGAACCGGCCCCGCGGACCCGGTTCGGATTGCCTCAAGGTTTGCGGTGAGTCCGGCAGGTGCATGTTTTTCTGTCAGGACGTGTAATCAGTTTGCATGCATGTGTGTTTAATCAAATTGTGTGTCTTGGTTGATTCAATTTCGAAATCCAAGCGAATCGGATCCCCAATTGCATTTTCGTGTTGCATCTTCTATTTCAATGACTGATGATAAGACACATGTTCAGTGGCGGAGGGAGGGGGGAGCTGGAGGGAGCCCCAGCACCCTCCTCCAAAAAACTATGCAATATTTTAGTACTAAAAAAAATTATTTTTAGCAATTATTTAGTTTTAGCACCTATATTTATATAAAAATCTTGATTTAGCACCCCTCGATCGAAATTTTTGGCTCCGCCACTGCACGTGTTATAAAATGTTTCCATAGCTTTGGAAAGTATCGATCATCCATTGTTGCGATAAAAGATGCAACACGTAAATGCAATGGAGGATCCGATTCGCTTTTTAATTTTGAAATCGAATTAACCAAAACAGAAAAATGTTCGTTATTTTGTGAGCGTATTAGTGCAAATTGTTGGTGGACTAAAGTTTGATAAGTGGCATGTTCGTCACGGTTTGATTTAGATATGTTTTTCTAATTCTTAATTGATTACGTGTGGAATGAGCTGTGGATGGCTTTTATTACCTTACTTTCTTCATTCTTGTAATAATAGTGACTATCATCAAGAAAAAACGAAAGTTGTTAGTGATAGTTTTTAAAGATAACAATTATATACCGAATTATCTTGAAAAATATTTAACTAAATGTTATCATAACGACGAAAAATAACGATTATAAGAATAAAAGTGATAATTCGAATGGGTTAATTACCTGATTTCAATATATATATATATATATATATAGCAAAAGGATATGGGCCAAAAGTTAAATTTATAGTACTCTCTTCGTCGTGTTTAACATGATACCTATTTTCTTGGATCATCTCATTCAAGATGACACATTTCTATACATGAAAAAAAATAGGCGTAATTAGAAGAAAAAAAAAATAAATAAATAAAGCCCACTAATTGGACCCTTATTTTACTTACTTAAGGCATAATTTTTTTTAAATATATTATTTTTTTGAATTAATTGATCATTCAGAATAAAATTAATTATTTTGAATAAACAAATAGTAAAAAAAATTTATTAGTCAGAATATATATTCAGTAAAATAAATTATTAAAGTTAGTAAAAATAATTATTCATTAAAGTAATGTTAACCACATATACTTACTACTTTTAACAACTTCTTATATATAAGAGGCAAATTCTTGAATAACTATTGTCATATCAGATAAAAGTAAAATATAACCACTTCTACAAATATATAGACATTTCAACCACTCACATCTCCATTTTATTGTGATCATATTATTACACAATTCAAAGTGTCAATTACACGAACACATTCATCACGTTCACATAATGTAGTTATGCAATTGGGATCCTCGGTACTCATTTTGGTGTTCCAATCGTATATTAAAATTTATTTTATACTAATTTTATACACTTCTATTCAACAATTTTAATTTATAATGATTTGGTTTAATTTTATAATTATTTCTAGGGTTCACCCATCCAATTAGGGTTTATAATTATTTTTTAGCATTTAATTTTAATTGTATTAGCTAAAATAGAATTGATAAATCTAAATTAGGGTATATTATTTTTAAAAATTCTAATTTTTAGATATAAATATTTATTATAACTTATTATAATATAATATTTTTTATTTTCATGAAAAAATATTATAAAATTAATAACTTTTAATATTTGGTACACGATTGATACACTGAAATAGGACTAGAGGATACTATTCCGTGGTTATGATGGCTAGGGATCGTCTATCCCTAAATTTGGGTCACAATGGTGTCCCAAAATTCAATTTTTACTATTTTCATTCAATTTTTTAATAAATTTATTTATAATGATTTTTTTTTATCGGAAAATTAATATATTGATTCAAGAAGGTACAAGAAGTACCGAAAGTTTACAAACAAGTCACTCCAAGTCTGAGCTAGTGTGGTCCTCACCCAAATTTAGTTTAATTTAATAATTATTTTCAAGGGTTCATTCATCTCCATTAGAGTTTATAATTATTTTTTAGCATTTCATTTCACTTTTATTAGTATATTATAGAGTTGAAAATTACAAAACTAAAATATATAATTTTAAAAAACTTTAATTTTTTTTCTTATAAATGTCTATTAAAGTTTGACTTACTATATTATAATATTTTTTATTTTTATAAAATATAATATAAATTTAATAGATTTTCAATTATGGGACACCAGGCCATTTTAAGGATAGAGGATATCATCCCGGTTATGACCGTGAAATTACATGATCATATTGATTATGTGTAGAGGCGAACACATAATTAATTTTCTTAAATTTCATGTGATATATATATATATATACTCCCTCTATTTCCCATATTAGTATGCTTTGACTTTTTGCACACATTTCAATATAAATTTAATAGATTTTCAATTATGGGACACCAGGCCATTTTAAGGATAGAGGATATCATCCCGGTTATGACCGTGAAATTACATGATCATATTGATTATGTGTAGAGGCGAACACATAATTAATTTTCTTAAATTTCATGTGATATATATATATATATATATATATATATATATATATATACTCCCTCTATTTCCCATATTAGTATGCTTTGACTTTTTGCACACATTTCAATGTGACAAAAATAAATATTAAGATAATATTTGAATCTCACTTGATATATTATACTACTTAATATAGCGTTAATATACTCCCTCAGTTAGTATGTCTTTGAATCCGTAATGTTTGCCCCTGGGCCGACAGTAGAGGTGCCCACAGTTCCGGAACCGGAACCGAACCGGCGGTTCCGGTTCCAAGATGGCCGGAACCGAAACCGAACCGGAACAGTAACGGTTCCAGTTCCGGTTCCTGGAACCGACGGTTCCGGTTCGGTTCCGGTTTGGTTTCGGTTCCGGAACCGGATAGGAACCGACTTTTTTAAAAAAAAAAATATTATTATTATTTTTGTTTGATTATGATTCAATGCTTCATTGTTTATTGATTTAATTTTAATTGTAAGACAATTCAAATTATAAAATGTAAAAAAATACTTGAGAGTGAGATTATATAATTTTTTTTTATTTATTAATCCTAAACCCTTGGATATCATATGTCGATTCCAAGGGCCGAGCCTCGTTAAAACCTCCGTGAGGAAAAAGAGTACTCGTCTAAGCATTTTAATAGACCACTACATATTGTCGAAATCGAAATCGTCGTCGAAATCATCCATTTCTTCAGAGACATCAGTGTCGGTTTCTGCTTCGGTGGTACTGATTGGATCATGTTCAAAGACTTCATCCCATTTGTTCTCTAGCTCACGGTGTTAGGCTAAAGTGTAGTCCTTGAGCAATACTTGAGCTTTGAAATTCCACGGGGTCATCGTTGATCGTCTTTCCTCTAAAGTGTACCCTCCGCTGCTAAAAGCTTGCTCGACCGACACCGTCGAGGCAGGAACAACAAAGAGTTCTCGAGCCATTATGGATATGATTGGGTATTGAGCTGTTCTTCTTGACCACCAATGCAAAAGATCTTGATATTTTTTGTATTAGTCTTATTTATTTTAGCTTATTAAATTATGAATTATAAATTAAATGATAAAAATATTTAACTTTACAAGTATAACATTTCCATATAAAAAAATGTAACACACTAATCAGTAATCAAATGTTACATCAAATAAGTGTACAAATACAAGTATAATATTGAAACATAAAATAAAATTAGAATTAAAAAAAAAAAAAACCGGTTCTTTTCGGTTCCGAACCGGAACCGAACCGTCGGTTCCCGGTTCTAAACTTTCGGAACCGAAACCGAACCGTCGGTTCTACCGGTTCCTCGGGTCGGTTCCGAACCGTCGGTTCCGGTTCGATTCCGGAACCGCCCGGTTCCGGTTAAAAACCGACAGTTCGGTTCCGGTTCCGGTTCCGGTGGGCACCTCTAGCCGACGGTATGCTATGTTTCTGTATTAGGCCCAATTTGTCATATTGGGCCTGGCCCCGTCTGGTGTACTCTATTTATATAGAAGTAGGACACACAATCTCTGTAACCTGTAGCTGTCATCTGAATAAAACTGTTCTCCGTTCTTGCCCGTGGACGTAGCCAACACAACGTTGGTGAGCCACGTAAATCTGTGTCACTTTTACGCTTTCTGTTTCTTTCGATTTCACAATTACTCTATTTCGTTACTTGAGCCCGCTTTTATTATTCTGAGTATATTATTTTAATAAAATGACTCAAGTAGAAGGGGACTGAGAGAGTAATATATCAAGTGAGACTCAAACATTATCTAAATATTCATTTTTCGGCACATTAAAATACGTACAAAAAGTCAAAGTACACTCATATAGGGAACAAAAAGAGTATAATACAAATCCGACGTAATCTTTCCACGATTAATTTAAAAAGTTTATGTCCGATTTTGCTTCTACAAATTAGATAGACAACATTTATTTTATTTGTAATGTTCTGTACTAACGAATAGTCTTTATCCAATATATTTATGTAAGTCTTTTAATAAGATGAAACAAAAAGAAACGGTCTGTTCGCGGACCAACAAAATACCTTAATAATTGCAATTATATATCATAATATATAATTTCAACTAGATATTATAAAACATAATATAAATGAATATATTTCATAGTTTTATATGAGCTTTTAAATGAAATTAAATCATCCACTATTATAGACTCATTCAGTAAATCAAATCTTTTTCTTTTTTTTGTTGAGGAAATGGTCTTTATATATGTCAGTGATTAAAGTTAATCGGCAGAATGTACGACTTTTATTAATTCTATTACTATTATAGAAAATTTAATTGAGATGACTTTTATTAATTCTATTACTATTATAGAAAATGTAATTGAGATGTTCTTCGGATTTCACTTCGGTGAATAGCATTTGCTGATTAGGTTGTTCTAAAGAGTCCTTAAATATTGATTTACCTTTTGTCTTTAAAATAAGTTAAACAACTTCCCCAAAAAATTGTAGATATAATCTCATTTTTATTTATTTATTAAGTTGTGTGTCCGCATAGATTATATTTGTTAATTATAAGTTTTCGCATGCAATATTTTGTTTTGTACATTGTTATACAATGCGTATATTTATCTAACAATTTTTTGGCCTATAATGACAATGCGTATGTTTTTTATTAATTTTTAAATTGAACTATTTACAGTAGTGAATGACAATTTTGCATAACAATTTCATATATTTATTTAATCGAATGACGAAGTTTTGAGCCTACTGATTTATGAACATATAATGTGCATGTAAATTAATTTGAAATGTTTTTTTTATTATATATATATATATATATATATATATATATATATCCTGGCGTGAGAAAATGAGAATAATGCTTAAAAGTAAAAAAAGTCATGCTTAAATCTGTATAGAATTATGCTTAATACATAGTTGTGCTTTTTAATATACAAATTGATGCTTAAATATAATTATGCTTATTGTTGAAATGTTATCCCACATCGGTTGGAGATGGTCTCTAGAGCCTCTTTATATGGTGAGGCAACCCTCCCCTTCATAAGGCCTTTTGAGGGGGGGGGGGAAATGGGCCCAATATTCCATTTTCTAATATGGTATCAGAGCCAGACTCCAATTCGATGATGGGCCCCCCGATATCGTTGTCAACAGATGGCGTTGGGTTGTCCACGCTGCGCGTGAGGGGGGTGTGTTGAAATGTTATCCCACATCGGTTGGAGATGGTCTCTAGAGCCTCTTTATATGGTGAGGCAACCCTCCCCTTCATAAGGCCTTTTGAGGGGGGAAATGGGCCCAATATTTCATTTTCTAATACACATGACAACCCAACGCCATCTGTTGACAACGATATCGGGGGGCCCATCATCGAATTGGAGTCTGGCTCTGATACCATATTAGAAAATGGAATATTGGGCCCATTTCCCCCTCAAAAGGCCTTATGAAGGGGAGGGTTGCCTCACCATATAAAGAGGCTCTAGAGACCATCTCCAACCGATGTGGGACAACATTTCAACACTTATTGTACCTTGTAATCATGTTCTTAGAAAATTAAGAAGATAAATAAAAGCGGAGAAGTAGAATTGTAGTTGAAGTAGTAAAAGATTATATAAATTTAATTCAATAATAAAATTACGTTCATAATTATTTTGTTACCCTTAAAATAGATTTAAAATATATGGTATATTAAGCAAAACAAAAGTTGTAAGAATTGACTCTTTTATGATAGTAATAGATTTCTAATTTCTTGATTTTTCTGTGAATGTCATCGGCGCAGGGGGTGGCTACGGCAATTGCAGTGTCTTGTCGGAGCTACATAGCATGACCATAGCTCGCTAACATTTAACGTGACACTACTGACGTGGCAAATTAGGAAGTTTACAATTCTACCTTCTTAAAACATAATACTCGATCCGTCTCTTTTTAAGTGTCCCGGTCTTTTAAAAATTCTGTCTACAAATAATTATTTTATTACACTTTTATAAATAAAAGAAAGTTTAAAACTATCAATTTCATTCCATGATCATTCAAAATTTCATGCTTTTTCAATCTTCTTTATAATAATTGGGGGTAAATTACATAAAGTCATTTAGTTTCCATAAGTGTCTTATTATACTTTTCTGAATAAAGAGTAGCTTAATGTTAAATTTACCCATTATAATCTTTACAAATTTCTTGCATTTTCAATTATTTTTACAATGATCAAGGGTAAATTAAATAGCTTTACTTACTTTCTTAGTTGGTATCTTGGATGGTTTGGGACACTTATAAAGGGAGAGAAAGAGTATTATATTAACATATTCATGTACATGCATCATAGAATTTTCTGTAAATATCTTTGATTTTATTTTGTAAATGACATAAGAAGACACATGCAAAATGTCAACTGTATATACATTCATGATAAGAGTGAGTGGATTTGGTCAAATGTATATTCACTAATCTCTATTATATTTATTCTTATTTTTGTAGATTTGGATATCCTCACACGTATTCTGCTTGAGTGTCGTTACCCTTCGTATTGCTGAAATTCACTTAAATTGGTGATATTAACTTTGATTTTAAATCATCAAGTGATTTGTTCGAAGCTAATTTCGTTGACATGAAATTAATAATCGTAGCTACGCATCATCAATGCGTTGACAATAGGGAATGAAATTTGATATGATCACACGAATCATAGTCATCATTAATCAGTGACGGATCTAGAAATTTTTTTCCGAGCAAGGGGGCTGCGTTTCGGACTATAAAATGAATTTGCTTTATTTTTTGTTAGCTTAACAAGTGGTTTTTTTTATTTAGTTTCTTTATATCACTGCTAGTAAAACGATATTAGTTTGATACTATTTCGTTCATCATTTACTAAATTATACTTAGAATAGTTATATTTTCAGCCCTAACGACCACTGTAATGAGGGCTATTTTCATATTTTATTCAAAATCACAAAATTATACATATAAAAATTAATCAATATAGTGGGGGCTTTAGCCTCTACCAGTTCCCCCAAAATCGCTCCTGTCATTAATAATTTTTACTAATTTAACGTAACAATGTCACGTAAGCTGCTAATTTAGTGGAAAATGGAAGCGGCTTATAAGATTAAAAAGAAAAATAAGCTTCAAAAGATTATAAAATTTTCAAATAATAAGTTTATCCACACTAACTGAATTTTGAAAGATCTTATCCATAAAACGATACCTTTCATTTGATTTTTCTTTTTTAGTATTATTATATAGAATTAGTCATTTTTCATAACAAATAAATTCTTTTAGCCATGTTCATAAAAAAACCCAACTATTTTAGCCATTTTTATTTGTTGTGCCTATATATATATATCTATATATATTCAATTTATTTATTTGTTGCTTTTTTAATTCTTTTTCTTTCCATTTTGTAAAACTGTACACCAGAACATTCACCATCGTTTTAAACATACCCAATGATATGCTTTATTATTTTTCCATCATTTTCTTCTCTTAACCAGAAACATTACTATTATAAGAAATACCTAATTTAATCCACAACAAAAATTAATTGTAAAAGCTACATGAATAATCAAACTCACAAAACACAAATCCCTCTAATCAGATCGAGCATCAATGATTTTGATTATAATATAATCCTTCTTGAGAAACTATATTGACGTAAATCATTTACTTGAATGAATTTAATGTATATATTTGTGAGCACAAAGTGTGAATTACCTCGAATGTGGAAACATTCGAGTTGTGACATATGAATTAATGACCATCATTGATGAAAAACTCGATTCAGATTAGACGATGCAGTTTGGGTGAAGAAAGTGGATAACTAGCCGGCGCCGACATGAGCCTGCCTTTGCCGATAAATTAATAAGTTTTAAAATACACTTTTATTTACTAGGGAAAATAAAAAAGGAAGCATAATTCAAAAAAAAAAAAAAGGACTGAGTGAGGATAATTTTTACAATCTGCATCAAAATTGGCTAAAAACTACTCATTTCGTCCCAATTCACTAGTCATGTTTCTTTTCGACACGAATTTTTAGGAGAGTGCGTTTTGTTAAATGGATGAACGATGAAAAGTCCATTAGAGTTTAATATTTTCTAATTGGCTCAATCCTTTTCTTTTCTTAGAAACAAGTCTACTAATATAGAACGGCTCAATAAGATATACTGGACTAGTGAACTAGAACGAAGTGGTATCTTTTTATGTTAATGGCTATAAAAGTATTTTAGTTATTCAAAATGGCTAGTTTTCTATTTGTCCCTGTTTTTTCTTTAGAAAATAGATTTAAAAAATTTTGTTTTCATTTTTTTTACTTCTTAACTCATTACTAGTAGAAAAAAGGCCTATTAATCCAATTGAAAATGCGACAATAAAATGTTTATTAATACATTTTCTTTAGTATGACATTTAAAAAAATATCATCTCTATCAATGAAACGATAGGGTTAAGTGCAGTGATAAATATCTTGTAGTCGCACTTTTCACAAATGCACTGATAGATCAATGTAAGGATAAATAGTGATTTGATGCAATTTAAAGTGTCATAATATAGTTTATATCACTACATTTAAGAATGCATCAAAATGATGTGTATGAATACATTTCATATTTAATAAAAAACAAAAATAATTATATTTTTTTGCAACTATTCACCAGATTTTATATATATTTATTTTCCTTTTTTTATAATTTTTTGTATTAAATTTACAAATATTTATATTTTACATTTATTTGGTCATATTTTTAGAATCTTTTTTCCAGTAATATTTATATTGGGAAGCGAATACATAAGCAAAGAAGAGAACTTAAGCTTATAAAATAACCATGCAGAAAAAAACTTTTATCTATATATTTATTCATTTATTTACATAATGAAATATAATAATCGGAATCGGAGGTGGAGCTAGGTCGATCATTCAAGTAATTAATAATTAGTAAATTAAATAGAATTTTCTGCGAAAGTCACCGATTGCAAGTTGCAAAAGCCAATACGTATATAGTTGCGTGAACGCCATTGCCGAACCATATAAAAATATATCCCAATAAAAATGATATGTAAAACTTATAAGAGTTAAGTTGCATTTTTTTAATTATCAATCGACGAATGAGTTACTTCGTCAAAAATAAACAAGATTTTTTTACTTTTAGGATCCTATACTATAAAATCGCACAGAATCGCATTCTGAATTTCCATTCCAGGAAAGGAAGTAAAAACTCTGCATCAAAAAAAATATATATATAGAGAGAGAGAAAAAAAATCTCAAAAGAGAGCATTTCAACAGATACATGAAAGAATCTTCCCGAATAGAAACCCTAAATCTTGAGCTTTTATTTCCTTTTCCGTTATCACCAAAAACAATGTTAAATAGCGTCGGACGCAACGATGAAGCCATTGGTGAATTGAGAAACAACTGCAAAGAGCTTTCGCAAATTATATACCAAAAGGAGAAGGAAACGCAGTACTTGGAGACGAAGGCTCTCAACCTTTCCATGTTCTACGTGGGGTCCCAACTAGTGATATTCCTCTCCGGTTCAAAGTCGTCGTCCGCGTGTACGGATTCGTGGGAGCCGTTGTTCTTCATTTCTCTCTCGATCGCCATGGCATTCGTGCTCAATTTCGGGACGACCGTGGTCAAGTATTTCGAGACCAAATACGAGCAAGAGAGGAGCCGCATCGACCGGGATGCGAACTTCCATCGGATGGTCAAGCTCCAGAGGCAAGGAGTAGTTGAAGAAAAGTATGAGATAAGGCTTGATATGCAAGGACCTGATATGTGTTTCGTGTATAGGGGGTACGCCCATGTTGGCCTCACGGCGGCCACTTTGTCGGCCATCACGGTTCTTGTCTTGCATGCAAGCCGGTTTTCCGCGTGCTCTCCTCAAATATGAGGAGGAACACGCGATTGGCCGTCTTGTGGGAATAGGTCTGGTTGAATGCATTACTCTTTCTATCCCATTTAAATAGATACATTTGGCTTGGGCATAAATATTAAGAAATGAGAGAATATGTGGCTACAATCAATTCTAAGAAGATAGAGTAAATTGTAACAACATATTCTTTGCCAAAAAAAAGAAATGTAACTAATAAATGGAACAGACTAAAATAACAAACGTAGCTATTTAAAGGGGACGGAGGGAGTATATGTTTACTATTGATATATAGTAGGACTTCATTTTACATTCCATTAGTTTTAAATATCTTTGGGGTGTGGCATGCTTGTAGGTAAAAAGGCTTGATTAAGTAATAAGGAATGTATTTCTTAAGTAATAAGGAATGTATTTCATAACAAACTTTTTTAGCGTTCGATGTTTCATATATTCATAATTTGATGGATTGAGTTTCATAAATTCATAATTTGATGCCCTCAAGTAAGGAAAATATATAACTTACTATTCAAACCGAACAAAAATTAATGAAATCAATTAACTATTTCTCTTTCCTTACTAAAAAATATTGAACCGGACATAAGCTAATATGTATTGGCATATTTATGCACGACAAAAGAGAATTAAGTGTGCAAATTGTCTATATAATCCGTTCTTCAAGTTTTGTTCTACGGTTTGTTCTACACTATATGAGACGAGTTGTTGTACATCTTATCGAGATATCATTAGAAGATTCCTAATTTGGATAAAAGATTTAAGTAATATATTTTTAGATAGAGATGAAGAAATCTTGGATATATCTTTCCTTATCCATCAAGATATTCAAGTGAGAGAAGGAATCATATCGAAGAAGTGATTTCTTTGTTCAATAAGAAATAGATTTTAGGACTTCAAATATCCTATATGTATTGAAGAGCCACGTTCAGAAGTTGGTGGGCGAATTCATTGAGTGTTGTGTGTTATTTCTGCATATGCGTGAGTTAGTGCAAAAGCTTTTCCAAGCTAGTATTCATTCGGGTAGAATAATGCTTGGGTTTGTGAACTTGTAATTGAGTGAATATAAACTCAAATGGGAAAAAACTTATTTATCTAATGATAATAAGTTTGGTTAGGCTTAGTCTGAAAAATTCTAACTTCAAGTTCACTACACGGGTGAGGAGTAAATTAATAAGATATATGAAGAATGTAGAAGGAAAATATGTTTTTTATTTTTTTTATTTTTGTAATAGTTGCTAGTTACATTAATGGTAGAAAAACACGCCTTTTATTTTCAGTATAAAGAGCAATCGCCTTCTATTTTGTAATAGTAACATTCACCTCAATCTCTGCAAATCATGCTAGAATTTAGTTTTCCAACATGGTATCATGAGCTCAGGTTGCCGTTGTGTTCTTCTTATCAATCTCTCCTTAGGTTTTCTCGATCTCTCTCTCCCTCCATCAATCGGCGTTGGATTTTCGATCTGCATCAATTTGTTCGGAGATGCCGTCGTTGCTGCATTTTCGCTGGTTCCTCCATGGGGTTTTCTCTGAATTCTTCGTACTTTTTCAATTCAATCTCTCCATGTCTGATTTTCTATGAGAATCTGTATGTTTTTCATCTCTTCTTCGAGTTATTGGGCTGAAATCGCAAATTTGTGTTTCAGGTCTATCTCTGATATCTATCTCTACATCTCTTGTTTGGTTTCGATCTATTTTCTCTGTCTCTGATTATGAAAGTTTCTCAAATATCGCTAGTTGTGATGTTGTTGCTTCTCTGGTTTAGAGTTTCCTCTTCATTCTCTATGATTGATTCTGGTTTATCTTCGATTTTATCGATTATATCACTTGTTTGTCTTTCGTTTCAACCTATGATTGGTTGATCTCTCATATCTTTTTCTCTGGTTCACGATGACTCAAGTCTGTCCCTCTCTCTTCAAGTTTGCGAGTTGCAAATTTTGATTTCGAAAATCTCTCAAATCGCAAGTTGCGATGTCTCTTTCTCTCCGATACATTGGTTTCGGATGATTTTTCTCTGATCTAAGATCATATCTCTCTATTAATTTATCTGTTTCAGCCTATGATTGGTTGTCTTTCTCAGATCCGTGTGGATCTTTTATCTCTTCTCTTGTTCTAGTTTATTTCCCAATCTATGATTGATTGGAGTCTTTGGCTAGATCTCCTGTGAGAATCTAAGCTTCTCTCTCAATTTGTTCTCCACAATCGTGAGTTGCGATTTGTGATCTACTCTTTCTCATGTCTTTTGGTCTCCGATCTATGTCGATCGAGTTGTTTTTGAATTTCGTAAGTTCTCGGTTTCTCATATTTGTTGATGTCCTCACAGTGAAGAGGGGAATGATTTTCTGGTGTTGGTTAAATTCTCATATTTTGTTTAATTTTCTGGTGTTGATGTCGATTGGGGTTATTTTTGGATATCTCTCTTAATTACTCTCAAGTTCTCTCTTCTCTCTAGCAAGCTGCCCAAGCTGCAGTTGCTGTCCCTCAATCTAATTTTTTTGTTGTCTATGGAAGTTGTTCTTGAGAGTTGTGAAAGTTTGGTGTTGGTTGGGCAATCTTATGTATCTCTATTGTTGATTATTCATCAAGATGCCCTCACTTGTTGTTGATGATCAAATTGGTTTTTCTACTAAGGGGGAGTATCACTTATTGACTATGACCAGTAAACAAATCCTTCATTGCTTTCCTTTCTCTAGTAGCACCTAATGGAGCAGGGGTGAACAAAACATCCTTTCTATCGTCACATTTCTTCAATATAGAATCATCTTTTTAGCTATGTTTCTCCTACTTGTACTCCTTCCACCAGTTGATGGCCGAGCAATTTCAGATTTACATACTTGCAGTACCTCATCAAACCCTTCGAGAATCTCAAGAACTTTGAGAGAATCAGTCATGGAACATTTGTCAAGTTGGGAAGTTGAAATCTCTTGTAGAAGAGCCTGCAATTCTCTGAAGTCTTGGATGAAATTCTCAGTTCTTATTCATAGTTGTTGTTTTGTTGTTCAAGATGGTCGCCATTTTCTTTGCTCCCATTTTGAGGGGGAGTATGAAGAATGTAGAAGGAAAATATGTTTTTTATTTTTTTTATTTTTGTAATAGTTGCTAGTTACATTAGTGGTAGAAAACACGCCTATTATTTTCAGTATAAAGAGCAATCGCCTTCTATTTTGTAATAGTAACATTCACAATGTAGTCACAGAATTTTCCCAATTTTATTTCCTGTTCTTCTTCGCATCTCTTCCTCTGTAGAATTCTCTCTCAATCTCTGCAAATCATGCTAGAATTTAGTTTTCCAACAAGATACGGTGGTATTTGTTTGAGATAGTGGATTGCTTTCTTGGGTTGAAAACTGTCACGGCCCCTTATCCCTAAGGACGGCTCTGCCGGAGCGTGACTAGGGATTGGATAAAAGAAATGGGAGAATATTAATAATTTTGTGATTAATGAAAATGAATAATTGAATAGACTCAATCAATGGAGAAATAGAAGACGAGTGAAGATACGAAAAAGCCCAAAGTTAAAATATTATATAAAGTATTTAAGAGAAGAAACCTTATAAAGTCTAATATAATCCAAGTTTGTGAAGAAAGAAACGTAGAGTATTTCTCGATTTACTGGTTCATGAAGCCAGTTACATATTACTTAACAAAATATGAGAATTTAAGCATACAACGGAAGTCTATAACAAAATAGATACATATATGGAGATATGTATCTATTTCTGAACTGAAACAAAAAGATGGGACATTCTTCTCTCAACATTGCCACCTTTGCCACCTCGCTCAACCTGTAAGTTTTTGGAAACACGAGCAGGGCTGAGTACTTGATGTACTCCGTGGGTTATGCCCAAAATATTATTTTTAAAGTATTCACCAATCATGCATTTCACATCACAAGGTTTTATCAAAAGGCTTGTGAAACTAAATAATCTTTGCTTTGATAAATAATTGGAGCGCGCCCCCATTTTCTTCCATAAGTGTATTATCCATATCTGTAAATACGCCGGCAAGGTGGCCACCTCACCTGACGTTTTCATGCATAACCACAGCCACGACTTCGTGTACACACACCTGGCTAGCAACCTTTGTCTAACTCAGGTCCAATCGATATAACGTTGGCAATCCAACACATATAGGCATCACACATAAAACCAAAAATATTTTATGCATGAAAGGGTTTTGAGTCAACTTGCTTTATTTTCAAAACATGCTTCATTATAGCAACATTATAATTTTCTTTGTAAGAACACCCACCTGATTGCAAAACCGATTAAGCGGTTCCTGGTTCTTCTTCGCGTTCCTCGACCATCGCCACTTGCTTGACCTTTAGGGAAAAGTCTCGTTTTAGAAGATAGTCTAGTTTTAAAGAAATACATTATTACTAAAATTGTCATTAGAGTTATATTATACGCTTCTAGCTCATATCGCGTCTTAGAAATATATTACTAATCGAGAGGATAGAAAAGTCTATTTGAGAAATTCGGCATGGCCTTGACGGTCGATAAATCTACTTGATAATTCTAAATTATCAAAAATCAGCTAAAGTCGACTAGTTCAAATGAGAACTCCATTTTTTCCGTTTGAACTAGTCTCAAGACTCGATCAAGACGCTCAACAAAGCAATAGAAGGTCCATCATATTAAAAACACGTTCAAAGAGGCTCCAACCTCGCATAATTTAAAATTCGTAATTCAACAATAATTCACGTAGCTTCGATCTCAAATATAAATCATATCATCTCGATAATTCTTTATCTATAAATGAAATAGAAAACACTTAATTAATAAACTTGATTAAGCAATTTATTCATAATTAAAAGATTTAATAGGTCTTTAATTCATTACAGCAACTTATTCAAAAATAATAGAAATACTCTAGGTCAATACTTGGGCTATATGTTATACGTAAGGCTCCAATTACTCAACTAACTAAATTAAGTAAGCCATATTTAAGATTAATCTAATCATTTTCGTAAACTCCCAAGATAATGGTTTGCAAATACAATCCCCAAATGTGAACAAGTCCAAAATTAGGAATTCCTTATTCAAAAAGCTAGATGGCCCATAATTAACTACTGCAGCCCAATCGATAGGAATAAGTAGGGTAATTCTATCCACAACCCCCGTTTTACTCCTCACAGCCCCCTCTTTCTAAAATAAATTTAAAATAATATTAAGTTTACCAATTTAACCCTATAGCCTCCAAAAACCCATAAACGCTTACAACCCCCACACCAAGAGGCGCAAGTAGCCCCCAAATTGCACAAACTTAGAAATTGGGAGAAAATGACGATGAAATCACGGTCATTGCCGTAGATGATGCCACCGGTGAGAAAGATATCGACAGAGATTTGCTTGCAGCCGGAATGAAGCAAACAAAGTCCATACAATTAATTATCTCTCAGTTCATCCATGATAGTCATCTTCCTATAAACCTTTTAGTGAACCTCGATGCATCCAAAGCTTATTGAATATTAGGTTGCACCTTACAGCATGAGACATCAACTGCTACAGATTCATATAGTAAACTTCTAAGAAAACTCGGCATCCAACGCCTCTCTGCTATTACGTACTGCTCTTTTCTTTATTATTGGGAATTTGTCGTATGTTCAAGCAAGCATACCAGAATTGATCAGCACTCGAGAAAAAGAGAAAATAAAGACTACTTGTTAGCTTCTGAAAAACCATAGATTTAAGTTTTATAAAACACATGTACTAGTCAAAGACAAGTCGAGAAATTTCTATGAATTTTTACACCGTGAATCCAAAACATGTCCAAAAATTCGTATACAATCGTTAATGCTAACATTCTCATAATAATATCATCAGCCTTGATAATTAATTTTCGTATCCCTATAAATACAAATTGTTGAATATCTTGACATCATCAATCAATTAAATTGCCTCCAACTACGGTAGTAAATAACAAAATTGATTGAAGAACAAAAATCTTGAACACACTCTATTGCATCTATGGAGCATGAGGTTATTGGCCTTTGTTCATTATGATAATTTCGTTCGTGCAAACTTACATGGTGCTGTGAAAAATTGATTAGTTGGGGGCTGTGGAAAAATCGACGTCTGTTTATCAATCGAAGGGGGTTTATGTTGTTGTTGCTATCAATTAGTTAATTTAAGGCCTAATTAGTAAATTTTATATTATTTTTAAATTTTATTTAAAAAGAGAGGGCTGTGAGGAGTAAATTGGGGATTGTGGATAGAATTACCCGAATAAGTAATGAAAAAGAAGAATTTATTCTACAATCACTCCAAAATCCCCCTTTCACCATACCCTCTCGAATCCTCTCGTCTCTCTCTCTTTCCACCACCGATTCCATCAAAGCGCCGCCAACATTTCCAGTCACTGTGACGGCAGCCCCACCGCCTCCTTCGCCTAGCAGCAGCGCCGCCGCTCTATATCACAATCGCCGTCGCAGCAGCAGCAACGGCATTGGACTGCCGCCCCTCCCCTGTTCTCGACTCCGCCGTATTTTGTGAGTATGAATTTGTGCTGAAGAGAAGAAATAGTGGATGGATTTGATTTTGTATTGGATTCAAAGAATGATAGGAATATGGAAAATAAGATTGGAACTTACTGATCTTAGTTAGGCAATGGAGAATGTGAAATGGTTGAAAGTTGGCATCTGTTATTCTTCTTCTTGAATTAGTAGATTTTGAATGCTACAATGGAGCTACTGTATTTGATTTCCATTCTTCTCTCCTCTTGATTTCCTTGATCTTTACTTGCTCTCTATCTCTCATGTGTTCTTGCTTCTCTGGTAAAAATGAGTGGTTGAATTTTGGATGATGAAAAATTGGTGTAAACGGGGGTGAAAAGGTGAGAAGTTAACGTGGCTGCATTCTGTCCATTCTCAATGGGCTTCAAATAAATTGGACTGCTATTTGGGCTCAAGAGGTAAAATAATAAGCTTAATTTAAAGGCCCATCGATTAAACTATCTCTAACTAAATCGGAATTAATAACAATCGATGTGTGTAATCGTACCTAGAAAATAATCCACCAATTAATTTTAAATCTAAAAAGACTCAAACGAAAACTATTTCGTTTCATTTCTATCTTGCTAAAAAATTATATTCTTAATTTCACAAGGTTTCGTAAAATTAACGGATAATACAAGTATATCATATAATAAATAAATAATTTTTAAAATATTCCGGTTTTTTTTGAAAATTGGGGTATTACAAAAACCTCTCAGACGTAGATATTTTGACACCGAACTGAATTATCAATCTGTGCGTATTAGTTAGAACTGTATATTTCGGATACATGTTTCATATTTAGTCTCACTTTGAAACACGCCACAACATGGGTTAAAAAAAAAAAATCAATATCTATGCATTTATACAAACTTCATCATTTTTTAAATATGCTATTTAGCTTTTGTTGTTATTTCTTTTTAAATATACTAAAATAACTAAATATTCTCATTTTACTCCTATAATTAATGTTATATATAAATTGATGTAAATTTAAAATGTAAATTTATGTACGTCTTTGATACCGCATAAGTTTCATTCTGCATGTTTGTATATTTTTTTTATCTCACATAATATAATGAAGGGGGACAGAGAAAGTATATGAAAAAAAGAGCAACTTATATCATGGTTACACGGGGAATGATATGTTACTCACATTACGTGAGCACTATTCGTGGGCACCTATCGCCGTTTGCTTACTTTAATATTATTTTGTTCGATTGTTTAATATTTTAATACCATAGAAATTAATGTTGAAATCAGTAAATCTACAAAATATATATAAAAAACGACGCTCGATTTGTTATTTTTTCCATCATACTTCAAAAATGAACAATATGACAAATCAAGTGTCGATTTTTATATATTTTGTAGGTTTAATAATTTCAATATTAAATTCTAAGTATTAACATACAAAATAATCGAAAAAATCAAACAAGATAATATTAAAGTAAGTAAACGGTGATAGATAACCATGAATATCATTCCTCATTGTTACGCTTAGGCTTAGGTAACGTGCACATAAGTAATGCAGCAATTAATGTTGGGACACAAGTTTTTGTCATTAATGTTAGGGGGATTTTAACATAGCCACATTTTCTCTCACTATAGCCCCCTAAATATAATAATCATAAAAATAATTATAAATATACTAATATACCCTTATATAGCCCCCAATATTAATAATCTCTTAACTCACATTCTAACTTTACAGCCCCATCAACATCCTAGCACTTTAAATGGCCAAACTGCCGCCGCAGATTGCCGGCATCCTACACAAACTCCAAACACGCCACCCTTTCCTCAAAGGCACCATCTTGCTACCCCACCCATCAATTCCCACGACGGCCCATCGACGGGGAAGCTGAATGTATGAAAGTAATTTTTACATCGGATTCTGGAAATCAAAATAAATGTAGGAAAAAGGAACCAGTAATAGACCTCACGGATCTAAGCTTCATCACAAATACTAATACTTTTATTTTAATTCTTTCATTGCCTAATAACTCAATTCTCCTTCTTTTTTTCTTTTTTTTTTTTAATCAGAATAACTCAACTCTCCTATCTTCATTTTAATCCATATAGTTTGTTGCTTACCAACCACAAGGGCCCTTCTTCCTGGCTGAGATCTGAACAAACAACATCCAGATTTTAAAACTTTTTTGTTCGTCTGATTATTTCTACTAGAAAGCCTCTTTCTTTTTTCTTTTTTTTTTTTAATTTTTTTTTTTTTTAAATTATCTACTAAGAGCATTCACATTGTCAAAGTGGAGGGCTCCCAAATTGTTTCACGGGAGCCCTCCGAGGCTCTAATATTTATTAATATTTATTATTTAATTATTTAAATATTTAATTATTTAATTTTTTAATTAATCACAAATTGTAGAAATATGAATTATTTGCGAAAATTGATTGTATTGCACATTTGGAAAATTACAATACAATTGAAACAAAATAAAAAAATACAAAGTGAAAAATACAATTCGAAACACAATAAAAAAAAAACAAAAGTGAGGAATGTGGTGTGGTATTTATAGGAAAAAATAAAAAATAAAAAATAAATTCGGTCAGTCAACGGTCACGACCGTTGACCAACCATGTGATGCCATGTGGCGGGCGCGAGCTGAGGCTAGACGGGCGGAAATTGAGCCACGAGGGCGTGCCTGTCGAGGGCTGCATCGCCAGCGCCCGGAGCGCGAGAGCTGAGCTGGCCGCAGGCGAGCGGGCTCCGCCCGCCTGGATGCGAATGCTCTAATGAATGCCATTCTCATGAGAGGACGAAGGAGCAATTACATCAATACTAGTGTACCACTCATCAAATTCGACGGGATCATTTTATATTGTAATTTTAAAGTAAAATTTAAAAGATAATCCAATTATTTATTTTAAATTGATAAAAAAGCAAAAGTTCATTTTAAATGAGTGACAATATTTCGCATTTAGCATTATATATTTGCAATATCATGCCGTCCATTTCACGGTAATAGAAAATTAGATTAATAAAAGTTTTCGAGTAGTCCTATTTATTCAAATTTTATTTTTTCAAAATGTTCGTCATACATATAATAGAAAAATAGATTTAATAGTGATATTATTTTTCAGGCATTTTCGTTTGATGCCTAGCCTCCCGTTGTTTGGTTTCAACCATTTGAAGTTAACATTTGTTGCAAGTTGTATGCATTTTTAAGTAATATTTTTTGAGTTGTTATATTTATTTCAAAAGTCTCCCCTTGATGGATAACATTTGTTCTGTTGCATTTCTCAACTCGAGTGGCTATATTCATTTTGAATATGAAGCCGTCTGTTGTTTAGATTATCCATCAAAGATATAATAATTGGGTAATTGTATTCATATTGAATATCGAGCCCCCCGTTGTTTGGATTATCTTGAAGTCACCTGTTGTTTGCATTATCTTTCGAAGATATAATATTTATCGGGTAATTGTATTCATATTGAATATCAAGCCCCCCATTGTTTGGTTCAACCATTTGAGGGTAACATTTGTTCGGGTAATTATATTCATTTTGAATATGAAGTCGCCCGTTGTTTAGATTATCCATTGGAGATATAATATTTCTCGGGTATTTATATATATTTTGAATCAAGCCGCCCGTTATTTGGTCCAACCATTTGAGAGTAATATTTATTGGCAGTTGTATTCATTTTTAATGTAATATTTTTTGAAAACTACGTTGCTCGTTGTTTGGGTCAACGGTTTTGAGCAATGTTCATTTTGAATATGAAGCCGCCGGTTGTTTGGATTATCCATTGACGATACGGGTCAACTATTTTGAGGGATAACATTTATTGCGTTGCATATAGTTATATTCATTTTGACTATGAAACTGTCCGTTGGATTTTTTATTTTTTTTTTTTTTTTTTTTTTTTTTTTGCTCGTTGTTTGGATTATTGATCAAAGATATAATATTTTTCAGGTATAAACCTGCCCGTTGTTTGATATAATATCGAATGAT
>CM038118.1:3443577-3585575 GCA_001642375.2 Mentha longifolia | reverse complement strand
ATTAAATAATAAATATTAATAAAATATTAGAGCCTCGGAGGGCTCCCGTGAAACAAATTTGGGAGCCCTCCACTTTGACAATGTGAATGCTCTTAGTAGATAATTTAAAAAAAAAAAATTAAAAAAAAAAAAGAAAAAAGAAAGAGGCTTTCTAGTAGAAATAATCAGACGAACAAAAAAGTTTTAAAATCTGGATGTTGTTTGTTCAGATCTCAGCCAGGAAGAAGGGCCCTTGTGGTTGGTAAGCAACAAACTATATGGATTAAAATGAAGATAGGAGAGTTGAGTTATTCTGATTAAAAAAAAAAAAGAAAAAAAGAAGGGAGAATTGAGTTATTAGGCAATGAAAGAATAAAATAAAAAGTATTAGTATTTGTGATGAAGCTTAGATCCGTGAGGTTATTACTGGTTCCTTTTTCCTACATTTATTTTGATTTCCAGAATCCGATGTAAAAATTACTTTTCATACATTCAGCTTCCCCGTCGATGGGCCGTCGTGGGAATTTGATGGGTGGGGTAGCAAGATGGTGCCTTTGAGGAAAGGGTGGCGTGTTTGGAGTTTGTGTAGGATGCCGGCAATCTGCGGCGGCAGTTTGGCCATTTAAAGTGCTAGGATGTTGATGGGGGCTGTAAAGTTAGAATGTGAGTTAAGAGATTATTAATATTGGGGGCTATATAAGGGTATATTAGTATTTATAATTATTTTTATGATTATTATATTTAGGGGGCTATAGTGAGAAAATGTGGCTATGTTTAAAATCCTAACATTAATGACAAAAACTTGTGTCCCAACATTAATTGCTGCATTACTTATGTGCACGTTACCTAAGCCTAAGCGTAACAATGAGGAATGATATTCATGGTTATCTATCACCGTTTACTTACTTTAATATTATCTTGTTTGATTTTTTCGATTATTTTGTATGTTAATACTTAGAATTTAATATTGAAATTATTAAACCTACAAAATATATAAAAATCGACACTTGATTTGTCATATTGTTCATTTTTGAAGTATGATGGAAAAAATAACAAATCGAGCGTCGTTTTTATATATATTTTGTAGATTTACTGATTTCAACATTAATTTCTATGGTATTAAAATATTAAACAATCGAACAAAATAATATTAAAGTAAGCAAACGGCGATAGGTGCCCACGAATAGTGCTCACGTAATGTGAGTAACATATCATTCCCCGTGTAACCATGATATAAGTTGCTCTTTTTTTCATATACTTTCTCTGTCCCCTTCATTATATTATGTGAGATAAAAAAAATATACAAACATGCAGAATGAAACTTATGCGGTATCAAAGACGTACATAAATTTACATTTTAAATTTACATCAATTTATATATAACATTAATTATAGGAGTAAAATGAGAATATTTAGTTATTTTTATATTTAAAAAGAAATAACAACAAAAGCTAAATAGCATATTTAAAAAAATGATGAAGTTTGTATAAATGCATAGATATTGATTTTTTTTTTTAACCCATGTTGTGGCGTGTTTCAAAGTGAGACTAAATATGAAACATGTATCCGAAATATACAGTTCTAACTAATACGCATAGATTGATAATTCAGTTCGGTGTCAAAATATCTACGTCTGAGAGGTTTTTGTAATACCCCAATTTTCAAAAAAAACCGGAATATTTTAAAAATTATTTATTTATTATATGATATACTTGTATTATCCGTTAATTTTACGAAACCTTTGTGAAATTAAGAATATAATTTTTTAGCAAGATAGAAATGAAACGAAATAGTTTTCGTTTGAGTCTTTTTAGATTTAAAATTAATTGGTGGATTATTTTCTAGGTACGATTACACACATCGATTGTTATTAATTCCGATTTAGTTAGAGATAGTTTAATCGATGGGCCTTTAAATTAAGCTTATTATTTTACCTCTTGAGCCCAAATAGCAGTCCAATTTATTTGAAGCCCATTGAGAATGGACAGAATGCAGCCACGTTAACTTCTCACCTTTTCACCCCCGTTTTACACCAATTTTTCATCATCCAAAATTCAACCACTCATTTTTACCAGAGAAGCAAGAACACATGAGAGATAGAGAGCAAGTAAAGATCAAGGAAATCAAGAGGAGAGAAGAATGGAAATCAAATACAGTAGCTCCATTGTAGCATTCAAAATCTACTAATTCAAGAAGAAGAATAACAGATGCCAACTTTCAACCATTTCACATTCTCCATTGCCTAACTAAGATCAGTAAGTTCCAATCTTATTTTCCATATTCCTATCATTCTTTGAATCCAATACAAAATCAAATCCATCCACTATTTCTTCTCTTCAGCACAAATTCATACTCACAAAATACGGCGGAGTCGAGAACAGGGGAGGGGCGGCAGTCCAATGCCGTTGCTGCTGCTGCGACGGCGATTGTGATATAGAGCGGCGGCGCTGCTGCTAGGCGAAGGAGGCGGTGGGGCTGCCGTCACAGTGACTGGAAATGTTGGCGGCGCTTTGATGGAATCGGTGGTGGAAAGAGAGAGAGACGAGAGGATTCGAGAGGGTATGGTGTGAAGGGGGATTTTGGAGTGATTGTAGAATAAATTCTTCTTTTTCATTACTTATTCGGGTAATTCTATCCACAATCCCCAATTTACTCCTCACAGCCCTCTCTTTTAAATTAAAATTTAAAAATAATATAAAATTTACTAATTTAGCCTTTAGGCCTTAAATTAACTAATTGATAGCAACAACAAACATAAACCCCCTTCGATTGATAAACAGACGTCGGTTTTTCCACAGCCCCCAACTAATCAATTTTTCACAGCACCATGTAAGTTTGCACGAACGAAATTATCATAATGAACAAAGGCCAATAACCTCATGCTCCATAGATGCAATAGAGTGTGTTCAAGATTTTGTTCTTCAATCAATTTGTTATTTACTACCGTAGTTGGAGGCAATTTAATTGATTGATGATGTCAAGATATTCAACAATTGTATTTATAGGGATACGAAAATTAATTATCAAGGCTGATGATATATTATGAGAATGTTAGCATTAACGATTGTATACGAATTTTTGGACATGTTTTGGATTCAGGTGTAAAAATTCATAGAAATTTCTCGACTGTCTTTGACTAGTACATGTGTTTTATAAACTTAAATCTATGGTTTTTCAGAAGCTAACAAGTAGTCTTTATTTTCTCTTTTTCTCGAGTGCTGATCAATTCTGGTATGCTTGCTTGAACATACGACAAATTCCCAATAATAAAGAAAAGAGCAGTACGTAATAGCAGAGAGGCGTTGGATGCCGAGTTTCTAGAAGTTTACATATGAATCTGTAGCAGTTGATGTCTCATGCTGTAAGGTGCAACCCTAATATTCCATAAGCTTTGGATGCATCGAGGTTCACTAAAAGGTTATAGGAAGATGACTATCATGGATGAACTGGAGATAATTAAATTGTATGGACTTTGTTTTGCTTCATTCCGGCTGCAAGCAATCTCTGTCGATATCTTTCTCACCGGTGGCCTCATCTACGGCAATGACGTGATTTCATCGTCATTTTCTCCCAATTTCTAAGTTTGTGCAATTTGGGGGCTACTTGCGCCTCTTGGTGTGGGGGTTGTAAGCGTTTCTGGGTTTTTGGAGGGGCTATAGGGTTTTAAATTGGTAAAACTTAATATTATTTTAAATTATTTTAGAAAGAGGGGGCTGTGAGGAGTAAAACGGGGGTTGTGGATAGAATTACCCTCCTTATTCCTATCGATGGGCTGCAGTAGTTAATTATGGGCCATCTAGCTTTTTGAATAAGGAATTCCTAATTTTGGACTTGTTCACATTTGGGGATTGTATTTGCAAACCATTATCTTGGGAGTTTACGAAAATGATTAGATTAATCTAAATATGGCTTACTTAATTTAGTTAGTTGAGTAATTGGAGCCTTACGTATAACATATAGCCCAAGTATTGACCTAGAGTATTTCTATTATTTTTGAATAAGTTGCTGTAATGAATTAAAGACCTATTAAATCTTTTAATTATGAATAAATTGCTTAATCAAGTTTATTAATTAAGTGTTTTCTATTTCATTTATAGATAAAGAATTATCGAGATGATATGATTTATATTTGAGATCGAAGCTACGTGAATTATTGTTGAATTACGAATTTTAAATTATGCGAGGTTGGAGCCTCTTTGAACGTGTTTTTAATATGATGGACCTTCTATTGCTTGTTGAGCGTCGTGATCGAGTCTTGAGACTAGTTCAAACGAAAAAATGGAGTTCTCATTTGAACTAGTCGACTTTAGCTGATTTTTGATAATTTAGAATTATCAAGTAGATTTATCGACCGTCAAGGCCATGCCGAATTTCTCAAATAGACTTTTCTATCCTCTCGATTAGTAATATATTTCTAAGACGCGATATGAGCTAGAAGCGTATAATATAACTCTAATGACAATTTTAGTAATAATGTATTTCTTTAAAACTAGACTATCTTCTAAAACGAGACTTTTCCCTAAAGGTCAAGCAAGTGGCGATGGTCGAGGAACGCGAAGAAGAACCAGGAACCGCTTAATCGGTTTTGCAATCAGGTGGGTGTTCTTACAAAGAAAATTATAATGTTGCTATAATGAAGCATGTTTTGAAAATAAAGCAAGTTGACTCAAAACCCTTTCATGCATAAAATATTTTTGGTTTTATGTGTGATGCCTATATGTGTTGGATTGCCAACGTTATATCGATTGGACCTGAGTTAGACAAAGGTTGCTAGCCAGGTGTGTGTACACGAAGTCGTGACTGTGGTTATGCATGAAAACGTCAGGTGAGGTGGCCACCTTGCCGGCGTATTTACAGATATGGATAATACACTTATGGAAGAAAATGGGGGAGCGCTCCAATTATTTATCAAAGCAAAGATTATTTAGTTTCACAGCCTTTGATAAAACCTTGTGATGTGAAATGCATGATTGGTGAATACTTTAAAAATAATATTTGGGCATAACCCACGGAGTACATCAAGTACTCAGCCCTGCTCGTGTTTCCAAAAACTTGCAGGTTGAGCGAGGTGGCAAAGGTGGCAATGTTGAGAGAAGAATGTCCCATCTTTTTGTTTCAGTTCAGAAATAGATACATATCTCCATATATGTATCTATTTTGTTATAGACTTCCGTTGTACGCTTAAATTCTCATATTTTGTTAAGTAATATGTAACTGGCTTCATGAACCAGTAAATCGAGAAATACTCTACGTTTCTTTCTTCACAAACTTGGATTATATTAGACTTTATAAGGTTTCTTCTCTTAAATACTTTATATAATATTTTAACTTTGGGCTTTTTCGTATCTTCACTCGTCTTCTATTTCTCCATTGATTGAGTCTATTCAATTATTCATTTTCATTAATCACAAAATTATTAATATTCTCTCATTTCTTTTATCCAATCCCTAGTCACGCTCCGGCAGAGCCGTCCTTAGGGATAAGGGGCCGTGACAGTTTTCAACCCAAGAAAGCAATCCACTATCTCAAACAAATACCACCGTATCTTGTTGGAAAACTAAATTCTAGCATGATTTGCAGAGATTGAGAGAGAATTCTACAGAGGAAGAGATGCGAAGAAGAACAGGAAATAAAATTGGGAAAATTCTGTGACTACATTGTGAATGTTACTATTACAAAATAGAAGGCGATTGCTCTTTATACTGAAAATAATAGGCGTGTTTTCTACCACTAATGTAACTAGCAACTATTACAAAAATAAAAAAATAAAAAACATATTTTCCTTCTACATTCTTCATACTCCCCCTCAAATGGGAGCAAAGAAAATGGCGACCATCTTGAACAACAAAACAACAACTATGAATAAGAACTGAGAATTTCATCCAAGACTTCAGAGAATTGCAGGCTCTTCTACAAGAGATTTCAACTTCCCAACTTGACAAATGTTCCATGACTGATTCTCTCAAAGTTCTTGAGATTCTCGAAGGGTTTGATGAGGTACTGCAAGTATGTAAATCTGAAATTGCTCGGCCATCAACTGGTGGAAGGAGTACAAGTAGGAGAAACATAGCTAAAAAGATGATTCTATATTGAAGAAATGTGACGATAGAAAGGATGTTTTGTTCACCCCTGCTCCATTAGGTGCTACTAGAGAAAGGAAAGCAATGAAGGATTTGTTTACTGGTCATAGTCAATAAGTGATACTCCCCCTTAGTAGAAAAACCAATTTGATCATCAACAACAAGTGAGGGCATCTTGATGAATAATCAACAATAGAGATACATAAGATTGCCCAACCAACACCAAACTTTCACAACTCTCAAGAACAACTTCCATAGACAACAAAAAAATTAGATTGAGGGACAGCAACTGCAGCTTGGGCAGCTTGCTAGAGAGAAGAGAGAACTTGAGAGTAATTAAGAGAGATATCCAAAAATAACCCCAATCGACATCAACACCAGAAAATTAAACAAAATATGAGAATTTAACCAACACCAGAAATCATTCCCCTCTTCACTGTGAGGACATCAACAAATATGAGAAACCGAGAACTTACGAAATTCAAAAACAACTCGATCGACATAGATCGGAGACCAAAAGACATGAGAAAGAGTAGATCACAAATCGCAACTCACGATTGTGGAGAACAAATTGAGAGAGAAGCTTAGATTCTCACAGGAGATCTAGCCAAAGACTCCAATCAATCATAGATTGGGAAATAAACTAGAACAAGAGAAGAGATAAAAGATCCACACGGATCTGAGAAAGACAACCAATCATAGGCTGAAACAGATAAATTAATAGAGAGATATGATCTTAGATCAGAGAAAAATCATCCGAAACCAATGTATCGGAGAGAAAGAGACATCGCAACTTGCGATTTGAGAGATTTTCGAAATCAAAATTTGCAACTCGCAAACTTGAAGAGAGAGAGACAGACTTGAGTCATCGTGAACCAGAGAAAAGATATGAGAGATCAACCAATCATAGGTTGAAACGAAAGACAAACAAGTGATATAATCGATAAAATCGAAGATAAACCAGAATCAATCATAGAGAATGAAGAGGAAACTCTAAACCAGAGAAGCAACAACATCACAACTAGCGATATTTGAGAAACTTTCATAATCAGAGACAGAGAAAATAGATCGAAACCAAACAAGAGATGTAGAGATAGATATCAGAGATAGACCTGAAACACAAATTTGCGATTTCAGCCCAATAACTCGAAGAAGAGATGAAAAACATACAGATTCTCATAGAAAATCAGACATGGAGAGATTGAATTGAAAAAGTACGAAGAATTCAGAGAAAACCCCATGGAGGAACCAGCGAAAATGCAGCAACGACGGCATCTCCGAACAAATTGATGCAGATCGAAATCCAACGCCGATTGATGGAGGGAGAGAGAGATCGAGAAAACCTAAGGAGAGATTGATAAGAAGAACACAACGGCAACCTGAGCTCATGATACCATGTTGGAAAACTAAATTCTAGCATGATTTGCAGAGATTGAGGTGAATGTTACTATTACAAAATAGAAGGCGATTGCTCTTTATACTGAAAATAAAAGGCGTGTTTTCTACCATTAATGTAACTAGCAACTATTACAAAAATAAAAAAAATAAAAAACATATTTTCCTTCTACATTCTTCATATATCTTATTAATTTACTCCTCACCCGTGTAGTGAACTTGAAGTTAGAATTTTTCAGACTAAGCCTAACCAAACTTATTATCATTAGATAAATAAGTTTTTTCCCATTTGAGTTTATATTCACTCAATTACAAGTTCACAAACCCAAGCATTATTCTACCCGAATGAATACTAGCTTGGAAAAGCTTTTGCACTAACTCACGCATATGCAGAAATAACACACAACACTCAATGAATTCGCCCACCAACTTCTGAACGTGGCTCTTCAATACATATAGGATATTTGAAGTCCCTAAAATCTATTTCTTATTGAACAAAGAAATCACTTCTTCGATATGATTCCTTCTCTCACTTGAATATCTTGATGGATAAGGAAAGATATATCCAAGATTTCTTCATCTCTATCTAAAAATATATTACTTAAATCTTTTATCCAAATTAGGAATCTTCTAATGATATCTCGATAAGATGTACAACAACTCGTCTCATATAGTGTAGAACAAACCGTAGAACAAAACTTGAAGAACGGATTATATAGACAATTTGCACACTTAATTCTCTTTTGTCGTGCATAAATATGCCAATACATATTAGCTTATGTCCGGTTCAATATTTTTTAGTAAGGAAAGAGAAATAGTTAATTGATTTCATTAATTTTTGTTCGGTTTGAATAGTAAGTTATATATTTTCCTTACTTGAGGGCATCAAATTATGAATTTATGAAACTCAATCCATCAAATTATGAATATATGAAACATCGAACGCTAAAAAAGTTTGTTATGAAATACATTCCTTATTACTTAAGAAATACATTCCTTATTACTTAATCAAGCCTTTTTACTTACAAGCATGCCACACCCCAAAGATATTTAAAACTAATGGAATGTAAAATGAAGTCCTACTATATATCAATAGTAAACATATACTCCATCCGTCCCCTTTAAATAGCTACGTTTGTTATTTTAGTCTGTTCCATTTATTAGTTACATTTCTTTTTTTTGGCAAAGAATATGTTGTTACAATTTACTCTATCTTCTTAGAATTGATTGTAGCCACATATTCTCTCATTTCTTAATATTTATGCCCAAGCCAAATGTATCTATTTAAATGGGATAGAAAGGGTAATGCATTCAACCAGACCTATTCCCACAAGACGGCCAATCGCGTGTTCCTCCTCATATTTGAGGAGAGCACGCGGAAAACCGGCTTGCATGCAAGACAAGAACCGTGATGGCCGACAAAGTGGCCGCCGTGAGGCCAACATGGGCGTACCCCCTATACACGAAACACATATCAGGTCCTTGCATATCAAGCCTTATCTCATACTTTTCTTCAACTACTCCTTGCCTCTGGAGCTTGACCATCCGATGGAAGTTCGCATCCCGGTCGATGCGGCTCCTCTCTTGCTCGTATTTGGTCTCGAAATACTTGACCACGGTCGTCCCGAAATTGAGCACGAATGCCATGGCGATCGAGAGAGAAATGAAGAACAACGGCTCCCACGAATCCGTACACGCGGACGACGACTTTGAACCGGAGAGGAATATCACTAGTTGGGACCCCACGTAGAACATGGAAAGGTTGAGAGCCTTCGTCTCCAAGTACTGCGTTTCCTTCTCCTTTTGGTATATAATTTGCGAAAGCTCTTTGCAGTTGTTTCTCAATTCACCAATGGCTTCATCGTTGCGTCCGACGCTATTTAACATTGTTTTTGGTGATAACGGAAAAGGAAATAAAAGCTCAAGATTTAGGGTTTCTATTCGGGAAGATTCTTTCATGTATCTGTTGAAATGCTCTCTTTTGAGATTTTTTTTCTCTCTCTCTATATATATTTTTTTTTGATGCAGAGTTTTTACTTCCTTTCCTGGAATGGAAATTCAGAATGCGATTCTGTGCGATTTTATAGTATAGGATCCTAAAAGTAAAAAAATCTTGTTTATTTTTGACGAAGTAACTCATTCGTCGATTGATAATTAAAAAAATGCAACTTAACTCTTATAAGTTTTACATATCATTTTTATTGGGATATATTTTTATATGGTTCGGCAATGGCGTTCACGCAACTATATACGTATTGGCTTTTGCAACTTGCAATCGGTGACTTTCGCAGAAAATTCTATTTAATTTACTAATTATTAATTACTTGAATGATCGACCTAGCTCCACCTCCGATTCCGATTATTATATTTCATTATGTAAATAAATGAATAAATATATAGATAAAAGTTTTTTTCTGCATGGTTATTTTATAAGCTTAAGTTCTCTTCTTTGCTTATGTATTCGCTTCCCAATATAAATATTACTGGAAAAAAGATTCTAAAAAATATGACCAAATAAATGTAAAATATAAATATATGTAAATTTAATACAAAAAATTATAAAAAAAGGAAAATAAATATATATAAAATCTGGTGAATAGTTGCAAAAAAATATAATTATTTTTGTTTTTTATTAAATATGAAATGTATTCATACACATCATTTTGATGCATTCTTAAATGTAGTGATATAAACTATATTATGACACTTTAAATTGCATCAAATCACTATTTATCCTTACATTGATCTATCAGTGCATTTGTGAAAAGTGCGACTACAAGATATTTATCACTGCACTTAACCCTATCGTTTCATTGATAGAGATGATATTTTTTTAAATGTCATACTAAAGAAAATGTATTAATAAACATTTTATTGTCGCATTTTCAATTGGATTAATAGGCCTTTTTTCTACTAGTAATGAGTTAAAGAAGTAAAAAAAATGAAAACAAAATTTTTTAAATCTATTTTCTAAAGAAAAAACAGGGACAAATAGAAAACTAGCCATTTTGAATAACTAAAATACTTTTATAGCCATTAACATAAAAAGATACCACTTCGTTCTAGTTCACTAGTCCAGTATATCTTATTGAGCCGTTCTATATTAGTAGACTTGTTTCTAAGAAAAGAAAAGGATTGAGCCAATTAGAAAATATTAAACTCTAATGGACTTTTCATCGTTCATCCATTTAACAAAACGCACTCTCCTAAAAATTCGTGTCGAAAAGAAACATGACTAGTGAATTGGGACGAAATGAGTAGTTTTTAGCCAATTTTGATGCAGATTGTAAAAATTATCCTCACTCAGTCCTTTTTTTTTTTTTTTTTTTTTGAATTATGCTTCCTTTTTTATTTTCCCTAGTAAATAAAAGTGTATTTTAAAACTTATTAATTTATCGGCAAGGCAGGCTCATGTCGGCGCCGGCTAGTTATCCACTTTCTTCACCCAAACTGCATCGTCTAATCTGAATCGAGTTTTTCATCAATGATGGTCATTAATTCATATGTCACAACTCGAATGTTTCCACATTCGAGGTAATTCACACTTTGTGCTCACAAATATATACATTAAATTCATTCAAGTAAATGATTTACGTCAATATAGTTTCTCAAGAAGGATTATATTATAATCAAAATCATTGATGCTCGATCTGATTAGAGGGATTTGTGTTTTGTGAGTTTGATTATTCATGTAGCTTTTACAATTAATTTTTGTTGTGGATTAAATTAGGTATTTCTTATAATAGTAATGTTTCTGGTTAAGAGAAGAAAATGATGGAAAAATAATAAAGCATATCATTGGGTATGTTTAAAACGATGGTGAATGTTCTGGTGTACAGTTTTACAAAATGGAAAGAAAAAGAATTAAAAAAGCAACAAATAAATAAATTGAATATATATAGATATATATATATAGGCACAACAAATAAAAATGGCTAAAATAGTTGGGTTTTTTTATGAACATGGCTAAAAGAATTTATTTGTTATGAAAAATGACTAATTCTATATAATAATACTAAAAAAGAAAAATCAAATGAAAGGTATCGTTTTATGGATAAGATCTTTCAAAATTCAGTTAGTGTGGATAAACTTATTATTTGAAAATTTTATAATCTTTTGAAGCTTATTTTTCTTTTTAATCTTATAAGCCGCTTCCATTTTCCACTAAATTAGCAGCTTACGTGACATTGTTACGTTAAATTAGTAAAATTATTAATGACAGGAGCGATTTTGGGGGAACTGGTAGAGGCTAAAGCCCCCACTATATTGATTAATTTTTATATGTATAATTTTGTGATTTTGAATAAAATATGAAAATAGCCCTCATTACAGTGGTCGTTAGGGCTGAAAATATAACTATTTTAAGTATAATTTAGTAAATGATGAACGAAATAGTATCAAACTAATATCGTTTTACTAGCAGTGATATAAAGAAACTAAATAAAAAAAACCACTTGTTAAGCTAACAAAAAATAAAGCAAATTCATTTTATAGTCCGAAACGCAGCCCCCTTGCTCGGAAAAAAATTTCTAGATCCGTCACTGATTAATGATGACTATGATTCGTGTGATCATATCAAATTTCATTCCCTATTGTCAACGCATTGATGATGCGTAGCTACGATTATTAATTTCATGTCAACGAAATTAGCTTCGAACAAATCACTTGATGATTTAAAATCAAAGTTAATATCACCAATTTAAGTGAATTTCAGCAATACGAAGGGTAACGACACTCAAGCAGAATACGTGTGAGGATATCCAAATCTACAAAAATAAGAATAAATATAATAGAGATTAGTGAATATACATTTGACCAAATCCACTCACTCTTATCATGAATGTATATACAGTTGACATTTTGCATGTGTCTTCTTATGTCATTTACAAAATAAAATCAAAGATATTTACAGAAAATTCTATGATGCATGTACATGAATATGTTAATATAATACTCTTTCTCTCCCTTTATAAGTGTCCCAAACCATCCAAGATACCAACTAAGAAAGTAAGTAAAGCTATTTAATTTACCCTTGATCATTGTAAAAATAATTGAAAATGCAAGAAATTTGTAAAGATTATAATGGGTAATTTAACATTAAGCTACTCTTTATTCAGAAAAGTATAATAAGACACTTATGGAAACTAAATGACTTTATGTAATTTACCCCCAATTATTATAAAGAAGATTGAAAAAGCATGAAATTTTGAATGATCATGGAATGAAATTGATAGTTTTAAACTTTCTTTTATTTATAAAAGTGTAATAAAATAATTATTTGTAGACAGAATTTTAAAAGACCGGGACACTTAAAAAGAGACGGATCGAGTATTATGTTTTAAGAAGGTAGAATTGTAAACTTCCTAATTTGCCACGTCAGTAGTGTCACGTTAAATGTTAGCGAGCTATGGTCATGCTATGTAGCTCCGACAAGACACTGCAATTGCCGTAGCCACCCCCTGCGCCGATGACATTCACAGAAAAATTAAGAAATTAGAAATCTATTACTATCATAAAAAAGTCAATTCTTACAACTTTTGTTTTGCTTAATATACCATATATTTTAAATCTATTTTAAGGGTAACAAAATAATTATGAACGTAATTTTATTATTGAATTAAATTTATATAATCTTTTACTACTTCAACTACAATTCTACTTCTCCGCTTTTATTTATCTTCTTAATTTTCTAAGAACATGATTACAAGGTACAATAAGTGTTGAAATGTTGTCCCACATCGGTTGGAGATGGTCTCTAGAGCCTCTTTATATGGTGAGACAACCCTCCCCTTCATAAGGCCTTTTGAGGGGGAAATGGGCCCAATATTCCATTTTCTAATATGGTATCAGAGCCAGACTCCAATTCGATGATGGGCCCCCCGATATCGTTGTCAACAGATGGCGTTGGGTTGTCATGTGTATTAGAAAATGAAATATTGGGCCTATTTCCCCCCTCAAAAGGCCTTATGAAGGGGAGGGTTGCCTCACCATATAAAGAGGCTCTAGAGACCATCTCCAACCGATGTGGGATAACATTTCAACACACCCCCCTCACGTGCAGCGTGGACAACCCAACGCCATCTGTTGACAACGATATCGGGGGGCCCATCATCGAATTGGAGTCTGGCTCTGATACCATATTAGAAAATGGAATATTGGGCCCATTTCCCCCCCCCCCCCCCCCCTCAAAAGGCCTTATGAAGGGGAGGGTTGCCTCACCATATAAAGAGGCTCTAGAGACCATCTCCAACCGATGTCGGATAACATTTCAACAATAAGCATAATTATATTTAAGCATCAATTTGTATATTAAAAAGCACAACTATGTATTAAGCATAATTCTATACAGATTTAAGCATGACTTTTTTTACTTTTAAGCATTATTCTCATTTTCTCACGCCAGGATATATATATATATATATATATATATATATATATATAATAAAAAAAACATTTCAAATTAATTTACATGCACATTATATGTTCATAAATCAGTAGGCTCAAAACTTCGTCATTCGATTAAATAAATATATGAAATTGTTATGCAAAATTGTCATTCACTACTGTAAATAGTTCAATTTAAAAATTAATAGAAAACATACGCATTGTCATTATAGGCCAAAAAATTGTTAGATAAATATACGCATTGTATAACAATGTACAAAACAAAATATTGCATGCGAAAACTTATAATTAACAAATATAATCTATGCGGACACACAACTTAATAAATAAATAAAAATGAGATTATATCTACAATTTTTTGGGGAAGTTGTTTAACTTATTTTAAAGACAAAAGGTAAATCAATATTTAAGGACTCTTTAGAACAACCTAATCAGTAAATGCTATTCACCGAAGTGAAATCCGAAGAACATCTCAATTACATTTTCTATAATAGTAATAGAATTAATAAAAGTCATCTCAATTAAATTTTCTATAATAGTAATAGAATTAATAAAAGTCGTACATTCTGCCGATTAACTTTAATCACTGACATATATAAAGACCATTTCCTCAACAAAAAAAAAAAAAGATTTGATTTACTGAATGAGTCTATAATAGTGGATGATTTAATTTCATTTAAAAGCTCATATAAAACTATGAAATATATTCATTTATATTATGTTTTATAATATCTAGTTGAAATTATATATTATGATATATAATTGCAATTATTAAGGTATTTTGTTGGTCCGCGAACAGACCGTTTCTTTTTGTTTCATCTTATTAAAAGACTTACATAAATATATTGGATAAAGACTATTCGTTAGTACAGAACATTACAAATAAAATAAATGTTGTCTATCTAATTTGTAGAAGCAAAATCGGACATAAACTTTTTAAATTAATCGTGGAAAGATTACGTCGGATTTGTATTATACTCTTTTTGTTCCCTATATGAGTGTACTTTGACTTTTTGTACGTATTTTAATGTGCCGAAAAATGAATATTTAGATAATGTTTGAGTCTCACTTGATATATTACTCTCTCAGTCCCCTTCTACTTGAGTCATTTTATTAAAATAATATACTCAGAATAATAAAAGCGGGCTCAAGTAACGAAATAGAGTAATTGTGAAATCGAAAGAAACAGAAAGCGTAAAAGTGACACAGATTTACGTGGCTCACCAACGTTGTGTTGGCTACGTCCACGGGCAAGAACGGAGAACAGTTTTATTCAGATGACAGCTACAGGTTACAGAGATTGTGTGCCCTACTTCTATATAAATAGAGTACACCAGACGGGGCCAGACCCAATATGACAAATTGGGCCTAATACAGAAACATAGCATACCGTCGGCTAGAGGTGCCCACCGGAACCGGAACCGGAACCGGAACCGAACTGTCGGTTTTTAACCGGAACCGGGCGGTTCCGGAACCGAACCGGAACCGACGGTTCGGAACCGACCCGAGGAACCGGTAGAACCGACGGTTCGGTTTCGGTTCCGAAAGTTTAGAAACGGGAACCGACGGTTCAGTTCCGGTTCGGAACCGAAAAGAACCGGTTTTTTTTTTTTTTAATTCTAATTTTATTTTATGTTTCAATATTATACTTGTATTTGTACACTTATTTGATGTAACATTTGATTACTGATTAGTGTGTTATATTTTTTTATATGGAAATGTTATACTTGTAAAGTTAAATATTTTTATCATTTAATTTATAATTCATAATTTAATAAGCTAAAATAAATAAGACTAATACAAAAAATATCAAGATCTTTTGCATTGGTGGTCAAGAAGAACAGCTCAATACCCAATCATATCCATAATGGCTCGAGAACTCTTTGTTGTTCCTGCCTCGACGGTGTCGGTCGAGCAAGCTTTTAGCAGCGGAGGGTACACTTTAGAGGAAAGACGATCAACGATGACCCCGTGGAATTTCGAAGCTCAAGTATTGCTCAAGGACTACACTTTAGCCTAACACCGTGAGCTAGAGAACAAATGGGATGAAGTCTTTGAACATGATCCAATCAGTACCACCGAAGCAGAAACCGACACTGATGTCTCTGAAGAAATGGATGATTTCGACGACGATTTCGATTTCGACAATATGTAGTGGTCTATTAAAATGCTTAGACGAGTACTCTTTTTCCTCACGGAGGTTTTAACGAGGCTCGGCCCTTGGAATCGACATATGATATCCAAGGGTTTAGGATTAATAAATAAAAAAAAATTATATAATCTCACTCTCAAGTATTTTTTTACATTTTATAATTTGAATTGTCTTACAATTAAAATTAAATCAATAAACAATGAAGCATTGAATCATAATCAAACAAAAATAATAATAATATTTTTTTTTTTTAAAAAGTCGGTTCCTATCCGGTTCCGGAACCGAAACCAAACCGGAACCGAACCGGAACCGTCGGTTCCAGGAACCGGAACTGGAACCGTTACTGTTCCGGTTCGGTTTCGGTTCCGGCCATCTTGGAACCGGAACCGCCGGTTCGGTTCCGGTTCCGGAACTGTGGGCACCTCTACTGTCGGCCCAGGGGCAAACATTACGGATTCAAAGGCATACTAACTGAGGGAGTATATTAACGCTATATTAAGTAGTATAATATATCAAGTGAGATTCAAATATTATCTTAATATTTATTTTTGTCACATTGAAATGTGTGCAAAAAGTCAAAGCATACTAATATGGGAAATAGAGGGAGTGTATATATATATATATATATATATATATATATATATATATATATATATATATATATATCACATGAAATTTAAGAAAATTAATTATGTGTTCGCCTCTACACATAATCAATATGATCATGTAATTTCACGGTCATAACCGGGATGATATCCTCTATCCTTAAAATGGCCTGGTGTCCCATAATTGAAAATCTATTAAATTTATATTATATTTTATAAAAATAAAAAATATTATAATATAGTAAGTCAAACTTTAATAGACATTTATAAGAAAAAAAATTAAAGTTTTTTAAAATTATATATTTTAGTTTTGTAATTTTCAACTCTATAATATACTAATAAAAGTGAAATGAAATGCTAAAAAATAATTATAAACTCTAATGGAGATGAATGAACCCTTGAAAATAATTATTAAATTAAACTAAATTTGGGTGAGGACCACACTAGCTCAGACTTGGAGTGACTTGTTTGTAAACTTTCGGTACTTCTTGTACCTTCTTGAATCAATATATTAATTTTCCGATAAAAAAAAAATCATTATAAATAAATTTATTAAAAAAATTGAATGAAAATAGTAAAAATTGAATTTTGGGACACCATTGTGACCCAAATTTAGGGATAGACGATCCCTAGCCATCATAACCACGGAATAGTATCCTCTAGTCCTATTTCAGTGTATCAATCGTGTACCAAATATTAAAAGTTATTAATTTTATAATATTTTTTCATGAAAATAAAAAATATTATATTATAATAAGTTATAATAAATATTTATATCTAAAAATTAGAATTTTTAAAAATAATATACCCTAATTTAGATTTATCAATTCTATTTTAGCTAATACAATTAAAATTAAATGCTAAAAAATAATTATAAACCCTAATTGGATGGGTGAACCCTAGAAATAATTATAAAATTAAACCAAATCATTATAAATTAAAATTGTTGAATAGAAGTGTATAAAATTAGTATAAAATAAATTTTAATATACGATTGGAACACCAAAATGAGTACCGAGGATCCCAATTGCATAACTACATTATGTGAACGTGATGAATGTGTTCGTGTAATTGACACTTTGAATTGTGTAATAATATGATCACAATAAAATGGAGATGTGAGTGGTTGAAATGTCTATATATTTGTAGAAGTGGTTATATTTTACTTTTATCTGATATGACAATAGTTATTCAAGAATTTGCCTCTTATATATAAGAAGTTGTTAAAAGTAGTAAGTATATGTGGTTAACATTACTTTAATGAATAATTATTTTTACTAACTTTAATAATTTATTTTACTGAATATATATTCTGACTAATAAATTTTTTTTACTATTTGTTTATTCAAAATAATTAATTTTATTCTGAATGATCAATTAATTCAAAAAAATAATATATTTAAAAAAAATTATGCCTTAAGTAAGTAAAATAAGGGTCCAATTAGTGGGCTTTATTTATTTTTATTTTTTTTCTTCTAATTACGCCTATTTTTTTTCATGTATAGAAATGTGTCATCTTGAATGAGATGATCCAAGAAAATAGGTATCATGTTAAACACGACGAAGAGAGTACTATAAATTTAACTTTTGGCCCATATCCTTTTGCTATATATATATATATATATATATATTGAAATCAGGTAATTAACCCATTCGAATTATCACTTTTATTCTTATAATCGTTATTTTTCGTCGTTATGATAACATTTAGTTAAATATTTTTCAAGATAATTCGGTATATAATTGTTATCTTTAAAAACTATCACTAACAACTTTCGTTTTTTCTTGATGATAGTCACTATTATTACAAGAATGAAGAAAGTAAGGTAATAAAAGCCATCCACAGCTCATTCCACACGTAATCAATTAAGAATTAGAAAAACATATCTAAATCAAACCGTGACGAACATGCCACTTATCAAACTTTAGTCCACCAACAATTTGCACTAATACGCTCACAAAATAACGAACATTTTTCTGTTTTGGTTAATTCGATTTCAAAATTAAAAAGCGAATCGGATCCTCCATTGCATTTACGTGTTGCATCTTTTATCGCAACAATGGATGATCGATACTTTCCAAAGCTATGGAAACATTTTATAACACGTGCAGTGGCGGAGCCAAAAATTTCGATCGAGGGGTGCTAAATCAAGATTTTTATATAAATATAGGTGCTAAAACTAAATAATTGCTAAAAATAATTTTTTTTAGTACTAAAATATTGCATAGTTTTTTGGAGGAGGGTGCTGGGGCTCCCTCCAGCTCCCCCCTCCCTCCGCCACTGAACACGTGTCTTATCATCAGTCATTGAAATAGAAGATGCAACACGAAAATGCAATTGGGGATCCGATTCGCTTGGATTTCGAAATTGAATCAACCAAGACACACAATTTGATTAAACACACATGCATGCAAACTGATTACACGTCCTGACAGAAAAACATGCACCTGCCGGACTCACCGCAAACCTTGAGGCAATCCGAACCGGGTCCGCGGGGCCGGTTCTCCACGGACCGGCGGTCGCGTTTGCACGTGACAACCCACGGACCGGCCAGCGTGACGGCCAAGAACGCCGTGAACAGAACCATGCAAACCGCCAGGACCAGGTACCTCCTCTGCGAAGTCCCGTTTCCCCACCGCCGCTCGGGGCTGCCGCCCCCTTCACCTCGGTACGAGTTCCCCAGGGTGAACTCCCCCGTATACTGCCTCGACAACGTCCGGTTCCGGCTCTGATTCCGGCGGACGGGGGCGGCGGTCTGGTTGTAGTCGGACCAGGTCCGGTCGTGCAGGTTCATGGCCCGGACGTACTTGGAGGCGATGGAGAGCAGGGCAAAGAGGTTAAGCAAGGCGGCGAGGAGAGAGAGAGAGAAAGTGTACCAGACGACGGAGCAGGTGAGGTTGGTGGTGGTGGAGATGGCGGCGATGATCACTCCTTGGAAGACGAAGAAGCAGTTGGCCAGTTGAAATGCGGTGCTTTGAAGATTTTGGATTCGAACTTCTTGAGATCCGATCAGTTTTTCGAGCTCTTTGTTGTTCCTTTCTTGATTCTCCCTTTCGGTATTATTATTTGCATTGTTTTCTTGATTTCTAGTTGTCCTCGAACCCATTTTTTTAATTTTTTTTTTCAGTTTAATTTCTGCTGTTCGAACAACTGATAACTGTGGTTATTATATATACTGTACGTGTTTAACTTTTAAATTTGTATGAATGGTTGGTGCAAATTTTTAATATATGCTTTCGCCATGAACGCGGTTGAATGCGCGTTTAGGGCGTTGTTTTGATTCAGTTCTTGAATCTTGATGCAGTTATTGCCTTTTATTCATGTTAATCAATAGTATATTTTCTTTCTTAATAAAATATACCTAGCCTATATAATGTAATACTGGGTACAAAAATGCTCTCCTATATAATGTAATTGTGCCCACGGCTGACGTGATAGTGTCGCGTCAATGATTTTTTCTTTTATGGTTTATTTTTTTTAGTATGGTTTAGTTTTCTTTGGTAAAATTTATTTTTATATGGTATACTAATTAATTTTTTTTAAAAATATTATACTGCCACCTCAGCTGTGGACACATTAAGCATGCCCACGATGCCTAGAGAAGCATTACTTATACTGGGTTATGGATGATAAAAACATAGCGTATAACATCATAAATGAAGTAAGAACTTGGAATTCATGTTTTCTTATTTTCAGATTCATTGTGTATTGCAACCATATTTAGTTCGATTACCATCGTAGTTTGTTAACAATTCACATTTATTTCTATTTCTCACAACACAACTTATATCGATATGAATCATTATATATATATTTATTGTGATTCTAGTTATTACATTACCATCAATTAACAACAAAAAAATGAAAGAACATTTTTCCAATGCAAATTCATTGGACAGTAGCTTCTTCTGACTTTTCATATTAATTTCCAAGTTGATTCTCCTTCAGCTAATTATGATATCTCAACATGGATTGACCTGGCAAGAATTGCATTCATATGCTAATATATTATTTAAGAAATTTCCTCAACTAGCTACCATCCCAACAAAATACGAGAGGAATAATATATTTTTTGCTTGTCACGGTTGATGATACTTATTCTTGAGAAATTAAATTCCGCTTCATGACTTGGCAAGACGCTTCCTTCTAAAGATCAGAGATTCGAGATTTGAGTCACTACGGAAGGCAGATTAGACATTTCGTTAGTTGGTAAAACGCTTCTTATCCAACAAAAAAAGTTTGGGAGTTCGAATCACAATGAATTTTCAGATTTTCGCTAATTACATATCTAATATCTATGGTTCAATTTGAGATATATTTAGTCTGGAGTCTAAATCCGTAAATCTTCTGGGTATATTTAAGCAAAAGGGCCCAAATAAAAAAGAATTAAGCAAGAGTAGCCATTTCTTTATCCAGGATTAATGACCCATATCCTTAATGGACTCATCACACGTATACGGGACAAGTATGGCCACACGTAAGGCCCATTAGTGCTATTCTTTTATTTATATTTGAAATAAATAGACTTGTAGAAACTATCATCAGAGAAATTATACTCCCTCCGCCTGTGATCTTTTGACCTGCTAAAATTTCCGATACGAAGTTTAATATTTTATGATGATGAGTTAAAGTGTTTAAATTGTAGACCCATCTGTTATATTATTTAATTGTATTTAAATTGTTAAAGTGCTACAATTGTGATCCCACACAATATTTTTAATTATGTTAAAATGTCAAAGTGATTCGATCAGTTGACGTCTTAATAAAGTAATAGTGTCAATAGATCATGGAAGGATATATATAGGGAAGGGTTCGCATGTAAATAAATCATGGCGTGAGAAAATGAGAATAATGCTTAATGATAACAAATCCATGCTTAAATCTGCATAAAATTATGCTTAATATATAATGTGCTTTTTAATATTCAAATGGATGCTTAAATATAATTATGCTTATTGTACCTTGTAATCATGCTTAAATCAATACCAATCATAGATCTAACTAACATTAATGGTCCAGATCTATTTCTATTTCCCACACCAGAACTTATTTACATATGATCTATCCTCTATATATATATATACACACACTAGCAGATGACACGTGTGTTGCACGCGGATATGTTATTTTTTATATGTATTTTATAAAAATAGAATAAAGATAATGTAACTTTATATTTCAATATGTAATAAATTATTAATTTGCTCAAAGTAAAAAATAAAGTTGTAAATAATTGCTAAGCCTGAATGACATAAAATTAAACCAAGTAAGAACTATATAGTGTTTTGTGGTTTGTTAAAAAAAATCTGTGCTGATGTAATAAGTTTAAATGTTTAAAAATGTGAATATATATTCATATACTAAATCTTTTCTTGTTACACTTTGATAGATGTCGAATATTTCTTCTTTGTGGTTCTAGAGATAAATTTATCCAACGTCTCATCATCATCACTGTGAATATCAATGTAATCTTTATACTTCTTTTTACATTATTCTTCGTTTTCCCTTTACTTGTGCTTCAGGATGTGTTAACTTTTGTATTTGATTTTTTCTTTTCTCTTTTCTTCTAGTGTACTTGAATTGGCTTTGGTTGTCTTCCTTGATTTTTTGGTATATTTGCCTTCCACTTGTTTCACGTTTTTATTTGAACTTTTCTTTAATTTTCCTTCATTTTTATTTTTGTGTGGATGTGTTGCATCATTTGTATTGTATTGTATCAACCGTAAAGGCAAGTTTCCTTTATTATCAATTTTTGTTGTGTCACCAAGCATAGTTTGGTTGAATTAATTGAATAAGCTCTGTAAGCTCTGCCTGTGAGAATATCAAATTTGAGAAAATGTTAATGATCCACTACAGGAAATTGGACTTTTAGCTACACATAAATTAGTCACCCATAAATATGTGTAGTAATTTAGCTACACATAATATAAAATGTGTAGGTAAATCCATTTTGTGGTTCACATTAATTGTTGACATTTATAATGTGTAGCTAAAAAAAATTAGTAACATTTTTTTCCAGCTTTAATTTTTGTTATCATTATCTTTATTTTAACTGTATTAGTTTTAAAATTTGTGGTGCTTACGTGGTGAACTGATAGAATTTCTTAGCCACATTTATTTAGTAAGATTTATATTCTAATCTTAAATTTGCATTTTTATCTTTTAAATATATCTTTTTAATATTTACGCAAACATGAAGAATATATATAAGTTTTTAAAAAAAACATGTAATATAATTAGTAACCACATATAACTATCAATTTGGTTATGTATAGTCAATGAGATTTTATAATAGTGATTATCGGTGAGTTATGAGTATCCCGAAAAAAGTTAGTCACATAAATATTTGGTTTTGTTTTGTTTATTCAATTAATTTCCTCAATTTTCAAGAAAAAGAAAACTCTAAAAAGAAAAATACTACGACTAAAAATATTTTAGTCCTCTATTTTCACGTAAATGGAGAGGGAAAAAAAAGAATATTTTGTTTCATTATCAAACCAAACCTTCTTTAAATATACACGTTTCAAAATGTCAATATTAAGTTTTCTTAAAATAATGTTGTCATTATTAATACTAATAACTAACAGTCTAACACACATCCACTTATCCACGTGAACACATTCTCCTCCATTTTTAAAGAATTAAATAACTAACCACATATACAAAGAAAAAGACACGTCCTCAGAAAAATTAGAACGCAAACAAGCGGCGGACTCCAAATACAAAAAATTCAATTTTTGTTTTACCGCCATACATACTCCACCACTCCCAAAATCGAAATGGGGGCGGTAGTTTTTCAACGTGGTGTTATATTTATTTTCATTTTCCTACCATATCAAAGAAAATTCTCATTAACATTTAGGTTGTAAGTTTCATTCAGAAAGTTTTCATAGCGGCGTATTTGGGACTCATTTTCTTAAACATTGTACCAAGAGATAGACAACAGAAGATTTTCAGTGAGTTCTTCGGGATGACTCTGTTAGATTTGTGAACATGAATACGTTATGTGTCGAGTCTCTTCTCTGTTATTGACTCGTGTAATTTGTTCCCATTCTTTCGCCAAATCTTTATTTTCATGATTGATTTTTGAAAATCACACTCGACGATTATGCTTCGCTTCTACAATTCTGATGTATCTACCTGCAGAATACTACATGTGAATTGTGGAGGAGGCAGTTGGGTTGGTCGAGTTTGATAAATCGGCAAAATATAATTGCGCAAGTAAGATTTTCCGTTATTATCCTCAAATTAATTCGATGTTTTTACGTCCTTTAGTTGCAAATTCCATATGTTTTGCTTTTGAAATTTGATCTAATTGATATTGAATGTTAGCATAAGCTTAATTTTAATGTTATTTTTCCTTCATGTTTGTAGGCACGGAACATTACAAATCTACAGGCAAACCACAAGATTTTTCTTTCTGTTTTTGGGCTTGAATTTGGGTGCTGGAATTTGTTGGAAGTGGTCTCCTAGTAAGGTGGTCCAGAAGCTCTTAAACACGAGGCAAGGATTTATCAATGGGGAATGCATTCCCTTCATTTGATCGAGAGAAGGAAGATTAGTGGATGATCATAGTGTTATTTATGCTTTTCATATGAATTGTATAGTTCAATTAATTTTACTAAACATTATATCCTTTGATTTCAATATAAATCTTCTTTATTTTCATGTGTTATCCATATTCAATTTCTTATATATTATTTTGCGATATAAAAATACAAATGAAAAAATCTCTACACATGATACATATTTACCTCCACTTAAATTATTTATATTTACAAATAATATATTTTTATAATATTCAAATATTATATAATTATTATCTACACATAGCTTATAATATTTACCTACACCTATAAATTGTCATGTCATCATACACGTAATTTCCACATCACCACTAACTTATTGTAAAAAAAATATTTATCTACGCATAAGAGGTAATCTTAGGGACAAATACATGTGTAGTTAATATTCGATGATTCGCCTACACATATACATATGTGTAGTTAAAAACCTTTCTTGACAAGGAGATAGCTACACACGTTAACATTTATATTATGTGTAGGTAAAAACTTATACTCACATATAACTATACTTTTAGCTACATATACATGTGTGGCTGAAAATTCAATTTCTTCATTTTCTTTTGCATGCAGAAGCAATTCATTCATGCATATTAGCTACTGATACTCTTTTATTTTATTTCCACGAAATTATCTTCGAACAATTCGATAAGTGACTGGTGTCGCATGATTTATTTGCACGGAAAAGAATATATATATATATATATATATAGGATAGAGATCAAATAAAAATGTTTCCATATGTCTTAACTAAAAATAAATCTTAGACGCCTATTTAAACAAATGTGTGGTTTAGATTAATGAGATTTTTAGATGTATTTTCGGATAAGTAAATTGGGCAGTTAACATCTGTAATTTCCTTAAATACCGGGATTCTTTCCATGTTTTTAGTTTTATCACTTTGAGATTTTATAAATGCATTTTTTTGGAACAAGACCCTTGTTGAATACTATACGAGAAGTCGACAAAGAACATCAATTAAAAATAATTAAGAAGAAATACTTTTCAAAGTTAACACAAAATATTTTGAACGTTCTATGTACTATGCTTAAAATACTAATTATAAAAGCATTCATGATTCACTTCAGGAACATTCAATGAAAATTAACAAAATATGCAATACTTTAAAAAATGCAATAAAAATACTGACTACTATGCAATAACATTGAAAAGAATATGCATTAAAATATTAACTCATAAGCAGTAACAAGAAGCAAATTGCAACAAAATGAACAAATAATGATTATTTAATCAATTATAAAGTATTAATTTCAGGAACAATGAAAATCAACAAAATATGCAATAATTTGTTTAGTAAAGTGCAATACATATTCTACTACTATGCAGTAACAATCATAATAATATGCATTAAAATATTAACTACAAAACAATACAAACAAAAAATATGCAACAAAATGAACAAACGAAATATAGTTATTAAATCAATTAAAAAGCAACAAAAAGTATTTCGGGAATTGGTATGGCAAATAATTTTGGATTGATGCACTTTCATCTGAATTAAACGGCGCTAATATATACATTACCTTCCACGTAATAATAGGATTGCATGATATATTTAACTCATTAACTGTATTTTAAGATTCAATCTCCACCTTCAATTTTTTCAAAATAGATGGTCTATATTTATTTTTAGTTAATACAAGGAGAACCATTTCTCATATAACCCACCCATATATATATATATATATATATACACGGTAAAACGATCATTTATAATTATTTAATTTGTAATTGTTTTTATAGTTTACTGATCCAATTAAAATTTATAATTATTTTTTTATATTTAATTTCACTTCTATTAATATTATTACGAGGGACTATATAATTATTCAAAAAGTTAAATTTTATTTAAAAGTGTCTGTTTTAAAATTTTAATTTATTATACTACAGTATATTTTTTTTTTATCAAAACAATATAAAGTTAATAGAAATTAAGATTAGAGATTATCGCAACACCAAAATTGGAAAGAAATTCTCATCTGCTATGCATATATGCTAGTATCAATTTACAAGTACTTACAGTTTGAAATAAAAAAAATGAGACTGATATTTTGCTCTCTTGCTATTAACGTACCACGTCAGCAGCGTGAAGTAACAGTGAGCTCCCGTCGTCCTACGTGGCTCCGACCGAAGCATCGCCGCCCCCTGCGCCGACGACATTGAAAAGGGGAAAAAAAATAATCAGAAATTCCGAACTCAAAAGGCTCAAATTCACTGCTCCAAACTTACAATCGATTCATCAGCTCATCGTTTTCACTAGATCCACCGCCTCCCGCCTCCGATCCCCACACGAGCGCTCCTCCTCCTCCTTCTCGTCGTCGCGAATAAATTCGATGTGCAGAGAGATTTATAAATTAATTAATTAATTAATTCATCAATTAATTACCAGAACTGGAAATGATCGGAGAATTCCGCCTCCACTCCTCTGATCGCGAGGTTTCCGTCGCCGTCGACGAGGAACCGCATCCGAATGAAGCGTTTGAAGTGCTCTGATACGAGAATTAATCTCGTATATATCTAGTATTATTAGCAATTATCTTTTATATTTATTGTTTAGATTATAGTATATCTTTTCCATATTTGTCTAGGGTTTTAGCATTATAAATAGAGTGTTATTAGGAGAATAGGAATCAATCAATGAATCAATGAATTAAATCTATTTTCATTTACCGTATTTTACTTCTTAGTTTTTCTTTAGTTTCTGCAGAAGTTTCTTGGCGTGAACGACGAGCTCGATCTCGCGTCTGCCTTTTGTTCTTCCCGGCGTGAACATCTCGTTCATCGTCGCTTGATAAGGATTGAATCCTTATCAATTGGTGCTTTCATTGAGAGTGAAATCTCCCGCCGCCGTCTCCGGCGCAAGATTCACCCTTCTTCTTTCTCTTCTCCACCAATCTCCGAATTAATTGCTGAACCATGATTTCCACATGGAGCCATCACCCAGTCTACACCCCCTACTCCAATTTCCCTCCGACGCCTACTTCACAGCACCATACTACTTTCCAAATCCCCCAACATTCCCAAAACCCTAATATTCCAGATGCACGTTTGATGGCGTTGCTGAATGCACCTCCCTCTACACTGGAGATTCCGCAGCAGCTGACCATGCCGATGGATGTGGCCGCGGTCCCCTATTCCACTGCAGCACCAGCCTCCTTGGACAATGTTCTTACCATGTTGCAGCGTCTGGAAGCACGCCTCGACACGTCGGAGCGACGATGGGCCGCCCAGCCGCCACAGCCCCAGCACCACTCAGCGACATCGTGGGATCACACGGCTTCTCGCGGGATTCCAGACTTGCCGTCTGCGCGATCGTCGTGGGAAAACCCTGCTCCCCGCTTCGCACAGCCGCTTCCCGCAGCCGCTCCGGTTGGGCTCAGCGCCGCCAACCGCCCTACTACATCGTGGGACCTACCAATTCCACGATTCTCACCGGACGAGGCCATCGTTCACCCGCCTTCCACCAACTGCATGTTCACGATGCCGCAACCATCGTCGTGGGATGCGCCACCATCGTCGTGGGACGCCCCTGCGCCTTGTTTTTCGTGGGACTCACCACCACCACCGCACTTCCATCCGTCACGGGCTTCGACTTCTGGGCCGCCACCGACGCCGGAACCATACTACGGCATGGCGCAGCCACCGCCTCGGCGGGAGCCCGATCCGCCGTATGGTATGCCCTACTCGTGGCAGTCGCCACCGCCACCGCCTTCCCCAGTGGCGGATCTCATTGCCCCTTCACTCTACTGTTACTGTACGCCGACGCGGAGCTTCAAGGTGCATCGGGGAGTTATGGCGGAAGTTGATGTGGCACCCGCTGTGATTGAGGAAGAGAAGCCATACTCATCATCAAGTACCGGCGTTCTACTCTTTAACCGCTGGTCATATGATGAGATTCAGATTAGTGATATCTCAGGGGAAGATTACATCACTGCCACTGCAGCCAAGCCCGTACCTGCTAGTTATTCTTCTGTTGCAGGTTATGTTGAGGCCGGCGATAGATCATCAACACTTGTTCTAACTAAATCAGTCTCTTCTAATGATTTATTACTAGTTGGTGATAAGTCAGTGGCTATGATTGTTGCTGCTTCGGGAATGGATTCTCGGAATGGAAGTGAAACTCATAAATCAGTTATCTTGAATGAAATTGGTGCATATGAAGGGATTAAAGGGACACATAATGGTGGAGTGGCTGGCATAATCCTTCCCGAGAAGGAAGAGACCGTTCTAGCAATGAAGACAGTCGACACCATTGCTCTCCCTTTCGGGTTGGTTATTTCCTATCACATGTGGTGTGTGTTTGATCCGGGAGGGAATATCTCGTCACAGGTTTCATTGTGTTTCACTTCACCGCGGAGTGAGTGGTTTGTTGCAACGTGGTACCCACCTTGAGGACAAGGTGGATTTCAACCGTGGGGGAGTTGATACGAGAATTAATCTCGTATATATCTAGTATTATTAGCAATTATCTTTTATATTTATTGTTTAGATTATAGTATATCTTTTCCATATTTGTCTAGGGTTTTAGCATTATAAATAGAGTGTTATTAGGAGAATAGGAATCAATCAATGAATCAATGAATTAAATCTATTTTCATTTACCGTATTTTACTTCTTAGTTTTTCTTTAGTTTCTGTAGAAGTTTCTTAGCGTGAACGACGAGCTCGATCTCGCGTCTGCCTTTTGTTCTTCCCGGCGTGAACATCTCGTTCATCGTCGCTTGATAAGGATTGAATCCTTATCATGCTCCGGCCTCAGCGACCGGGCCTCGACGCCGTCTACGTAAACGAGGATGACGGATGGCCGGCCGGAGAGATGGTTCCGGTCTGAGAATTCGGATGCGAGGAAGAGGCGGCGGCCGCCGGGCAGCAGGCGGAGGACGCGGCCGTGGCTGCCAGCTGGCGGATCGAAGAGAAGGACCTCGACTAGCTTGATTTTGGCGCCGCTATCGTTGATCAGTTCGCCGTAAATTCTAAACATTGTGGGAGTTGTTAATTACAGGGAAATTGTGTTGGTAATTTAACGAAACGAATATTAAATGTTTATACTATATAAAGGAATGGCCTGGCCTGGCCCCACCAAAATTTGAATCGCGAACCGCGTAATATACACGGAGTATTGACGAGAAAACTACACAAATTTTTTTTAAAAAAATAATAAATTGAAAATTTAAAGATCGTGCCAAGAATGACTCGAACTCGAGATCTTTATCTTTGGTTTCGAAACTTAACCCCTTACCGTGGGATAGGATCCTCCGTCCCCATTCCGGTGTCCCAATATTTAATTTATACTATTTATATATTATTTTTTATAAATATAAAAATACTATAATATAGTAAATCATAATAGACATTTATAAGAAAAAAATCAAATTTTTTTGACATTATATACTTTAGTTTCGAATTTATCAACTTTAATATACTAATAAAAGTGAAATTAAATTCTAAAAGATAATTATAAACCCTAAATGAAATGGGTAAACCCTTGAAAATAATCATAAACTAAAATAAAATTATTATAAAATAAATTTATTTAAAAAATATATATACAACTAGTAAAAATTATAATTTGGGACACGATTGGGACACTGGAATGGGGATGGAGGATCCCATGCCCCTTATCGTTAGGCCAACACACGCACACTAGAAAACTACACAATTTTGGGTACACTTAGTCCATATTTGGTTCAAGTTTTTTTGGGTATGGAAAGGGAATAAAGTAATTGATTTCGTTACATTTTGTTTGGTTTGAGTAATAGGTTATCAATTTTCCTTATTTAGGGGTAACCCAATCCATTACATTGTTACCCCTCAAGAAACAAGGAGAAGGGGAACCCCCTCACAAGTGACTCTCTTTCTACTATTGAACCAAATACTCAATAAAAGTAACCATTATTATTACCATTGCCTTACTTGACTTGATTTAATTCCCTTTCCGTTACTCAATTTGAACCAAACGAGCACTTAATGTTACTTACATACCATTTTTTAGGAGTTGACTTAGTGGTTGAGTGGCCCACTTATGGCTTTTGAGGTTATTTGTTCAATTTTCACTCATTGGCTTTATAGGTGTAAGTCTGGAAGAAAAAAAATAAAAAATCACTTTACGAAAAAAGAATTAAATTCAAAAGGGTTTGTTCTTATTGATGAAAAAGAAAAAAAATCACAACATTTTTTTATTTTTAAATGTTCTCTATGATCGATAATTTTTTTCGGCATGAGAGAAAATTTTCCTTGAGCATCTCTTTTTCTTTTTTTTATTTGAAATCTTGATAATATTTTCCATTTATTAGAATGATAATATTTTCCTATCGTTTACTTTTTTTTTTTCTTCTCCATCAAAGAGAACACATTCTAAATAGAAAAAGTACACATTAAGTGTGTCTACTATAGTTATTTACTATATTATAAGATGCTAACATTATGAAGACATATATTATATCACTATCAGACATTATTCCTAAAGCACGCAATAATATGCCATGATGTACATATATTATTAATGTAAAATCGACCTGAAATTTATCCTGGATTTTTTTTTTCTTTTTCTGATTCTTATTTTATATTTGGTGGGAATGAAAGTATAACCGTTGTCGTTATCTTTTAAAGTTATTGATAAATTATCAAAAAAAAAAAATCATAATAATTATCTATTTAAAGTATGGTCGGTTTGAAATTTTCAAGAATGGTTATCAACTTTGAAATCTACATTTTATCCTTGATTGTCGTCATTAGATGTAATCCTGATAAATATGGTTTTTCTATGATTTATAATGTTGTTGGACGTTCATTTAGAAAGAGAAAATCATGTTTATTAAGGTTTTTATGCTTAAATTGCATTTTCTTGTGAAATGTGATACTTGCTCGTTGTTTGATTGAATTTGCAGAAATATGATGAGAATATTTGGCATATTGGTCAGCATAAGAATGAAGTTCGGTTCGATAGGAGTTCATAACAACAAACGGATCGAAAATCAGAGTTGAAACGAGGGAGAACGAGCCAAAACAAAAACGCCGCGTGCAGGATGCCAGTGGGGAGCTACCAGGGCGCTACCTGGGCGCCACCATCACAAAACATTGTGAATTTCGGAGTTCCGGGCGCCACCTAGGCGCCACAGCGCCCCAACACGCGTTTTTTTCGGATTTTTACGGGCTTTTTGATTCCTAAGTCCATTCTAACACCAACACATCTTCTCCTATATATATCTAAACTATTAGAACGAATTGGGAGACTTTTATCACTCTTTGGAGGAGAACAAGAGCAAGGGCTTGAAGAGAGAGCAACATCGAACTTCCTACGAGTTTTTATGTTTTATTTTGATTTTGATTTTTATGCCATGATTATGTGTGGCTAGTTTTGTTATTCTAGGGTAGAAAGTAGATGAATAATTTGTGATCTTGAATCTTATTTATTTAAATGCATCTTTATTCTTCTTCTTCTTATGTTCTTGTGCTTATTGATAATAAATTGATTGATCACTTCTTTATTATTCTTTGGTTTTAATTCGAGATCCGAGAGGGGAGAATTAGAATTAGAATAAAGAACATAGGACATGTTAGGAATCAACGCCCAAAAGGTTTGAATTTAACGTGGGAGTATTTAATCTTTGGATCTGTTGCAAGTTGCATGTTTAATTGATACTTAGAGATCATTTTAATTGCATGTTGGCTTATGGTTTAATTGCACCCAAAAGGTTGATTAGACTAATTAAGTGATTGCTTCAGAAGAGAATAAAGAGTAGTTAGATAAATAAGAGTCGAGTGTTAAATTGTTTATTGAAATCGAACCCTAGAATATTTGTTCTTCATTGGAGTTTCAATTGTGTTTTGCTTTTGATTTTATTTAATTAAGTTTTGATTTTATTGTTTTCATTAAAATTAGTAAATCCTCATCAAATTTTTAATAGTCTAAATAGAGTCGAATAATAGGTTAGATAATCATTAGAATAACTCAGTCTCTGTGGATTCGACCTTGTTTCTATACTATTACACATGTGCACTTGTAGCGTGATAAAAAAAAATAGCGAACAAATCCAAAATATTGTGAAAATATTAATTGTCGTCATTATACGTGTACTTATATTAAAGTGGCAGGAACACGAGACTTCATACTCCATCCATTCTTAAATGTGTGCATCGTTTTGACCATCACAAGGTTTAAGAAAAGAATTGTATTATATTGTTTATTAGTGCTGATTGAGTGCTCCAGTAAATGTATTGTGAAATTAAATAATGATAGTTTGGTAGTTGAATGATGGGAGATGCGTGATAAAATGGTAAGTTATGTAATGTAGTAAAAATATAAAAGATAATTATTATTGTTGGTCCGCTTTCAGAAATGAAATTTGCAAGTACTTGAAGGAATGCTCAGAAATGAAATTATATGTACATATTTATAGTTTGCATGTTTTTTTTTATTCTTATTTTTTAGGGAAGGTTAATTACGATTCCTCATTTTCTTATAGTTTGGGTGTGTATTGTTTGAATTTTATTTTGTTCTTATAGTAAACACATTCCTAATAACACGGGTACATATAATACTATTACAAACATAGGTACATATATAATTTCTCATGCACACGATCATCTTCTATTATAAATCGCATGATTCCTAATCATCTATCCACGTCATCATATCTAACGAGGACATACGGATGATCGGCACGTGTGAAGAACAAGACCGGTGATGGCCAACAAAGCGGCCACCGTTAGGCCAAGATGGCCATACAGTTGGTACACGACAAACATATCGGGTCTTGTCTCGAAACTCTCGTGCATATCAAGTCTTATCTCATACTGTTGCTCGTGCCGCATGTCATTGTCAGTTGTTTCCCCTCGTCTCCGGAGCTTGGCCATCCGATGGAAGTTCTCCCCTTGGTCGACGTAGTTCCTCTCTTGCTCGTACTTCGTCCTGACGTACTTGACGACGGTGGTCCCGAAATTAAGGAGGAAAGCCACGGCGATCGACAGGGAGAGAAAGAACACGGGCTTCCACGACTTCCGACACGAGGACTTCGAATCGGAGAGGAATATCACTAGTTGGGACGCCACGTAGAACATCGATAGGTTGACGGCCTTCGTCTCCAAGAACTGGATTTCCTTCTGCTTTTGGTATATAATTCGTGCCAGTCCTTCGTAATTGTGTGTTAATTCCTGCATGGCTTCATCGATACGTCCCACGTTATTCCACATATCTCTGCTCACAATAAAGGGAGGGACAAATAATGCTCAAAATTTAGGGTTTCAACTGAGGCTGCAGAGATTTGAGGTAAGAGACGATGGAAATTTTGGACAGATTCTTTCATGTATCGTATTGTTCGTTATTGAGAAGTGTACCCTTTTTTTTTTCTTTTTTTTTTTGTTTTTTTGCAAAAGAAGCTATGAAGAGTTGTTCTCTCTTTTGCAGAAACACAGAATTAGTTATTGGTCACTTTATATGTAGGTGCGTGGAAGTGTTCAAGAAATTATTATGAGAAAAATATAGTATATAACTCAAGTAAACGCCATTAACACATTTTATAAGCAAACGCAAGATTATGACATCAAATAATTTTAGTATTCCGTTCCTAATTTTCCAAAGATTAAAAAAAAGATTGTTGCTTGCTTGACGAAGCAACTCATTCGTCATTTATTAAGTTGACTGATTATTTTTACTCAATAAATGGCTTTGATTCAACTATAGATGTTGACATTTAATTTGAATAATGTTTAAGTTGAGTCCTTAGATAAATGACCCCTGTGACTTTCGTATTTTAATTAGCATTCAATTTCAACTTTTAGTTGGCAATTGGTTATTTAAAAATCATTAGAAAACTAATTTACATTTCTATGTACTTTGGCACCTCAAGCAACTAGAAATTAAAATTGATTATTTAAATTCAAATGAAAGCTAATTTACACTCTCCGCTTTTTTAAAGTGTCTCATATCATAAAATCACACTTAATATGTCTGCCGCTGATGTAATATTATTATGTTTAAATTCAGTTATTAGGATATGTATATAATTTTATAAACTTTCTCAATAAGTGACATTATTACATCAACCCTTTAATATATATCCACAGTGAGATACATGAAAACATTTACACACACATATGCAAATGTATTTTTTTTCTTAAATTTATAATTAATAATTAAACTATATATATAGCTTAGTTATTAAAATATTATATATTCTCCCCGTCCCTCAAATATGTGCATCACTTTGGTCTCACATTTAGTGTAGTACATAGTAAAGGTATTAAATGTCGGGTCATGCGTGGTAAAAAATAGTAAATAGGTAGTGTAATAATGGGTATAAAATATGTTATTGTAGTAAATTTACTTTTGAAAATGGAATACACACAGATTTAAGAAACGGACCGAAATGAAATAATATGTACATATTTCGAGGATGAAGGAAGTATTAATCGAGATAGAATCAAATAAATTCATACACTTTTCAGTGTTGGAACTTGGAAATCAAAAATTCTATCTCAGAAATATGCATTATTAGTACAATCTAAATAGAACGAATAACACTTTATTTTGAAAAGCAAGACTTTGAATTATTACAAAACGCAAACAAAAACAAAAAAAAAAGAAGCAAAAATAGACATGCATGAGCATGAACGGCAAGTATAATTTCATCAAATACAAACCCTAATTATATATCCCGACAGAAAAACATGCATCTGCCCGATTCATCGCAAACCCTAAGGCAGTCTGAACCGGGCAGGTTCTCCCCGAGCCGGCGGTCGCGCTTGCACGTGATGACCCACGAACCGACCAAAGTCACGACCGTGAATGCAATGAACAGACCCATGCAAACCGCCAAAACCGCGTACCTCCTCCTCTGCGCGAACCGGTCTTTCCATGGACGCTTAGGGTTATTGCTAACTTCCCCCTTGCCTCTATTTTTCTGAGACGAGTTGCTCCGTTCGCCTCCATAGCTCCTCCTCCCCGCAGGCGAAGAGAACGCCCCCGTGAACTCGGCCGGCTCGGGACGGTCCTCGTCATTCGGGTAGAGCGAACCGGCAGTCCGGTTGTAGTGGGACCAGGTGAGGTCGTGGAGGTCCATGGCCCGGATGTACTTAGAGGCGATGGAGAAGAGGGCGAGGAGGTTGAGCAAGGCGGCGAGGAGAGAGAGAGAGAAAGTGAACCAGGCGTCGGAGCAGGTGAGATTGGTGGTGTTGGAGATGGCGGCGACGATCACTCCTTGGAAGACGAAGAAGTAATTCGCCAGCTGAAATGCGCTGCTTTGGAGGTTTTGGATTCGGATTTCTTGGTTTCCGATCACTTTTTCTAGCTCGTTGTATCTTTCTTGATTCTCTGTTGTTTGAGTTCTTGCATTCTTGATTTCTTCCATTTTTATTTTGCCTGCGCCCATTTTTTGTGTGTGTGTGTGTGTTTTTAATTTTTAATTCAGATTAATTTGTGGAGTTGAGTGATGGATTGGATTGATGTGCAGTGTTTAAATATACATGCGTTCGATTTGTAAGATTTTGATTTGCAGTATATAATTTATGTTTTTTTTGGAAAGATGATCGAAACGCGGTGGAATGCGCGTTTATATATGGCGCTGTGTTGATTGGGTTCTTGAGCAGTTCCTGCGTTGAGTATTGCCCTTTCATCATTGTGTGTGTATGGATGATATAATAATATTAAGAGCTAACATCATTAATAATAACATCGAATTTCATGTTTTCTTCTGATACAAAATACTAGTATTAATTAGTTACTAGTATTCTGGAAATATTAATTCTCCGAATATTGTCCTTTCATTCCAAATGATTCGGATACTCTATTGCATTTCGGTATTCCATTTCATATTGTATATTGGCATATAATCGTTATGTGTTAAAAATAGGGCTGCAAAGGAGCCGAGTATTGGCATGCTCGAGCTTGGCTAGTTTGATATTTCACATGTTCGAGCTCGACCTCGAGTCGAGCTTTAAATTTGTTATCGAGCTCGACTCGAGATAAAAAATTTGAGTTCGAATTCGGCTCGAGTTCGACTCGCTAAATATTCGATAAATGGTTTGGCTCGAGTTCGGTTAGGATTTGAGCTCGGTCGAATTTGACTCGTGAAAATCTCAAATTTTATTTTAATTCGAGTTCGAGCTCGATTTTGACATTCCAAATGAAAATAATTAAAATGTCAAAGCTCCAAGATAGGGTCGATTAGAGGTTCGATTAAGAGCTCGCGAACATGCTTGATTAATATATGAGCCGTAATGTTTGCGAGCAAAAAGAGTTGGATACCATAATGCTCGAGATTGAATTCAGGCTCGACTTGGCTAGTTTGTTAACGGATTTGAGCTTGAACGAGCTTTTTCGAGTCGATCGCCAAGTAAGGCCCGAGTAGCTCTGCTCGTTTGCGGCCCTAGTTAAAAATATTTTCAAAATCAGCTATATTGATTTTAAAAATATTTTTAACGCATGACGAGCATCCGACAATATAATAAGAGGTGATCGGGCCCGCGCGTAACATGTTCATTTCTGATTCTGCCTGTTACATTACGATCAATAAAGAAAAATGAAGGAAGATGTCTCTGGCCAATTCAAAATGAATCATTAGACGATGGGATTCTGACCTTTTCACACAATCATCAAATTTTCCAACTTAATTTATCTTTCATCTTCGTTGATTGACCTGGCAATAATCGCATGCTACTAGCACATTTCCTCCTTACAAAAATGAATAAAAAAAAACAAAAGGCAAAATTCTGACAAGCTCGTGATGGCTAATAATATCGTCACACATGTTAAAAATATTTTTAAATTATATTTTTTTGTTAATTATAAATTTAAACAAAGGGAAAATACAACATTTGTCAAGGGCCAGCAAGGGCCCATTTGGTAATGGGCTTATTATTTTACGCGTACACTGGACTTATATTGTCCCTAAGGCCCATGGAATTTTGTTTTTAAAATTTCTTTTTGTTTTATTTTTATTTTAAGAAATTATTATGTAGTGCCATTTTCTTGTACTACGACATGTACTGCACTCTGCATAGACAGCAAGTACTACTAATATAATACGTCGAGAATAAAAATGCTATCACATGTACACAATTTGTTCGTCTCCTACAAACCAAAGTATAACAATAATACTATCATTTTACAATTTGTTAGCGAAAATATTATCATTAATTAAATTAGTACAATTCTGTAAGTTAAGCCGGAACCGTAGAAATTATGAATATATGCAGTTGTACTTGTTACCAATTACTCTAGTATGACTACTTCTGCCTCCAAATAATTGTCTCGACTTGTCAAAAGTGTTGTCTCTCATTAATTATTGCTACTATATATATTGTAGAATTCAGCGCAAAATTATACCACCATATTTATTTCTATTATCATTACAATTTTTTTTACATTTTTATTTTTCCAATATAATGTTTAAAGGTGAAATGGTAAAAATTCTCATTTTGTTGGTACATTAATTGATGGCTAGGGACACTTAAAATAATACCAGCTAAATTCAGACTTTGTAAGATGTTATGCCCAATTCCAGTAATTCAGTACTGTTATTGTAAATACAGTATATTCAAGGATAGTTTTAAGAAAATAATCAAATTATGGTTATTAACATCTAAAAATACTTACCCAGCATGAGATCAAAATTATTACGAGTTAAGATATTTCAAATTTTCATTGTTTTTGGAAGCAAACAAATTTCTTCAAACAAATAACTATTGAAAATAATTGGTTTAAGTAAATATTCATTCCACTATGGCAATTTACAGTATACAACTATACACCCCTTTTCTACACGGTTACAAATTGAAACAACCATTATTAACCTCCGATTTCACCGCAGCCTTAACTGCCGGCGCCGCCCTCTCGGAGAAGCCGGTGGCCTCCCACCGCCGCCGCGCCGACGGCCGAGGCAGGTTCTCCGGCACGATCGTCTCGAGTGAATTGATCCGCCACGGAAGGCAAGCCCTCCTGTCGCTCCATCTCGGAGCCCTATTGATGATCGCCGACGATTGCATATCCACCGCCATCGCTATGTCTCGATCCGCCACCACCGCGAAATCGCCGCCGTCGAGGCCGATTATCGCGCAGGTTAATCCAAGTACGCATCGATTCATCAATGATCGCTCCTTCGAAGGTGGAGCGCTGCGTAAGAAACAATTCGAATTCGATGAGTAAATGGATAATTATCTACGAAATAGATCGTAGATCGGTAGTTTCACTCACCATGGAAGCTGTGGCGCTGCTGAAATTGGGGAAGGAGGTGATGCTGTGGGAGGCGCGGGAAAATTGAGGGAGCAGTAGCTTGAAATCGCCATTGTTGCTCTGTTTTTTGGTCGTTTTTTTTAGATATTTTTGGCTGTTAAATTTTGCTAGTAACGATACACGCCAACTGCTTGTAATTATGTTCGCCCTTATATGTATATATATATATATATATATATATATAGAGAGAGAGAGAGAGAGAGAGAGAAGGAAGAGAAGATCGGAACGTGTGATGTTGATGGTCAGTTAACGGTAGCTGGAAAGAGGAAGATCTTTCTTTTGCTTGCCGTCTAACAACACTGTTCTAAAATTTCATTTTTTTTAGAGAATTACATTTAATTTAGGATTAACTATAGTTTATAGTTTAAACTTTTGACAATTTTTGATTTTTGACAAAACTTCAACTTATTTCGTAAATGTTATATATTTTGAATAGGTCTTCTAAAAATATGTTGTTATTTTTCTATCCTCTAACGCCGACTTGAAATTTTTGTTATAGTTGAATTTTTTTGAAACAATTTAACTGATATTTAAATGTTGCGTGACGTAAGACTCGAACCAAAAATTGGAAATAAAATATAGAAGAAAGACATGAAATTTAGTTATATTTTATTTTCTTCTATTTATTTAAAGTATGGGTTCCGAATGACATCGTTTTAGCTTGAGGTGAGTGACATCGAAAATATAGAACATTTATAAAATAACTATCGAAAGTTTAGGATGTTTCATAAAAAAAAAATTAAAAAAAAAAAAATCAAGGCATATAAACTATAATGAACCTTTTTTTTTTTTTTTTTTTTTTTTTTAATGTCGTGGGAACCCGTAACCGCTATCTTCGATGCGCACAGGGTAAATCACACTTGAGAGGACAGGTGTGACGCACTGGGTAAACCACACTTGAAAGGATAGTTGTGACGCACTGAGTAACCCACATTTGAGAGGACAGGTGTGACAAACTCAAACCCATAAAAATATTGGCGGGATTTGAACCCATTAATTTTAGGGCAACATGCGTACCGCCCTACGAGTCCACCCCCTAATGGGCAACTATAATAACCCTTACATTTATGAAGATGTGTACTTGTACATGTGTAGTACACGTTCCTGTTTTCTTGCTCGTCTTTGTCCTTTCACAAGCCTTACGTGCCTAAAATGGAATATATCTATACAAAAACAAAAAAATAGTTTTTGTCACGTTGTATTAATGATCTATTCTTGAAATTCGAAACTCTTATTTGAAACAGTTTTGAGATTTATACACCATAAGTAGATCGAACGACTCGGATCAAAGATGAGTAAGTAGGCAATAATTTATAGAAAAAAAAAATCTCTATTTATCAGACTTGTTAAAATAAGAAGCTCTTTTTTTCCGTTTTTTTTTTTTTTTTTTTTTTTTTTGAGAAATGCATGAAAATTTGGGGATTTCAATGCGTATAAGTAATTGTGATGGCCTTTATTTGACTGCTAAATAATCCTTTTCCTAGCTAGTGTCTTGCTAAAATTCTCACTCAACAAAAAATAAAAAATCAAAATCAAAATTTCTCAATTTCGTCCCTTTTTCTATATGTATTTCTTCTTCTTCCCACCTAACTCCTCTATTATTCTTCCAATAAATTTGGAGGATAGTACATCTACCTTTCCTATTATTGAAAAGGGACCTAATTCTTTAACCAATGAGTCTTTGAAAGTATTAAAACACTTTGATTTTCTTTTCATAAGAAAACTTATATTATTAGTAATAATTTATTTTATGTTGATTACAAAAAGATAAAAAAGAAAAATCGTTATCGCTCTAATGGCCTAAAGTTATTGTTAAAACGGCAATTTTATTGAAGTACAAAAAAAAAAAAAAAAAAAAAAAAAAAAAAAAGAAGCTTAAATTTCTTTTAAACCAAGAAACTATGCTATATTGGCTTACAAATAAATTTTACTAGTTCGTTTCGAGCCCATCTTTTTTGGACTGGCAATGTTATTTAAAAGCCCCTATGCAGTTGGGCTGATTTATTCAAAACTAAATTTGCGTAATGATGAATAAAGCTTTTATCCAAGAGTAAAAGGAAAACAATGTTAAAGATTGGAGATAAGAAAAGCCCCAAAGCACAATTTTTTTTTGCAATGCCGTTTTGATTTTAAGGGAAATGAATTAAAATTGAAGTCAGATTGAAAATTGAAGTGTTTCTTTATAATATAAAATCTCCTCATTTAATTTCCAAGTCCATAAATCATTAAATCTAGTAATCTCTTATATGAGTAGGATTAGGAATGCTCTCCACCTATTGTGGGCCCACTTAATATGTTAACGACTGATATGATAGTGTGACTTCAATAATTTTTTTATTTAGCGTTTAATTTTTCTAGTAGTGTTTAATTTTTTTTAGTAAGTTTTATTTTTATAAAATACTCCCTCCATTTCACTTAAAATGACACATTACAATAGTGGCTTTTATGGTACGCTTTTCCACACTTCTTGATGATGGGTTTTAAGATGAATTTTTGAAGAATTATTTCTTTTACCGGATACTACGACAGTCGTAGTATCCCGTAAAAAAAAGATTTCTCAAAAATCCATCTTAAAACCCATCAACGAGAAGCGTGGAAAAGCGTGTCAGAAAAGGCAAAAAAGAAAAATATCATTTTATATAAAATGGAGGGAGTATATTAATAATAATTTTTTCTTAAATATATCTCCGCCACGTCAATCATAAGTATGCCAAGATGGCTAGAGGAACATTCGTCCTTATATAAATAGGCTAGAACTTATTTGCATTTTTGAAAAGGATCGTATAAGAATCCAATTTCAGTTGACCCCAAGCTATATGAATCGGATCCTCTATTGTACATTTTCGTGTTGTATCTTCTATTGCAACAATAGATAACAGATATGTGTTAAAAATATTTCCAAAACCAATAATAATTAAAAAAAAATTAATAAACAAAAATGATGGCTTTGAAAACATTTTTTACACGTGTCAATTATCCGTTGTTACAATAAAAGATACAACAGGGAAATACAATAAAAAATCCGATTCGCCAGCTATATATTGGTCTCCACCACAGCGAATGGCCATAGGGTTGCTATCTAATCTATATACAGAAATCTATAATTTTTTGAACAATTTTAACAAAAAATGCAAAGATAGCACAATAAATGATTCGAAACTAAAACATTTACTATAAAAATATCAAGCATTAACTCCACAATTACCGCTGGACATGCACATGCACATTAAAAATCGATATTTCTTGACCGATAAGCCAATCGACTAAAGGATCAATCCACCAATATTTCAAATTCTAACATGGATTCTGATCAATCTCAAAAACAACAGAAAATTGTACCATGACTTTCGTCCACGGAAAATCCGCGTACAAAAATGATCAATAGTCTTGGAGTGTAAAGAGATAAATAAGAGATGAAATATTCAGATTACATTTATTCTCGAAAGTCATTTAATTTGCTCAAATTTTGGCCTCTACTCATCCCCTTCTTCCCTTACTCTGGAAATTACTCACCCCATCAAATCTGTGAAAATAAATTATTGTAAGCATAAGTTCATGGCAAACGACATACAAACTTGTACTTTTATCGTCGTTTGACAATAATATATACTCAGTCCATTATAAAAAAAAAAAAACTCAAGAACTGATTAATATGCAATCTTGAAACACTGTCTATTGGGTATTGAGTATTTTATATTTCCTGAAATTAAATATATAAAAAAGAATGAAATTAGAAGAAACGACATCAACTAAAACAAGCAAAGCCCAGATCGAGATGAATTTCTGTAGAAATGGACCACTCACCCTCTAATAAGGCCTTATTAAGGGGGAAAATACTCCAAATTATATGTTATAGTTAATATCGTTACAAAGTGGATGTGTGATAATGAGAAACTTCAACACGCCCCCTCATGTGTAGGCCATCATCGGCACTACACGTGAACAAATCAAAGCCATAATCGGCTAAAGCCATCAACGGCTAAACAATAAACATCCATATAAACATGGGCCAATCAACCACATCGACTTTGGACCCGCTCTGATACCATATAGAAATGAGTCACTTACCCCTTAATAAGGCCTTACTAAGGAGGAGGGTACTCCAAATTGTTATTGTTAAGATCGTTACAAAGTCGATGTGGATAATGGGAGACTTCAACAATTTCCCAATCAAAACCATCATAAATTCACCAAATTAAGATATGAAATGACAGAAAAAACACCTAAAAAAAATTGTTTACCTAGTTCGTTATGGAATGACTACCTTTGGGGCACTGTCAAATCAGATATTTTTACCATATATTTTCGAACACAATTTCAAGAGGGGGAGATGACTATTCATATTATGCTATTAGGGTTCCAACCTTAATAAGGAATTTGACTCTAATTAAGTTCTTGTCTTAGAGTAATGCTCCGATATCGACTGTGGACGTGTTTAATGTGTTCACGGATGACAAGACTATGTTATATATAAAGAAGCTAATAACAGTTTTACTAAAAATATTAAACCCTATTATAAAAAACTAAACCCTAAATTCTAAAAAACTAAACCCTAACTGAAAAAATTGACAACGTGACACTATCATATCAGTAGTGGGCACATTAAGCGTACTCACGGTGGATCATGAAGCGTTTCTGTCCTGTCCTAATAAGGAATCAGCCCAAAAACCGCTCTCAAACGAAACTGATTCCCATATCCATATATAGCTCAACTGTTACTATCTAAAATTTTCAACATAATTAGAATTTAATGTATGTTCACTGAATTCTTTAAGTTCATGGATTAACTTGCTGCTAACTATCAAGATCGAACAAGATTAAAGCGGAATCGTACATATATACCTGCAGAATCCATAGCTCGAGATTTTCCAAGTGACTCGTATAAATCAATATCAGTGAAGTCCTCCTCATTCCTTCCAAGTCCAAAATAAAAAATAAAAAAAAATAGAAAAATATTAACTGATGCAAAACAAAAAAAAAAAGGAAGTGCAGAAGAAACAGTTGTAGAATACTAACTCGCTGCTGAAGTAGGGGAAGAAGCGGCGGGAGTAATTCTCCTTAAGTCCTCTAGCAATAATATTGCCGCCGCCGGCGCCGGCGCGGTCAGATTCGTAGGCGAAGACGACGACTGTCATTCCGAGGAGATGCTTGCGAGGGTTTAGGGTCATCCCCTGAAGCCGGGGGCGATCCTTTACCTCTACCGGAATCCGCCAGGTTGGGCGGCGCACGCGGTTCAGCTTACGGATCTCCGACGTCTTCAACCACCGTGTTTCGCCGGCAGACAAGTCCGGAAGCGGGTTCAGACCGATCGACTCTTTGGTGTTGTTCACGAGCCTGGTCCTAAAATCGAATGGATACATGTTCGATGATTGTGTTGTAGTTTGTTTTTTTGGGGGGAGGAGGAGGATAGAGGAACTAAATAGTAGTAGACTAGTAGTAACTAGTAAGTGTGAAGGAGAAGCTAGGGTTTAAGATAATTCACTCACTGATTAAACCAGGTGATTGTACAAAATAAAATTAGCTAGTCCACTAGTCCACTGTAATTTAATTTGAGATTATTCAGTAATTTTCTATTTTAATTAATATGCTTGACTCTTAGGATATTAATTAACATAATGTTAACTAATTAATTACTATCTAAAGAAATGTTTTTTTTTCTTTCCTTTTTATCGGGCAACCGCACAACACGCTCACACACTTATGCACCCGAGGCAATGTTTTGGCCCGCCTATAAGGCGTTTAGGCACTAGAAGATGCCGGGCCGTCCCAAATAATGGCAAGACAGTTTTCTCTAAGCAGCAAATTAATCTGCATCTACGTAGGTGCCTAGGTGGTTCTAGGCATGTATAGGCAGTCCTAGGAGGGTTTAGGTGGACTAGTCGGGGCCGGAAGGGTTGAAAGATTAAATCATGAATTTCATACTCTAACTTATGAATATCATGTTTAAATATATGAAAATTTGACCTAGACTTTCATTTTTATGCGAAAGATTATTAAGTTTATGGAATTTGATTTTTTTTTTTTTTGATTGGGATGGAATTTGAATTATTAATTAACATATTATATAATTTTAACTTTTTATATTGTTTGTACTATAGAACATAATGCAAAAATAGTACGTTATAATTCAAATCCACCTAGCCTGCATAGAAACCACCTAGAAGCCCGCCTAGCCACCTAGACGCTAATCCTCACCCCGCCACCCTATTAGCGTCTTTTAGAACGTTGACCCGAGGTGACTCGAAAACGTTTAATATTTCCACAATTGACGTGACATTACCATGTATCAAAAAAAATGTCCCTATTATAAAATATTTTAACCATACTTAAAAAATTAACAATCCAACGGCTAGCGCTGCCTTGTTAATAATTGACACATGAAGTATGTCGACGATGGGCAGCGGAATAATTATACAATCTCATGCATGGTCTTCACAGTTTCTTTCTTGTTTTCATCTCTTCTAAATCATTTCTTTTTAGTTTGTAGTATGTTTTTTCTTTTGAAGAACCTATATAGTACTCCCTTCGTTCCCCATATATACGTACATTTACTTTTTGTTCGTATTTCAATGTGTCGAAAAATAGATATTAAAGATAAAATTTGAGTCTCATTTGATATAATATATACACTATATTAAGTAAAATAATATAATATATCAAGTGAGACTCAAATATTATCTTAACATTTATTTTTTGCCATATTGAAATGTGTGTAAAAAGTAAATACACACATACATGGAGGGACGGAAGAAGTATAAATATTGTACATGTATGAATTGCTCACTTTGTACAAAATATCAAGCAATAAAATTATTTGGAAGTTTATAGCTATCCAAATTCTATTTGCATATTTTAAACCTTTGCCCTAGATTTCATGAACTAGTTGCTCATGGGAGTAGTAATATTCATTATAGTTAATATACCAAAAAAAAAGGAGAAAAAATTATTGGGGCCTATGACTATCATCCTACTCAAAATGACGCGGAGGTCAAATGTTCTAATCTTCTTCTTCTTCTTCTTTTTTTTTTTTTTTTTTTCCCTGCTTATAGATTAAGCTAAGTCTAATTAATCATATCCCTTTTCTCGTCGACTAAGTAAACATATTGTTGCATGAGATAATGTGGATTTCAAAACGCGTGACGTGGGGTTTAGGAGGAATATAGGTTTAGGCCATTCTCTTACTATTTACTACTTCCATCCTACTATATTAGTCCCACTTTAATTTTGACTTTTCGACACGCATTTCCATCGAAACCTAGTATAGGTTTTAAAATATAATTTTGAAATATTCTTTCTTTTACGGGATACTATTTTGGTGAAAACACGTGCCGAAAAGTAAAAATCAAAGTGAAACTAATATAACAGGATGTAGGTAGTATATGCTTTAATAAGTTAAGGATAGTATTGTAATTACCAGTTTGGAACCTTGGACATAACGAATTAATCAAATATCAAATTGGATAACACCATATATTTTTATTTAATTTAACAGAATATGATTGCTATTTAAACTTTTTTTACCAATTATAAAATACTCCGTATTCAAAAGAATAAAAGAGACAGTACAATTGAGTTAAAAAGTTCACAAATAGATACTCCCCGTCCCAAATGAACTATCATGTTTCATTTGGGCATAGGATTTAAGAAGAGTTGTTTAGGAAAAAGGAAAGGTAAGTGTTTATACAATTAGGAATAAGGAGGGAAGGTGTGAATGAAATTAGTTTCTTTGACCTATTAGAGGGCAGGTGTGAATGCAATTAGGAAAAATGAAGGGTAGGTGTAAATGACTCTAATTTTTTTGCTAATTCTTTCTATTTTTGAAAACAGAACAGTTCTATTGGGACGTCTCAAATAAAAATACAAGACAATTGTTTTGGGACGGAGAAAGTATTAAACATATTATAAAATTACTAATTAGAGGCCCAACCCAATGTCACGTGAAGCCTTCGTGCTCCTATATTTTAATTTTCTTGGCCCAATAAGCACTCTGAATTGTATTAAAATTTCGGTTCATTCCAATGGGCCTGCTGGTGTAAAATCATGTTATTGTATATCTAACCATTTCATAAAACACTACCAAGAAATACTTTAATACTTCCCTTGGTTCAAGATTACATATCTCATTTTTTTATTGGGTCGTTTCAATACATGACCCATTTTTCTTTTGAAAAATAACTATCATACTAAGCTCATATTTGGTTCATATTTTTTTTTGTAGGGAAAGAAAAATAATTAATTAATTCACTTATTTTTTATTTGGTTTAAGTAATAAGTAAATAAAGTTAACCTAATTCATTATATTGTTACCCCTCAAGAATAAGAGGGAAACAAGGAAAAAAGAATCCTTCTTACATTCGACTCATTTCTATACTTGAATCAAACACTCAATAAAAGTAACCATTATTATTACTATTCTCTTACTTGACTTGATTTCATTCCCTTTTCATTACCCTACTTGAACCAAACGAGCACTAATAGTACACTTAGTATATCCCTTAATACATTTAATTTTCTCTAATTAAATCTCATCATCCACTCACCTTCATCACGTATCCCAATACAAATTATGATTTATATACCAAATTATTATAACTTGCTCGTTTGTTCTCCGATTTTTATGATTTATATACCAAATTAAAGGTTTTGATACGATCTTTCATTTAATATCAGACGTCAATATGTATTTATGATGCTCTAGTTATAAAATTATGACTAAATATATAAACAACACTATATCCCTAAACACAATGCACTTAAAACATTAAACACTCATGTCTTAATTCTCATACCGAAAGAAAAGGGTCATTAATTTTGAGCCGGAAGGTGTATATAGTTGATTGATAAATGTTATCTTACCCATCATGAGCATATTTAATGCGTCGATACTATATTTAAGATAACTTATTAATAATACATTCCATATCATATAATAATAACTACCAATAAAATTAATTTTTTTAAAAAAATCTAAACCTTAAAATATATTATTAGTCACATCAGAATAGATATGAAAACATTTTTATCAAACCTTTTAGTCATAAAGCCCGCTTTAGTGAAACCCTATATATTTATATTTTAACTTTCTAAAGTTTGAGAGTTTATCATCTTCTTTCAAGCGGAGCTTAAATAAGACAAAAACTTGTGTCAGCCGGAGGCACCGTGCGGCCGGGCCCAAAGTGTCAATCTTTATACAGAAAAGTGTCAATCTATATGAATAAAAGTGTCAATCTTTAATATAATTATTTTACGAATAAAATGACAATTTTTAAAAGTGTCAATTTTTATACAGAAAAGTGTCAATCTATATGAATAAAAGTGTCATTATTTTAGCCCGGCTGCACGGTGCCTCCGGCTGACCCAAGTGTGTCCCCTTAAATAATTGGTCATCAATTTTTGTTAGGAGTTTGGGACACGAACTTGAGTTGTTTCGATATTTTACACGTATATTTAAAAAACGACTCAAGTTAGTTGGGACGGAGGAAGCTAAGTAATTGTTTTGCAACATCGAACTCTGCACATGCGCAGCTAGTAGCAACACGGAGAATAACGACGGAAAAAATCTATCTTAAAGTAGCTAGTAGCAACATTTTTACACGAACATGAACATGAATTTAATCAAAGCGATAGGTTCCAATATTAAGAAGAAGATATACATACATATATATCTATATTATGCTATAACTTTCATGGCATTTAAAGAAAGCGAAGAAAAAAATAGAGAGAGAAGAAACGACTAACCAACATGGAACAAACAATATGCAGAGTGTGCCATCAAATAAATTGCAGATGCAGAACTTATGGCAGAAGCAATATTGAGACCAGTTTTGTTTTTTTGTTTTTCTTTTTCTTGGGAGAAATGGCTGAAGCAGAGCTTATATATATGATTCGACAGTTTCAAATATACTGTATATATTTTAATAATTTATGTGATTGTTACGTGTACGATTGCGCCGCTAAATATATGTTTATCATGAAGATCTGATGTTAGAATTAGTCTTCCCCTATATCAAATATTAAATACTCTGCGCTTGTCACTTCGTAATTAGTTTATTGTTCACCGATAAACCTAACCTATGAGAAAGCTTAAAACTGACGTTTTCTTGTTCAATTTTCTCAGCTAAGGGTTGGGGAGATTTTGTGGAGAAAGTGAAAGGAAAGCTAAGGAAATGGGATGTTAAATCTATCTCTTTTGGGGGAAGGATTACCCTTATTAAATCGGTCCTTTCCGCGATGCCGGTGTTTGGTTTATCGGTGCTTCCTATATATCTCTTCGAAAGCAAGGGGCGATATTACAAGCTTACAACGGAACTTTCTTTGGGGAGGAAAGGAGGTGAAGTTTGAACAAAAGGATTGGGATTTCTGACGAACTGAAGTAGAGATAAAATGCCGCTTCTGGAGTTGGTGTTTGGTTGGAGGTGAAGCGGAGGCTAACTGTAGTTTCGAATGGTGGAATAAACGTAGACTTAAAGAGAGAGAGTCAACCAAGATGGGGTGGGTTGAGGAGATTTTGACTTTTGAATCGCACTATTGTTGTTTTTCTTTCTTACGATAATTTTAATCTCATAGCTGTTAACTGCTACTTTAATTCACCAAAATCGGTGGCCATTCGGAGACGGCGCATGTTTAATATGAGACGTTGGATCATTTTTTCAAGATAGTAAAAAAGAAAAACAAAAAAAAAAAAAAAAAACAAAAAACAAAACAAAACAAAACAAAAAAAAATTATATCGTGAACAGCAACCGACTCCCTAACGCGCCACTTCAACGTGGTTATTACGATTCGAATTTTCTATTACATTTTAGTGTTTAGCAGGATTACGTGGGGACTAACGTGGGTTGAAGGCCCCATAGTGGGTCGTCGAAGCTTAGGTGTGTATATGAGTCTGCATTTGTATTGAAGAAGCGATGATGTCTTACTTCCTTGTTTTTGGCTTTAACTTTAAGAGAATAAATATTTAAGAGTAGTGGGTCCCTTTATTAGTGGGCGTGTTTAAGGGTGAACACGGATCGGTTAACTGATTATTTGACACATATAAAATTGACCATACGATTTTTCATCAATTCGGTTAACCGTTAAAAAGTAAATAATAAAAATCAAAAACCAATGTATTCCTTGGTTAATTAATATAAAAATCGTGTCGATTAACAAACTATTCGACGGATAATCATGGATAAAAAAAAACTTTAATTTTTTATAATTAATAACAAATATATATATATATATATATATATATAATGCAAAATCTGCAATTTAAAAAATCGAAAACACTTGAATAAATTATATAATCCTAATAGAATAAGTTTCACATTCATGCAAACTAACAATTCAAGCATCTTTATTTAATTATTTACTTTTAGCTAATCACGTAATTAAAAAACAGGTGATCTTTCGTCAAACAAAAAGTTTATACTACAAATTTTTATAAATAAAAATATTTACTAGAGCAATAAAAATAGCACTATTAAATAAAAAATTAAATATGTATATATTATATATATGTGTATATATATATAGGTAGTAGATCATATGAAAACTAATTATTACGTGAAACCTGCAACCCATCATAAAATATTGCATTTTGTGCATAAAATGTTGCATAATAAAATATATTATTTTATATTATTTTTATGCATATAATGCATCATTATGAGAATTTGCATAATAAAATATATTATTTTATTTTATTTTATATTATATTTAATACAGTAATTTATTTAAATGGTACCGATTTAGTTAACTGTTGTTTTTTTAATGCAAGAAACCGAATGCGAACCGGTACCATCGGATTTTAAAATTTAGGAATAAAAATCAATCTGTCCGGTTTTGTACGATTTCGGTTTGGTTAGCCGGTCGGGTTTCTTATGCTCAGCCCTAGGCGGGGGGCGAAACCCGAGGCCGAGAGGGGCGATCTTTCTCACAAGATATGAACCCGCAGGTGACGACAGTGACGACGAGGAAGGCGGCGAAGATAAGGGCGCAGACGACGAGGCAAAACCTCCTCCAGAGCCTCGGGCACTTCACCGGAATGGGATCCTCCCCATTCTCGGCCACGGAGTTCTCGTCGGCGGCGTCCAGGTGGTCATGTACTTGCACGCGATTTCGAGGATGGCGAAGAAGTTGATGGAGCCGGCGAGAGACGAGAGGGCGACGGGGAACCAGCGGTAGCGGCACTTGAGCTCCGACGGCGCTCCGTAGATCGCCGTGAAGATGACGCCCTGGAAAACGAAGTAGTAGTTTGCCAGCATGAAGGCTTCCTTCTGCAGGTGCCGGAGCTTCTCTTGCCTTTGCTCCTCTTTCTTCACGAACTGCTCATCCTCATCCCCCTCCTCTCTTCTTCCTCTTTCACCTGAGCTACTTCTCGTTGCAGTCTCAATCTCAGATTGCCTCGACATTGTATTTGTTTTATACAAACTATAGCCTACGTACTTAATTGTTGTGGTTACTCTCTGCATTATATATACACACACACATATGTAGTGTTGGCCCACACGCCCACATGGGGATATGTATTCCCGACTAGGGTTTACCGAAACTCAATATACGCTTAACTACCCCTTCAAAACAAAAATGTAAAAATTACCTTTTAAATGAACTAATGTAAAAACTACCCTTTCAATTATTTTAACGAAATCAATTTTTATTTAATTTTTTTTCCCTCTCTCGATATTATGATTTATTTTAGTCTTACACCGGTTGATCAGGATTCGTTATTTATGTTTTTAGCACTTAATTTCAGTCTTATTAGTTTAAAAATGAAAGTAAATGGTAAAGAAACTTATATACCATAACTGGATTAGTGAGCCCTTCTTAACATGATTCCTATTACAATTCCGTATGACATTTTCTATTTATTAATGGATGATTGTCATGTGTTCACGATATTCTAAAATCAATCGCTTTTTATTATGATTTTTTTTTATTATTATTGCTGGTTTTGAAAATATGGTACACACGTGACAACTATCCATTGATGCAATAGGAGATGACACATGGAATTACAATAGAAGATCTATATCCATTACACCAAAATTAAAGGAAACATGAGGAGTAAAATAATGAAACATAACGAATCGGATGGGACATAGAGAGTGTCAATTTTGATATACGATTGGTACATTATATCGATCTAGTATTCTAGTTAGGATTTACTATATACACCACTTGGCGCTGTTTTGGATACTCGATCGGGCTACGTGTTAGGTGATCAGTGGGAGAAAATTCATCCGACGGTTGTCAAGGAAAAGAGCTCATTGGCTCCAAAACATTAGTTTGAATGTTTATAATAATCTATGTTGGTAGATAGTCACAAATTTCTCTTGAATACATTTTATGCGTATATATTTTAGTATTTGTGTCCTTTAAAACGCGCAACTATTTGGTGCGGTAGCTTGCTTGCGTATGACTTGCATGTATTTGGTTTTACTCATCACATATAATTATATGCATGTATGCATGTATTGTTTCTTTTATCATTTCCAAGTCTTTGTTATATCTTAAACTAATCTCTTGCTACGGTTACAACTGCAAAACTAAGGGTTAGAGACTTAGAACTATATGTACACTTCTTTTTATTTTTTATTTTTATTTTTTTTGGGAGAGATCTCAATTTAAGAAGACATTTGAGATTAAATGATCTTAAGCTGCAGTTTAATGATCTTCATATATGTAATTAACATGAAATATATAGGACAATCTCAAGTTGATGTATACATTCTCCACTATCTATTGGAATAGTATATTACTATAAATTACCGCAAGCATTGTAGCTTAGCACATGAGATTCTCTATTCCAATTTCAGTGTTCCAATCATATTCCTATTCAAAATTAATATTTTGTTATGTATTTTTTTCTTCGGTATTTAATATATTAAATAATTAGTTTAATTTTATAATTATTAAATCAGGGTTCGCTCGTCCCAACTGTGGTTTACAATCATTTTTTAATTTATAATCTCAATTTTATTAATTAAATAGAATTGATAAATTCAAAACTAGGGTATATAATTTTTTTAAATCATAATTTTTAGTTATAAATATTAATCATGATCCACAAATTATACTAGTCATCATGTGATATAAGAAAGGATAAATCAGCTTACAAGTTTTAGTTGCTTTAATTTGGACTGACGATGCTATTTCAATTATTGGCCTGATTTTTTCTCTCATCTATTCTCTTGTAAATTCTAATAATGTATAGTATGTGCTATATAGTTGGCCCAAGTTGCAATACGAAGGGTATTTACGTAATTTTCTGAATGTATCAAGTTTTGCACGATATATCATCAATTTTTTTTAATGGTTGACTCGAATTTTATTGCACATAGGATGGATGTAGAGTTATGCAACTATGTATAGTAAACAACTAAAATAACACGACATATGTTCCCAATTTTGATGTCCAAATTTTAATTTTAAAATAAAAAATATCATAATATAACAAATCATGACATTTATAAATAAATAATTATTTTTATTTATTAATAAAAGCTAAATTAAATGTTAATTGGATTAGTGATCCTAGAAAATAACCATAAATTTAAACTAATTATTAGTATAAATTAAATTATTGAAGAAAACGTATAAAACTAATAAAACTAAAATTTGGGATATGGTTGAAATATTAAAATTGGGATAAATAATTTCAAGTGCTAAAATAATTAATGTATGATTCAGTTAATTATATTTCATATTGCATCATATATAAAATTTATTACATTTTCATGCTATACTCCATTTACTATTGAAAAATATTATACATGAATAGAGTCGATATTACTTTACGAAAAAGTAACATACGAAAATACAACAAATAAAATAAAAGGAAAAGGAAATCAAGCACGTAATAAACAGCAAACACCCATACTATAGAAAACCTCTCCATGCCTGAGTAACAGATCCATGCATCAGGCGGTGCCCGGTGGCGCCGCTGCAGACGATCGTCGCCGCCGCAGGTAATGACCCAGCAGCCGGCGAGAACGAAGAGCATGCAAACGACGACGTAGAAGCACCTCCACCAGCGGTCGCACATAGCCGCCACCGAGTCCCCGCCGGCAGCGCGGCTGTCCCCCTCGTCCAGCGTCCTCTTGTAGGTCAAATTGAAACAACCATTATTAACCTCCGATTTCACCGCAGCCTTAACAGCCGGCGCCGCCCTCTCGGAGAAGCCGGTGGCCTCCCACCGCCGCCGCGCCGACGGCTGCGGTAGGTTCTCCGGCACAATCGTCTCGAGCGAATTGATCCGCCGCGGAAGGCAAGCCCTCTTGTCGCTCCATCTCGGAGCCCTATTGGTAATCACCGACGATTGCATATCCACCACCATCGCTCTGTCTCGATCCGCCACTGTAAAATTATCTTATCCCATATTCGCATACTTGTAATATAAGACAGATTGTAAAACAAGTATGACAAGCAGTACCAACAATAAAACACACAAGAGTTGGTAACCCAGTTCGGTGATCACACACACCTACGTCTGGGGGGCCACGCCCAAAGGATCAATCCACTAATATAGTGCTCGAGTACAAAGGAACTTACTCACCAAGAATCACACACCTTGTGAAGCCGTGTCACTCTCCAATGCCCTCTTATAGTGAATCGAAGCTAAGCTCTCACTAGCTTAACTTAGTCTAATCCCCTCGAAGATCTAGACTAATCCTCACACCCCTTGAGTTTAGAATAACTCGATTACAAGATCACACAACCCAAAACCTAATATGTTCTTATGAACGGATACTAGTTTTGTGTCTTCTACACTCACACTCGTAATTGCTCTCAATCACTCGTGTATGCAAGAATACAATCATAAATGCAGCAGCCGTATGAGAACGACTCTTCTTCAATATATAGGGTCTCTTGCCAAACCCTAGATATTGGCTTGTCCTCCAAGATTGCATTGATTTCGTGTATCTCCTTGAAGATACTTTCCTTGTGTTGGTAGGACTCTATTTGGTGAAGTATATCCGCAAATCAACTCATAGAATTACGTAGGAAATTTCCTTCTTATCGATAAATATAATCCGGAAACTTTCCTTATGGATATAGACGCACAGCTGGCAGCCAGCTGGCAAATACGTTCTTCATCTGAAAGACAGCTTTTGGAACGTGTCATACGCAGTGACTCACAACATATTCATAGTTCCTGTCTCGCAATTTGTCATACATAAATAAGCCAACATACTCAACACTAACAATCTCCCCCTTTGGCATTTATGTAGACAAAACCTCAATAAAGAAAACATGCTTATTCACACATACATAAATAACATCGATCAAAGCTCCCCCTTGCTTTGACATTCATACCAACGCGAAATCTTGCATAAAAATACCAAGGCTCCCCCTTAGTAAAGAACCACATAACCTCAACAACAATCTTGATGAAAACATGAAATCAGAGTAGTAGCACAGCTTCAGGAACAACTCACAGAATCATGGATGACTGGACAGAAACATCATCAGTTAACATCAACAGTAACATGCAGTAGCAACGGAAGCACCAAACGAATCAATTACAATAGAGCAAATACTGGAGCGCACCCACAGCACAATACTCTAAGTAATTGACATCACTACATCAAACAGACAAATAAGAAAACCAACTTATCATAAATGATAAGAGTAACCAGTGAGTAGCAAGCATCTCCCCCTGCATTAATTAATACAGGCCCAAATCCAAAAATTAACAACAAAAAATAGTCACACAGTCACTACTCCCCCTTTTTGTCTGCATAGATGCCAAACCTCAACCTCAACACCATCCTCTTCAGAGTCAGCCACAACTGCTTTTTAGCTATTACCCAAGAAATTACAAGCCAAAGACATCATGACCATTAACTTTAAACATCTTCGAGTCATTGAACAATCCTTCAATCTCAGCCCTTCGAGCTGAAAGTGTCTTGGTCGTCTTTGATAGGGTGTTGTAACCCTTCCTTAATTCAAGCAACAAGCACAGATTCAGGCACGAGAAGGCACAGCAGAAAAAATTGTTGCCAACAAGCACAAATCCAAGCTTTTGTCCTTCAGACAGTTTCTTCTGCTTCCCACATACATCACCTGCACTATCCTTTACATGCATATGCTCATCAAACAGCTTCGAAGTAAATAGGATATGCCCTGGAGACTTATCAAAAACATCATGAGCAGTCATCACATCCAACAGACTTGAAATGATTCCAAACAACAAGCCAAGATAACCAATGGTTTTCCCAAACCATTTCTACTTTTCTACTTGTTCCTCAAGAACCTTAAACACAATAGACCCGAAATTTATAGGAATCCCAGTACCAACCCTATAAAATGAGAGTAGCAATACTCTGACTAAGAGTAGAATGAGGAGCTGAGGGCAACCATTTATGAAAAACAATTTTCTGAAAAATTTCATACTCCATGGATAGTTAAGCTCCAGGTAAGCTATCCCCAACTCAAGAATTCATAATCCCACCAGTCAACTCGACCCTCTAGCAAAGATCTAGCAAAGACAATAAGAGAAACGAGAACCTCGGGTTGTACTGCAACATGACTTTCCATAAACTCATTAATAACAGCAGGAGAGAAGACCATACACTGACCCCTTTGAACATATCACATGAAGACATATCAAACATAGTCTTACTCAGATTAGAATAAAACTCCAACACAACCTTCTTCACAAACTTCCTAGTCACCAACATAGTGAAGCTAAGATGAGCTTTATCTAAGATCTCCAAAATACCATTTGAAGCAATATCCTTCAACATAATAGGCATATCCACAACATATTTCTTATGCAAATTGATCTCCCAAAACAGAACATGAAACTCATCTCGAAACACGAGAACCGAAGGCTATTACTCTGACTTATGAGCGCGAGAATACTTACCTTTGAATTGTGAAGTATTGTTCTCAGCATCACTTTCATTACTACGAGAATTAACATCTTTGTAGCAACAGATTCCTTAGGCTTTATCTGCTTGCATCTCGAATTCACATACTTCATTGTAAATTTGCGAAGAGGCTTGGGTGGAAAGACTTCATCAGTATCATCGTCATTTTCACCCTAATAAGAGGGTTGATCGACTCCAAACACTTGAATAAGAGAGATATAGTTATCCTTACAAACCATCAAATTCGTTGGTGCGTCGAATCGTAGCCTTTTCTTAGAAAGCTGTTTTGAGCTTTTCCTTTCCTTCAACTGGAGTTGAGCAAAAGCTCCAATCATGGATGTCATCAAATTCAGCCAACCACGATTTGAACCCCCACTTTAATTTCAACCTTCGCATACAACCCACATGCAGAAAACTTATTCTGTCAGCTCAGCAACACAGAATACCCATGCAGAATACAGAGAAGCACCAGTATCACAGTCTGTTTCATAACTCAGATAAACACAGAATCAAACTTCATCAACTGCATCTTAAGCTCTTAAAATAAATGAGAGCTTGCATCAACCCAGAAAACCAAGAAATCCAGAAGTCCAGCAAACCATCCAAACACATTAAGATTATAGACAAAGACCAATCTCAATGATAATAAATCAAGAAACTCAAGAAACGCATACCTCAATAGGAGAGGATCAACCAATGCAAATCCCCAAGGGTCTCTTGAGGAATTCACATTTTTCTCCATCCAAAGCTTTAGTGAAGATATCTGCCAATTGAGTAGTGGTAGATATATGCTCCAGTTCTAAGATATTATCTTCGAATTTTCTTGGCTCTATGTTAGAAACATAACACACTCTAGCTATCCTGGCAGCTAGTTTCTTGAAGTTTATTTGTACTCCTCTTGTTTTTATACCTTCATCAACTCCACCAATTATGTCATCTAGTGAGTGATTTTTAAAAACTCTACATCCTTTCATATTCGTCACCTCTGATTCAGACTCGGGTGGATCAGAGTCAAACTCTAACTCTTCATTCTTCACTTGAGGCGGTGAGACAGATTGTGAGACTAATTCCATGAAATCTGCCACTAAGGGTCCCTCATCAAGGCAGTCCTCAAACTTCACATTGAATGACTCAACAATTGTTTCAGTCAACTTATTGAAAACTCTGAAAGCTACACTGTTACGAGAATATCCCAAGAACACAACTTCTATTCTTCTATCATCAAACTTCTTCTTCTGGACTCGATCATTAAGAATGTAACATCTCGAATCAAACACATGAAGATGTTTAACATTAGGCTTTTTCCCTCTCCATATCTCATATGGAGTAGTCTTTGTCTTAGGGCGCAAATATACTCTATTGCATGTATAGCAAGCTGTGTTGAGAGCCTCTGCCCAAAACTTTGTTGCTATATCACATGCCTTCATCATAGTCCGAGCCATATCTTGAAGAGTCTGGTACTTACGTTCCAAAACTCCGTTCTGTTGTGGAGTCTTGGGAGAAAACTCATGTGAAATTCTCTTTTCTTTACAAAACTTTCGAAGTTCAGAGTTCTTAAATTTTGTCCCATGGCCACTTCTTATACGCTTGACTTTGAACTTCTTCTCTACTTCAATTCTTAAACATAATTCTTTGAATACTTCAAAGGTTTCTGATTCTTCCCTGATAAAATCAACCCAAGTATAACGAGAGTAATCATCGATACAAACAAAAACATACCTCTTCTTGTTTATACTCTCAATTTGCATTGGACCTATTAGATCCATATGAAGAAGTTCCAAGACTTTCTCTGTCGTTATCTTCTTAACAGTCTTGTGCAGCTCTTGAGTTTGCTTCACAATCTGACATGGTCCACAAACACGAATCTGATCGTCTGGAATATCAGGGAGACCTCTTGTCACGACCGCACCTTGCTGATCGATAGCTTAGTTTGGTATAAATCGTGACTACGGGTAATATAAGGTAATTTTGAAAAGAAAGATTAACAATGAATTGACTCGATAACAGGGGAATTAAGACTTCATATAATAGAGACGACATAGTCGATGACTTTTCCATGAGAATAAACGTCGTGATTCTAACTTAGTACAACCACATTGAAAGAGAATAAAAAGTGTACGCAGCGGAAAGGTGTTTGAAACATATGTATGAAGACATATGCTACCAAAAGTGATTACTTCTAATTTATTCTTGACAAAATCCTCGCCGGTCACTTCGCCTCGACAACAGCTCAACTTGCACATCGAAAATTATGTACAGGGCGTGAGTACAAAGTACTCAGTGGACACGTGCCCAAAATCATTTATTTATTGTCAAGTCATCAATCAGTGAATCATAGGGTTTTTCTTGAAAATGTCTATGTTCATAAAAACATTTGCATACTTGAAAGCGACTGATCAGTCTCTTCTTGTGTAATCTTCTTGTGTAATCTACCATATCTGAGTTGGTTGTGCCCGAGGAGTTGGCCACCTCACTCGGTCACGCGATCGGTCACCACGCTGAGTGACACGACCAATGTGTACACTAGTCCAAGTATGATTTTCTGATCATACAGGGACCCGAATTCGATTCATAAATTTGGCCTTGACCATTTAACAGATAGGCATCATACAAAACTGAAAACATTTATGGCGTGACAATTTTAAAAGAGCTAACATCTAATAAAACATGTTTTTTGGTTTTATAGAAAGCCCACTTTGCTACTCTTCTTGATTATTAATAGACGGTCTTCGCCTCCATTACTGTCCTTCCTTCACGCAACCTTCGATTGAAATATTGAGGTAAGGTTCGTATTCTAACGAATAAAATCTTATTTAAGATTGTAGATTATTGGTTCAATCGGAGGTTATTCTACTTTCAGTAACATGGTTACTGTGATATAAGCTCGAGTTATGAATCCCGTTATGTGCACGGTTTAATTGGAATGTTTCTTAATAAATCAATAATTGATTTATTGTTAACTTAGAATTAATTTAATTTAGAAGCTTTTCAATAATTAATCCTAATTGCATAATAGATTAGCTTAAACAATAATTCTTGATTATTAACTCTCAGTTAATAGTCTTATCTTTATAAGTTAATTCTGTAAAAAATATATAAATAATTCTGTTAAGAATTACTAATCTATAAAATTATTATTTGTGGGTGTAAAATAATTTAATTAGTGGTATCTGAACCACATAATTAATTAAGTAATTTGTGGTCTGATAGGAGTTAATTAATTCGGCCCACAGGACTATTGTAGACCGGCCCATAGGAAGATTGATCTCGGCCCAAATAAAACAGCAGCCCAGCTCTCTTGATTTGGCCCGCGAGTCAACCCGACCCGGCCCGTTGACTAAAACAAAAGAAAAACAAAATACTCCAAACCCCCCCTCTTCTTCTCCATCCGCCCGACATCTCTCTCTCGCGATTTCTTTTTCGCGATTTTTGCTCTCCCGCCCTTAGATTCTCCGGCCGTCATTTTACTCCGACCGGCGCTCCCATCAATGGGCCGCCGTTGTCAGCTGCGGCTCTCTCTCTCTTGTTGGCTCTATTTTCCCCCAATTTGAAGGAGAAACCCTAGTTCCTATTTGAGCATTGCCCCCCCCCCCTTCCTTCCAGCCGCTGATTTCCGGCAAGGTTTTCTTGGGTTGAGGTCTCGCCGGCGCGGTGAGACGGTGCCAGTTTTGGGGTGTCGATTGGCAGCTTCCTGTTCTTGGCGATCTTTCCGGCGCAACTCTCGCGCCTCTGGCGAGCTTCTCTCCTCTCTCTACAGGGCTCGTCCCTTAAACTAAAATCCTAATCCTTTCGGATTAGGAGACATTCGTCCCGTTTAAGAATCGGACGGCGATGGGGCTGCCTTCACCGGCAATAGCTCTCGTCGTCGTCCTCTCCTCCGTTATTTATTTTGTTCAATTTGTTAATCTCGTTTACTTGCTTATTAATTGCTTATCTTATTTATTCGCTGTAGTTCGAATTACTGATTTTTGTTCTCTGTTCTTCTTGTTGCAGGTTTCGGCAGCAACGGCGAGGACGCCGCCTCAGCCTCCGACGATTCCCGTTCACTAGGCTAGCTTCTCCCTCGCTCTAAGCTAAGCTCCCTTCCATTTCTTCCTTCTTCTTTGTCTTAAAAAATTTCCAGAAAAAAGTGTATGCGAGTGTGTGCGCTCTGGTTTCAGCATGTGGAATGCTTTCATCTTATGAGTTTCGATTCTTGGGTTATTGGTATGTGATTATTTCTAGCTCTGGATTTAGGAATTAAGGCATGCTCTTTACTAAGATTTTGGTTTGTAGAGTTGGGAATTATGAGAATAGATAGCGAGTATGCTAGTAATGATTTTCTTGAGGAATTGTGGTGAGTACTCATTTCATGCTTATTATGATTCTTTTTCGTTTGGAATGGGTTCTTAGTCGTTCACTCAAGTACTAAGGCAGACTTGAACTTGAATTTAAAGAGGTGATTTGGTTATTACCTTAAGAAGGTGAGGGCTGGAGGGTTTGGGAAGGGATGTGTGCTGTTCATTCTTCTCTTCTCCCAGCCTGCTTCTTTTCTCTTTCATTCGCATGTCGTCACTCTTGTTTGCTGCTTCTACTTTCTTCTCTCACTCAAGTTCCCTCTATTTTGTTTGAAATTTGGTGAAGTGTTAGGTGATGGAAGGGCTGCTGTGATGGGGTATTTATACATGAAAGAGGGCAGTTTTGTAACTAGTTATTTAGTTAAGCTGTGGTTTGTTCTCTGGGTAAAAAGTCTCCCTCTCCTTTCTCTTCTTTTGAGATTAATTTTCCCCTTTTCTTTTGCAGATTTGCTTGGCTCAAGGAGGTTGGTGTAGCTGATTTTCTAAGATTGATGAGATTGATTTAATCTCTTTTCCTTTTATTTGATTAGAACGTGTAGTCTCCCTTTTGTATGCTCAACCATTTTATTCCATGGTTAATAAATGTATCAGTTGGAATTTGAATTGTGTAAATACTGCTAATAATATTATAAAATTGTTGTATTGTATTTTACTTCTTTTTGTCATGAGCCATCGAATCCATTTTAATGGATCTTGATAAAAAGCAAGTCTTAAAAGTTTTGGCCCAATAGGTATTTGTTTGGGTCTTGACCCATTAATTATACCGAAGGTAATCGAGTAGTTAACTCTTAAATTGTGCTATTCTAAATCGATCGTCATCTAACTAAGAATGATCAAGTCTAATATATATTATTTACTTGGATAACTAAATCGAGTACTTAGTTGATTAAAGAATTCAAATTGCTACTCGATTATATTATTACTATTTGGTCAATTTCACAAGAGATTTTATTTTTTTGAAGTTGATAATTCTAAATCGACAACGTAATTAATCAACTGGATAGTTGGGAAAAAAAAAAACGGGACATTACATCATACCCCCCTTAAAAGAAATTTCATCCCGAAATTTGCATATCCTAGTTAAATAACTCTGGGAATTTCTCTTTCATCTTATCCTCAAGCTCTCACTTGGCTTCTTCTTGTCTATGGTGCTTCCACAAAACCTTGATTGATGTGATGGACTTATTTTTAAGTTGTTATACCCTTCGGTCTAAAATTGCTTCTGATTTGTTCTCATAGCTCAAGTCCGGTTTAAGGACTATTCTATCCAGGTGGATTATGTGTTTTGGATCATGACGTATTTCCTAAGTTGTGAAACATAAAAAAAACATCATGCACGTTTCCAAGGCTTGGCGGTAATGCCAACCTGTAAGCTATTGGATCTATTATCTTCTAAAATTTCATAAGGTCTGATAAAATCAAGTCTCAACTTTCCTTTGACACTGGATCTCATGATCCTTTTGGAAGGTGATACCTTTTTTTTTTTAACTGAATCTTAGTTCGACGATTATCGGCATAAAATTCTGTTGGTCTTGAGTTTCATCTATCCTATCTCTGATTCGACGCACGATCTCGATCATCTCACTAATCGCATTAGGGCCTAACACTTTTCTCTCACCCATTTCATCCGAGTAAAATGGGGATCTACATTTCCTTCCATACAATGCTTCTTATTGGAGCCACATCTACGGTTGCCCGGTAATTATTGTTGAATGAAATTCGATCAGCGATCACATTGGCTCCTAATGGCCACCTCGATCGAGTACTACCGTTCACAACATGTCCTCTAGGGTTTGTATGGTCCTTTCTGACTGTCCATCTGTCTGGGGATGAATGGCAGTACTAAAATTCAATCTAGTTCCCAATTATTTTTGCAAGCTCATCCAAAATCTAGAGGTAATTTCGAACCTCGGTTTGACGTGATCAAGATTGGTACCCTGTGAAGGCGTACTATCTTATGAACATGCAATTGAGCTAACTTCTCCGACCCGTAGGTTATAGGGATGGGGATAAAGTGTGTGCTCTTGTAAGTTGATCTATGATCACCCAGATGGTTGTATTTCCTCTTCCTGACTTAGGCAATCCCGTAACAAAGTCCATGGCTATATGCTCCCATTTCTACTGTGAAATTTCCAAGGGTTGCAATTTGACGTAGGGTCGTTGGTGTAGAGCCTTCACTTGCTAACAGGCTAAGCATCTCCCAACAAATAACGTTATCATTCTCTTCATATTATCTTATCAGAATTTCTCCTTCAGGTCTTGGTATATATTCGTACTACTAGGGTGGACGGTATACGGCGTATCGTGGGCTTCGCTTAGACTTCCATTCCTAAGTTCTTCATTACATGGAATGCAAGGTCTCCCTCCAATTGTAATTGCTCTGTTTGCTTCCTTGGGATAACTTTTGGGCACTCCCGTTCTTATTTGCAAGCGTATCTTCATAAGCGCTTAATCTAAAACTGGCTTCTCAATTTAGGCGCTAGTTGAGGTGGTGACGATTCCTTAATTAGGAGATGGACTCTAGGGAAAATTGTTAGTTCCCTTGAGTCTAAGGTTATTGGCTTCCGTTTCTAATTTATCTATATTGTTTGGTCGGATAGATTTGCTAATGGGCTTGGCCCCATAATCTGTATACTTATTAATGATAACCACTACTCGTTTGTTTAACTAGATAGTCCATTCGTATATCTGATCGTTTATGCAGTTGTTACTTAAGAACCATAGAAATCAAATCGCTATTTGATTCTATCTAAAAGATATTACTAGTAAATCATCTCGTGAAGGAATCTCACCTTGATTAAGCTTTTAATCGCATTGTCAAGACTACTAAGTACTTGCTTGGTCATTCGACATAATTATGTACTAATTAAATAATTAATTACTCACGTAAGGTGCAATTTACTAATTGCTAAATCCCAACTAGAAATAATTAGGGGATCCTTTCCTTGGAATTCTATCCAAATCGAAAAATTAAGATCGTGACTAACATTCTTTCTGATGAAGTTTTCATAACAATATAACTTAATTAATAGAAAGGTGGTCTCGAAATACGACACGCCTTCTAAGTTCAACTCTCGAAATTGAACGAGTGCTTCTTAGCTGGTCACGAGAAATGCTAGTTTCGACTAAGTTGTGCAATTAAAAGCATCTGCCACTACGTTGGCTTTGCCTAAATGGTGGTTAATTCCACAGTCGCAGTTTTCCACTAACTCGAGCCACCTTCCATGTCTCATGTTAAAGTCTCGCTACTCGAAGAAGTATTTGAGGTTTTTGTGATCTGTGGAAATCTCTTGAATTTGAGCTTAACTCTACAACGTAAAAAAAAATGTTATGGTCTATCATAATTATATAAAGCACTAAAAAAAAATCTTGGTAACGTGTTGCATTCAATTTAAAATTGTAATCAGCATACATATGCAAATCATAAACATAATACATACTCCCTCCCATTTTTTGTTTGTCGTTTTGAGTTTTGCATACATATTAATATTAATTTTATTTGCCTAAATTATCCTTAATTTAATGCGAAATTTATCATTAATTACACATTCATTATTTGGTAGAGGAAGAAAGAAAATTAACACAACATTTTGATTAGGGATGACAATGGGTCGGGTATATGCGGGTATCCACTCTTACAAAACTCAATTGGACAAGTTTAGGAAAAAATAAATGGATTTGGATATCGAATTTAGTACCCGTCACGATTTAGGATGGGTATGAGTTATTATTGATTGGTACCCAATTCTCAAACCCATTATATATATATATATAGAGAGAGAGAGAGAGAGAGATTAGATATTATATGAACCCTTTTAAAACTTGTGAACTAGGAACCTATATGGACCATCCATTTCAATAGATGAGTGGTTGAGATTAAATGTTGAGATTTGACAATTTTATTAATAATTAGAGGTAAAATTGTAATCTTTAATTTATTAATTTAACCGCACCTAATGTTCAGGATTAAGTTAATTCGTCATCTTCTCATCTTCACTATATTTCCGCTGAGTGTTTCAACTTGTGGCCCCACCTTATTAGATACGGGTTTCCTTCAAAACGTGAATGGAATATACAACAAAATTCGGAGGAGATATTGAATTCAATATTATTAATATTAGACTACCAAAACACGGATAAATAATTTACAAACAAAATGTGGTACTAATGTTAACTGGACACATGTAATTAAACAATGATTTCGAAATGATTAAGGATAAAGGTTAATTATAGTAAAAAAAACATGAAATCAAGACTAAAAAAACATGAATTAGACCCTAACCCTGGAATAAACCCTTAGGGAGCACAAAAAGTCGGACACTAAATAATAAACCCCCTAAGGGTTTATTCAAGAGCTAGGGTCTAGTTTTCGAAAAAACCACTAATAACACACAAAAATACTAATAATTAACAGTAAAAAAATATGAAATCAAAACTAAAGAAGCATGAAATAGACACAAAAAAAGCATGAATAAGCATGCCAAAACCCGGACACTAGACCCAAACCCTAAACCCTAAGGGTTTATTCCAAGGCTAGGATCTAGTTTCCGAAAAACAACTACTAACACCAAAAACCACCAAAAACTGGACACTAAATAATAAACCCCCAAATGGTTTATTTCAGGGCTAGAGTTTAGTTTCCGGAAAAATTACTAATAACACCCAAAAATACTAATAATTAATAGTAGAAAATATGAAATCAAGACTAAAAAAACATGAATTAGACCCTAGCCCTGGAATAAACCATTAGGGGGCACAAAATAATTATTTAAGCATCAAATACACTTTTACAATCATATGCTTATTTAGATATGAAATTATGTTTTTTACGAATGTTAAATTGCTTAATTTATTTTTGTATAACTATAATTCTTTCATTTTTTTTTATATATAATATTATGCTTTTTTACAATCATGCTTATTTAAATATGAAACTTTGCTTTTTTCGAATGTTAAAAAATGCTTAATTTGTTTTATCATTTATATTTGGACTAAAATTCTTTTATGCGTTTTTATACATAAAGTTATGCTTTTTTTTCAATCATGCTTATTTAGATATGAGATTATGCTTTTTACGATTGTTAAAATGCTTAATTTATTTTTATTATACTATAATCTATTCATGCTTTTTTATATATATAATTATATTTTTTTACAATTATGCTTACTTAAATATGAAATTATGCTTTTTACGAATGTTAAAATGCTTAATATATTTTTCATGTACGTTGTTTAATTTTCTCATAGTGCTTAAATTCAGTTTTTAATATTTAAGCATCTTAATATTTGTAAAAAAACATCATTTCATAATTTTAGATTTTAATCACAAAAATAGTGAAAAAAAACACTATTTTTTTTAATCAATACTAAAAAAATATGAAATGATTATAGTCAAAGCATATAGAAAAAAAGTGATATAAAACATTGAAAAAATCAACGATGTGATTACCAAACAATATGCAGAAAAAAAAAAAAAAAAAAATGCTTAAATGCACAAAAGATATGCTTATTTATAATAAATAACATGCTTATTTAAAAGAAAAAAAACAAAAATATGAAGAACCTATAAAACAATCTAAAGTCATAGAAACAAAAATAACATGCTTATTTTAAAGACATGAAAGCTTGATAAGATAAAAAAAAATAAAAAAAAATAAAAATAAAAAAAAACAAAAAAAAAACAGACACAGTTACATAGAAAGAGAGAGAAGAGAGAAAAATTAATCCCACTATTTAAGGAGGATAATTAATGCTATTTAAAAAAAAAATCTCAACCATTAATCTATTATCATCTAATGGTGGAGATTGGTTCCTAGTTCTCAAGTTTGAAGATAGTATCCATAAGATCCATCCCCTATATATATATATATTTATATATATATTTCTAAATATTAGAGTTCTATTTTTATTTTATCCAAGATCTAATTAATAACATAGATTGGGTCGATTTCTTATTTTCTATGTATATAAAATTTTATCTATTGTTTTTTTTAATTAAAAATTTGTTCAATGTTTTCAAAAACTATAATAAAAAAAATACAATTACGGTGAATTAATAGCCTACGTTAAGAATATGAGAAAAATAAAGCGATGCGAAAATAAGAAGTTTTTATTTAGTCAATACATATTTATTTCATTTTTTCAATTTTGATACAATAATATTTTCTATTTTATTTAATTATAATATTTCACTCTTTTTGTATTATTTATTATTATTTTATGCTTGATTTGGGTTTTTATCGGGTATTACCCAACAGGTTTGAGATGAATACGGGTAGTAATATCACTTTTTTAATCAGGTTTGAGATGAGTGTGGGTTTTAAAAAATTTAACAGGTTCGGGTTTAGAAAATGCTTAATGTGCCGGTACCCGACCCATTGTCATCCCTAATTTTGATGTAATTTATGAAAAAGGAGTCAGGAGATTGATAAGGATAATTTTGGATAAAATTCCAAAACGAGACTTATTTTGTAAATCTTATAAAATCTAAAACGACAAAAAAAAAGGGAGGGAGGAAGTATTTATAGATAGTCATGTGAAAAGCAAAAAAACAACTTTAAAAGCAATTATTATAATGAAATATTGAAATATTTAATGATAAGTCTATGCAGAATTAATTATTGTATAATTACTTTTAGAAACTTCAATTTTATCAATTTGTGTCAATGAGTTATAATTTCAAAGTAGAAACTTCAATCTTATCAATTTGTGTCAATGAGTTAAAATTTTAAAGTTCGAAGCATAACATGAGTATGCAACTTTTGAGTATGTGAGTATGTGTTGTGTTTGCAGTTTTTTTGGGTAGGGTTTAATTTTTATGGTATATATTCAAATTAATTCCCTTATTTAAAACATTGTCACGTCATCCGTGGGCATTGGAGCGTTACTATATATATATAATACTCAAAATTCCATAGATTTTGTTAATTTAATCTGCAATATATGTCTGGTCTTTGATGACTAATTATATATGTTTCTTTACGTGAATTGATAAATTACTTTGTATTTGTAAATACTAATTGTGATATATACTTGGATTACATATTTATTCACATAATTAATCACATGAGATCATCTTTTCCAATTAGGTATGTTTTTTAATATTTTCTTTTATGTATCATGATGTTGTTTAATTTTATAATTAATTTTTTAGGGATCACTAATCCAATTAAGTTTCATAATTATTACTTAACTTTTAATTCTAATTAATTATAATATTTTTATTTTTATATTATACGAATCATACTATTGTTTTATGGAAATCATTAATGATTTGACCATGATATTAAGCACTTTTTACAATAATCATACCATCTCTGAATCTTAATAGCATCCCGGATTCGAGTCCTTTCATGGCACGACTTTTAAATTTAAATTAATTATGTTAAAAAAATGGTGAAATCACTATATACAAAAATTGACATATAGAAGTTGTTGATGTAATAAGGTTAAGGTAAAGATGCAAATACTTATGTTATAAATATTATCTAATATTATTCTTATACATTGAAAATATAGATAATCTTGAATGTTATACAAGAGGATTATAGCATGAATATCATAATGTTCGGTGATGTTGCGACTGTATATATATTTTAGGTTGCATGGTGGATGAATATATTTCTTTAATAAATCAGGTTAGTTTTTGATATAAAAGTTTCTTTTATGAAATTTACTTTCAAACTTTAAAGAAATTTTGAAAGATTTCTGATTTCAAAAAGTACGTTTTCCAAGGTATGAATCTATATACTGTAAAGGTTTGAGCTTACAAAATTTAACAAAATTGTGATTCATGATTACAATGAAATCTGCAAAGATCGATAACATGAGGATCTAACTTTCATAACCAGTGCAATCCAAAAGTTAAACCTAAATAATACTAGCAAAGAAGCAGTCAAAAGAGTCAAACCAAAATAAGTGAAAGAAAATAAAAGAGCAAAGAAAAATATCAAGCCAACTCAAGTGAACTGATAGAAAAGAAAAATAAAATCAAATGTGGAGTTAGAGCTGAATGAAGTGTAGAGAATGGGGAAAAGAAAAATAACAAAAAAAAAGTTTGAAGATTGTATTGATATTCTGATGAGACATTAGACAAACTTGTGCTAAAATCAATGATGTTCTCTGTCCATCAAAATAAAACATGAAAAGATTTTATGTGAATCTATGTTTATATTTTAATCATTTAGATATTAAGAATATTATTTTTTTTCTCTCTTTTTTTTAAACGAACATAGATAATGAATGGTTATAGTACATTACTTTCAAATACAATTGTCATGTTTCTTATCACGTTTAAAAATTATTTATAGTTATTTTAATTCATTGTATCCTTGATCCTACTTTAAAAGTTAATAAAAAATAAAGAAAAATAATTGATTGTTATTTTTCTATCCTAATATACTTCATTACATCCTACGTTAAAAACTAATCTATATCTATATACATATAATAGCAAAATAATGGTTGATCAACCACAATTTTTCTTAATTATTTTGCTAAATTCTCATAATTTTGGCTAATTAATCAATACTTTAATCTATTAATATGTATCTTTAATTTGATATATATCTTTAATTATTTCATATCTCATACTTCGTATTATATTAGGACTCAATTTGATTTTCTAAATATATGCGGATAAAATTCTAAGTTTGTTTATTTTAATCCTAATATAATATGAAAATATATGTCTTTTTTTTCTTTTACCGAAAACATAATAAAAGACGAGAGCAATAGTTATTTAAGACAACACATTGTAATTCCAATTCATCGTATGATTCATTATTCTATTCCATGTATTCATTGATTTTGTATGAACTACGTTTATACGTATAAAGTTTATATTCTAAAAGACAAATTGCTGAATAATGTGCTTGATTCCAATTTAAAATGGAATCAAATAATATACAAACGATTTATAGATCTATTATGAATGTGAACGATTTATAGTACTTTAATACAATCAAAGGATAATTGATTTTGATGACATTAATATAAGCAATAAGCATAGATGAACCAATAATATAAGCAGTATATGCAGTGGCGAAGCCAAGAGTTCCGTTCAGTGGGGTCCAATTTCTTATAACCTAAAAATATTATATTTCTTACCATATAATATTTCTAGATCTATAAATGATTATGATTATATATACAAGAAGCTTAATTGGTGTATTATCAACGGGTGGCTTGAAATTTATATCGAGTATAAATTTTTCAAACCTATCCCCAACTAAATGAATCCATCAATCCTACAACTTTTCGATGCTCAAAGGACAACAAAATTCGATAAAAAATAAGATTACTAATATAATAATAGTATAATATAGTACGAGTGACTTCAGACATATTATCTCTTTTGGCCCTATTTTTCGATAATCAACGGGTGGCTTGAAATTTATATCGAGTACAATTTTTTTAAAATTTTAAGAATTTTACTTCTTTGCAATCCAATAAGAAGAACAAAAATGTTGGAAAAGAATCAAACCTATCACCAACTGAATGAATCCATCAATTCTACAGCTTTTCGATGCTCAAGATTCATGTGCATTAATTTAATTTGATTGTTTGGACTGATAACTTTCTTAATTAAGTTATAGGTATTTTATGTAAGTTATTTATAGCGATTTTTTAGAGAATGGATATGATAACTACGTAAAAAGAGTATAAAAATTAAAAATAACTTGAAATTCAAAATGATCAACTGCCTAAGAATTATTATACCTTATTGACCTATTTTAAGTACTTTGTACCTTATTGACATGAATAACAACGGGTGGCTTAAAATTTAAATTGAATTAAACTACTCGAGAAATGACATATTTTCCCAACCCAATATTTTGATAACGTGAAAAATGGATGACTTCAAAAATATTTCAGTGATTAACGGGCATCTTAATGTTTAAATCGAGTACAACTTTTCAAGAAATTTTAACTCTTCTTGACTTTTTCTTCTACTACAGTTACCTTCGCAACGAGTTGTTCGACATACAAAATTTGTACTCCGTATAATTTTTCTACAAATTTTACCTCTCATTCACCTTTTTTTTTAATATAATGTTAATCCTAACAATTATTACAATGAATTGTTACATTATTATCATTTTAAATAAATAATTATACTTTTTAATAAATAATTTAATCAAAATTTACGATATAAAATATAATTTTTGTCGAATTTCGACGGAATTGAAAAATATTGTGCTAATTTAATGTTAATTTGTGAAGATGTTTCTTTGGAATAGAGGGAGTACAACTCTTTGATAAAATAACACATTTACTTATTCTATTTTTTTATCACAATGAACAATAGGCGACGTCATATTTAAAATGAATACAACTATATGAAATATTATATTTTACTATCATAATGAACAATGGGGGATGTCCTATTCAAAATGATTACAATTACATGAGAAATTTTATCCTTCTTAACTTTTTTTTTATTATATCAAATAACAAACCTAACGTTCAAAACGAATGCAAACATTCGATAAATGTTGTCTTATTCTTAACCCATGTTTGGTACATCTTTTTTTTTTTTTGTATGGAAAGGGAAACAATTAATTGATTAAATTACTATTTGTTTGGTTTGAGTAATAGATTATCCATTTTCTGTACTTGGGGGTAACCCAATCCACCAAATTGTTACCCATCAAGAAGGAGGGGAAACGAGTAGAAGTGAGTCCCTTTACAAGTGATTCATTTTATTGTATTGAACCAAACACTCAATAAAAGTAACCATTATATGTCATTATCATTCTTTTACTTAACTTGATTATATTCCCTTTCCGTTACCAACCTTGAACCAAACCACCCCTTAATCTATTTCCCTATTACATTGAATATAAAGAAATATAACTACCTAAAAAATTTTATTCACCCTATACATATGTCACGACCGCGCTTCGCTAATGATAGCTTAGCTCGGTAATTCGTGACTTAAGGAAATAATATGAAGATCAGGAAATAAATGACGAGAAAGAGAATTTATAACTCTACTCGAAAAGAGTTCAGGAACCAGATAAATTGTAAGAAGTGAATGATGGCATCATCAAATTACAACCAAATCGAAACAAATTCTAGATTTAATCGAGTGTGCTCAGCGGAAACGGATGCACGTATGAGGACATGCACCACCAAGAGACTTCGACTTCGTAGATTCGACAAAAGCTCTAGCGGCCACTTCACTGCAATTCGTTCAACCTGTACATGAGAAATATGTACAGGGCTGAGTACTCTAGGTACCCAGTGGACACGTTGCCAAAACATTTTCTTTAATTATCAGCCATGCAAGAGTAACACATAGGGTTTTAGTAAAAAGGCCTATGCGTACTTAAAACACTTGAACTTAAAGCGACTGCAGTCTATGTTCTTTAGTAATCAGCCATATCCGAACTTACTTGCATCCGGGAAGTTGTACACCTTCCGCGGAGGCCAGACAGACACACCCTCGCTAAGGTGGTTTGCCGCTTTGTGCATGTTAGTCCAAGTAAGATCGCTATCTTACAAGGATCCGAATTCGATTCTTATAAACTTGGCAAAGCCATAACAGATAGGCATCATACATAAACTTGAAAACTTTATGGCATGACAATTCTTTAAAACGAACTAACATCAGCTAATAAAACTCTTTTATTTTAGAAAGCCCACCTTTTTGGAAGCAATCAAGCAAGCAAGCAAATACTCCTTGGTTATCCTCGTCACCTTGTCCTTGTAGCTAGTAACCTATTCATGTATAATAGATTAATACTAGCTTATAAGTATACATATACTTGTATTTAACCTTTCTCATAAACTTAGTTTATTTATATACTTGATCTTATTCACATACTTAGCTATAGGCTTTGGTCATATGCTTAACTTATACTTGACCTTATCTTCTTAGCATTTGCCCTTTTTACTTAATCTAATTGCTAATGTTTTAGCTTATGTTTTACCCTTATTCCTTACCCTTACTTTTATCTTAACATAGTGATTACCCTCGACAGAACTTAGTGCACGAAATTAAGGGTGGCTGCATTAGGAGATGGTACATAAATAATTTAGAGTTTGAATTCAACAAATGAATCATTTGGCAGATTGGTGCTCCTTTAATGGAAGGATCATATCTCACTCATGGGAACTTAAATGAAGCTAAAATTTTAGGCGTAGGATGCTAATGCACCTACATTGCAGTGGTTAAAATCTTGGATTTTTGTGACATGTTAATCATCATTTATTAATATGTCTTTGTGGCTGAAATACAAGAGGAACAGAACATCCAGACTTCGAAGAAATACTTATATCTCATTTAATAAAATTCTATCTCACGAACAGTGAACATGTAAAGGAAGATGGAAGGATTATCTTTCCAAGGATACAAGTTTGACATTTTTAAATTAAGTAATTCATGAGCTTTAACATGATCTTTGGGCTGTTTTGGCAAAGGACTCAAACAGGCGACGTCTCATAACAGATTTTATATCTCAGTCCATATAAACCCAATTGGGGTGATTCAAAGTGGATTTAAAAGACAAGATCAAGGGCTACTTGTAAAATAAATATCAGATTTTTATCTCAAAGCATCAAAGAGGAACAGGCCTTTGATTAGGGATGAGTTACAGAACAAGCACACATTTGTCAGGTTCGTGACATCAACTTTAAATGGTCATAGATCATTCGTTACTCAACAACTTTTGGTGCACGAGTTATAAATATGAAGTAAAGACATAGGCGAACACTTTTCATTCCAGACTTGTTTCAAGATAACCAAGGGAAAGGGTTTAAAAACGCGAATCAAAATGTATGTAGAAGCTGTTCATCAGGATTTTCCAGATTTGCGATATGAAATTAAAATGATCATATCGAACTCATCTCTTGTTCATTTGAGGTGTACGAACTATGTATAGAAACCTAAGAGGATGCATTTTAACATTCAAAAAGAATTAAGTTCAGGATGCAAACCATTTTCAAGAAAGTAAGTCCGGAAGTCGGTGGTTGAAATCTGAAAATTGAAGTTTGACAGTTTCAAGTGACCAATTTTGAGCTAAGATATCTTGAACTATACATAACCAATTTGGACACATAGCATATCATTAGAAGCTTGTATTACAGACTAAAACATCATATGCTTTTACTTCTTGAAATAAAAGAAAGGATCACGACTGAAAACAGGGATGAAACTCGGTACTTGACTGTTTTTCGAAAATAGGCAGATTGACACACGAACTTGAAATGATCGTATCTCACTCATACGAACTCGGATTGAGGTAATTCAAAGTGCTGTCGAAAGCTGGAAACATGTTCTACAACTTTTATTCAAGACTCAAAATGAGATAAGGTCAGGAAGGGGTTCGAAATCGCTGAAGAAGACTGGACAGACACGCACCTAAGATGTTCGATAAAATGTCAAGAATAGAAACGCAGCCATCACTTGTGGATTCGACTTCTACTCAGTTTAATTCATCAATTGAGCTCAAAAACACGAAGGATACATAATTTAAAGGCTTATACTGAGGCTAGACATGTTCGATTAAGAGGAAAACACAAGGGGCTCCATCAATTCGTACATGGATGATCATAGAATTTGACGTAGAGTATTTTCATGGAAGAATCGATCGCATGCATTAGCTTTCAACAAAATTCCGAATTTGTGATCACCTAGATTGTTTTCAAATTGTACTCTACAACAAGAATCTAGCCTAGATTCATCAAGAGAAGCAAGGAAGAAATCGAAGTGTTCTTCGATCAAGCAAAAAGTGGGGGCTGCATGTCCTACTTCCCGGCCTTGGATGAAGAATCGAAGTTCATATCCTTGTTCTACAGCTCAAACTATGTGGGGGTGCAAAGTTTTAGAGTGATCGGTGGTGGTGGTGGCAATTTCCGGCGGCGGCTATGGAGGTTCGGTGATGGTGGTGTTGTCGAGAAGAAGGAAAAGAGGGGGCTGATGTGGTTGCTTCTCAATCTACTTTTTAGAGTGAGAAAGTGCAGATAGAAATGAGGTGGAAGGTGGGGGGGGGATCCCTTAGTTATAGGGATGATTTGCTCTCATCCTTCCACACACTCACCACACACACACGCCTATACACACACTTATATACTTATAAATTACTTCTTCTTTATTTATTGGACCCACTTGCATATACATCACTATATTTTATCATATTCTTAAGGATAGTGGAATTGGTCTACACTTTATTTTATGATTGCTAGGAGATGTCCCACATATTTATTTAATAATTATTTTGTGTGATGTATCTCACACACTAATATTTTACTATGGTTGTTGGTAGTGGAGGTTCTCTAACTTTCTTTATCTTTTGTGATATCTTCATCACATTGTTATCATGCAACACTCCACTATTATTTTATGTCCATCTCCTTCTCTAAGGAATTTATTTTTCGATTTCATTTAATTTTGAGCACATTTGCTCTATTTCGAATTTAACTCAAACTCATCATCATATCCCTTAGTCGTTTCTTGCTCAACAAATCGAGCATCGATCGTGCTATTTTTCTAAATTCGTTTCGGCATTGAATTAATACCTCCGAACTCACATGTCATCATAGTTAATTGCTAAACATCGCTTCTTAATTCTTATTATCTCGAGAAGTCAATGTAACCATCAAGACTATAAACCGCGATCATGCTTCTCTTCGTCGTTCATCACTAGCTTCTATTCGAGAGTTATTCTTAATTTCAAAAATACTATTTTCGAAATAATCCATTCTTAGTTGGGTCAAGAATGTTCTCCTTCGAGACACATCTTTCGTCTAACTCGTTTGCTTCGACGGTCATTGTCCATAATTCCTTGGCTTTGAAATTAGGAATATCGAAGAAGAGTCTTCCTCAATTAAATTTTGGTCCAATACAAGGCTATAAATATTTATCTGAAATTTTCATTTTGAATTTTCGTAGTCGAAAATTTTAGACCGCGATTTTCTAGATCAGGATTTTTCATGGCTGTTACAACATATTTCTTAGCTACTACAACAAATAATGGATGGCAACCTCCCACAAAAATAATTCAAATAACGTGCAAACTTACATTCAAAATGTGTATAACAACCCGAGAAATGTTACTCTAATTTAACATGTTTATTTTTTTTATATTGAATCAATAAGCAACTTGATAGTAGTAAGCTTAAAACTACTTTAAAAATGATAATGTACACGGGCGTCTTGGCAATTAAAATTCGAACGATATTCATTAACTTATTTTTCTATTAACGTTGACTTAACATTCAAAATGTGTAAAATTAAACGAAGAACGTTGTCCCTTATTGACCTATTTTTCATAATATAATTCAAAATGAGCATTACTACCCTAGAAACGTAACATCGATCTCTTATATATATATATTTTTTTTTAATATCATGATCAACGGACTGCTTGACATTCAAAATGTGTAAAACGTAACAAACCGAGAAATGTCACACCTTATTGATGTATATTTATTTTTTTTCTAATTTAGTTTAATGCTATTTTTTCTAATGTATCCTAACAATACTATAATCTTACAATAAATACTTATATTACTAAATCAAACGGTTCCCGTCGAATTTCGACGGGCACTAAACTAGTAGAAAAAAAAATAACATATACACGTGCAACACACGTAATCTCTGTTAGTACCATAAATTGATCGATACTACTAAGTTAACCCTATTGTTTTATTTTTAATCAAACGATTCGGACCAAAGATGAGTAAATAGACAATAATTTATAGGAAAAAAAATCTCTACTTATCATAATCTTTTTATTATAGAAAGCTAAAATTTTGGAGGTTTCAATGTGTACACGTAATTGTGATGGTTTTTATTTGACTGCTAAATAATCCTTTTCCTAGCTAGTGTCTTGCTATCCTTTCTCACTTCCCCCAAAAAGATAAAATAAAAAATAAAATTCGAAATTTCTCAATACGTTCTTCTTCTTATATGTATTTCTTCTTATTCTTCTTCCCACCTAACTCTCCTATTCTTCAAATGAATTGGGAGGATAGTACAACCAGTGTTCTAAAAGTCCCCGCCTAGGTCTGCCTAGTCCCTGCCTGATAAATCCGTCTAGGCACTTAGCGACATCCTAACTATCGATCAGATTAAAGTTTAATTAGTCTCTAGGTGTGAATTAATCGATATTTACATTAACTAGACTATTTCTATACATGATTTGGACGGTTAGATGGATTTAGTGCTAATTAGATTACAAATATTGTATTCAATACATATTGATATTATGTTGAAAGTTAAAAATACTTGTTGTAGACTATGAAATTCATTGAATTGAACTATTAATTATCATTTTATATGTTTTTATCATGAATTTGGTAATAAAATTATGAATAATAGCTTCTAACTGATGACATAATGTAAAAATAATAAAAATAAGTATTATGTTTCTAATTCGCCTAAGCCCCGCCTAGCCGCTAGTCCCCCCTCTACCGCCCGACTAGCGTCTAGCGACTTTTAAAACATTGAGTACACTACCTGTTCTATTTTTGTGAAGGGACCTTATTCTTTAACCAACGAGTCTTTGGAAGTGTTAAAACACTTTGACTTTCTTTCATAAGAAACTTATATTATTAGTAATAATTTATTATATTACGAAAGCATAAAAAAGAAAATTGCTATCGCTCTAATGGCCTATACCCTTAAGAACGGCAATGTTATTGACGTACAAATATATAAACATTTTTTGTTTATGTGTATGTAAATTGTGAAAAATAGCCACTGGGCTTACAAATTTTAGTTCGCATCTTCTTTTGGGACTGCCAATGTTATTTTAAAAGCGTTATGCAGTTGGGCTGATTTATTGAAAACTAAATTTACGTAATTATGAATAAAATATTTATTCAAGAGTAAAAGGAAAACAATGTTAAGATTGGAGATAAGAATTATCTCTGAATAACTTTATAAATAAACAATGATTGAAAGAAAAGCCCCTAAACATAATTCTTTTTTTTTTTTCCATACCATTTTAATTTAAAGGGAATTGATTAAAGTTGAGAGTCAGAATTGACAAATTAACCGTTTCATTTTTTTTAAAAATCTCGTTTAATTTCCAAAGTTCATAAATCTAGCAACATCTTATATAAGAAGGCTATAACTTATTTGCATCTTTAAAAAAAGAACGTATAAGAAGCCAATTTATTTTTGTATTCTAACTTTAATTTCAGGGATTTTTTTATTTTTTTATTTTTATTTTAGCTCACCCCAATCTATAATTAAGGTGGCTATCTAATATAAACATGGTTTAATGAAAAATTCGAACTTGAGATCTTTACTATGAAAGTAATAGACATTAATTCATCGACTAAAGGATCAATCCAACATTTAATATTCTAACATGGACTGTAATCAAAATCTCCACAAACAACAGAAAATCGTATCCGTACAACATCATAATCTCATAGGTTTAAATTAATAATCACGAACTCTCATGACTTTCGTCCATGGAAAACTTATAGAAGAACCAAACCAAATCCGTATACAAAAATACTCAATAGTCTTGGAGTGAAAGAAATTAATGAGAGATGAAATATGCAGATTACATTCCGGAGAAATTAAAGACATTTAATTAGCTGATCATTGTGGCCTCTAATCATCTCTTTCCCTTGCTCTGGAAATTACTTAATTACCCCATCAAATCTGTGAGAAGAAATTATTGTAAGCATAAGTTCATGGCAAACAGCATACAAACTTGTACTTTTATTGTCGTTTTACGACTATGATATATACATAGTCCAAGATTTAAAACTCAAGAACTAATAGGCATTTTCTAAACATCTTAAATTCACTAAACAAAGCCCAGATCGAGATGAATATTCCAAGCAAAAAGATGATTGCAAAATCATCTTAAATTCACTAAAGACATGAATATTCCATTGTGGGCGCAATTAATTAACTCATGACTGATATGTACATTAAGAAAATTCTCACAAAAACTAAATCCTACGTACTATTAAAGGTTTTAACCATATTTAAAAAATTATCAACGTGACGCTGACAGTACGCAGCCATATCAACAATTGATATATTAAGTGTGTACGTGCAGTTTATGATTCCCCGGTTCATCTAATTATTTACCACAATTTCATGGATGGTCTTCACAATTTCTTTCTTGTTTTCATCTTCTAAAATAATTTCTTTTCAATTACTTTCTACCCCAAATAATGCATTACATTATTTGGAAGTTTAACTATCCTAAGTCTAATTACTTGCCTCAGCCCTAGATTTCACGTAATCAACGAATAATATTTTCTAGCTAGTTACTCATGGGTGCTAGTAATATTCGTTATACTAATAAACAATAAAAAATTAATTATTCATTGGTGTCTCTATATGTGATCCTACTCAAAATGATGTGGCGGTCTAATGTTATAATCTTATTTTTTCTGCTTGTAGATTAAGCTACGTCTAACCATATCCTTTTTTCTTGTAGGTTACGTAACATATTGTCGCAGGAGATAATGTGGATTTCAAAACGCGTGATGTGGGCCATTCTCTTACTATATGCTCTAATAAATTAGGGATAGTATTGTAATTAGGGGGAATCACACAATCTGGGCACAATCCGGGTGAAATGAATCTCACCCGTCCATAACAATTTATTAAATGAATCTCACCCATCCAATTGCTTTTCTGTTTACGCACCCCCTTTTCCTATTTTTACCCTCTTTTTTTTTAAATTTTTTATATAGATATATATATAAACGCTTCCGCTTAAAATTCACGCGGCACCTCAAACTCTACTCAACAATTCACAACTCTCTAGAAATATGGTCGATTCAACTCCACCGGATTCGCCTCTCAAGTCCGACGCACCCAAGTCCGGCGATTCAACTCCACCGGATTCGCCCGACGCACCCAAGTCCGGGGACGCACGTTCGCCGGTGAAACTCACCGTCCATGCGGACAATAGCTTTCACTTCAAGGGGGAGAAGACGAGGAAATCTCCCCTTCGCATTCAGAATTTGCTTTCAGAAGTAGGAGTCATGTTCGTGGAGATGATATCAAAGGAGTTGAGTTCAAAGGAGAGGTGGAGTGACGATTTGGCACGGGATCTACTCAAGCCGGATATGCGGGAGGAGCTGGAGTCTGCCGAATTTCTCAAAATCCGGCGGGGAGAAGATATTGACGGGTTGCGGTACATGTATATCTATACCAGATTCAATGGCACTGTGGAAGTGGTGGATAGCCAGATGAAATCAGATATGATTGCTGTATTTTGCGGCTGCAAGAACTTAGAAGTGCTGGATTTTCGAGGTGAGGGGGCAATTGATAAGAAATTCATCCTACAAGAGGACCTCTACGATTCAGATGATGAAGCATACTTTGCTGATTATGTTGCGAGGAAGTATCCGTACGGAACAATTTTTGAAGAGAACGCCGCCGCCGATCCGGATCCGGTGAACGACGGCGGTGAGCAGAACCAGCATGAGGATCACGGTGAGCAGAACCAGCATGAGGATCACTACATCGACGAGGGGAACCAACTATTCATGGCTGATGAGTATGATAGTGAAGACTCTCAAAATCCACGACTATCAGGATTGGAAAGCTTGGGTGATAGCGGTGTCTATGAAGAAGGGCGGCGCGACCGCCGTGATGATTCCGATGATTCCGACGCCGGTTCTTAGATTTTCGTTTTTTTTTAGTCAAAAGAAAAGAAAAATGGCGTGAGTTAATTCCGCTTTTTTTCTTTTTATGAGCGCGTGAGTAATCCGCTTCTTTTGCTGTTAAGAGCGTGAGTAATCCGCTTGTTTTTTTTTCTTTTCTTAAATACGAATAAATAAAAATTTCCGTTTTACTCAAGTCAGCTAATAAATTGTTAATCCTCTCCGCCGATCAATCGTTTCTCCGCCGCCCCTTCATCTCCTGAATCTGCGCAGTTCCAGAAGAGTCCTGGCGACGATCGAAAAATCAATTTGCTAGGGTGGATTTCGGCCGGAATAATTACCAGCTCTGCCGCTGCCATTTCTCTTCTCCTATTTTCTTCGTCTCCGCCGCAATTATCATTAGCTGACTGCTCAGCGCCAGCCGCCCTTTCACAAATATCGGAAGCTGAAAAAAACAGTCACTCTAATTTTATCTTCGGAGGTAAACGGAACGGCGACTTGTTATTAGAGTTTGATTTGATTGTTTGTTTACGAAGCAGCGTCCTAAGAAGCTTTTTATGGTGTTTCGCATAGGCATATAGAAGGAAAATATTCTTTAACTATGAGAGACGCATCAGAATGTGCAGTCCTCCTGAGAAGGTATTGTTTCGATCTGTGATTCGACTAAACTCAATGAAGAATCTGTATTCGAATTATCATAACAAAAACCTTTGCTGTAGGCATTCAATCCAATTTGTGCTAAAATGATTAGAGCAAACTGCACATTTGGTGAATTTTGTTAAGTTATGGGAGTTTAATCTGTTTGATGCAAAACATCCACTGTATGACTATGTTTGGAATCAAAATAAGGGTGGACGTTGAGCATTGGTGCTTTTAATTTCTGATTTAGAGGTTCATATGAAATCTTTACTCTTAAGTGTTAGTATATGTTGCTCTTGATTTGAGAGAATTGTGGTGGACACCTCATGTACAGTTGGCATAAGGCGGATTGTCAAAATCTGGTTTTCAAGAACTGACTTGGGCCTTGGGTAGTTAGTACAAATCGCTTTCCGTGTGATATCAACTGGGGCGCTTTGGCACGTATTACTGGAAGTGATGCTGGCACAGTGGCATGACACAAAGTTAGTACAATTGAGCTGCTAATTAAACAGACTACAAATGTCATTTTCTATTTTCTAAGTAACGGGTTCAGTTTCAAATGTTATATTAGCACTTGGAATTGATGCTGTAGGGTTTTATTAAATAATTTAACATTGATGAGGTTAAGATGTATATTTCCAGAAAGCAGATGGCAAGGAACGAGACTACGTACAAAAACTAAATAGTTCTATTGATGATAAATTATTAGATATTTAGTTTTGTCTCTATGGTCTTACAATGGTAGGTGTCTGGACAAAGGTGTTGAAGTTATTTTCGTTTGTATAGTGATTTTTAAGAACCCAATCATACTCTTTGTTTTTCAGGCTAGATTGATTTTACATGATAAGCAATTTAGTGTATGACGGATCTTTCCTTCTGAAGGTCTTTGAATATTTTGCAACTGTCCGTGCTGATGATGGAGAAGTTTTTATGACTCCATCTGATCTGATGCGAGCACTTGTTCCTCTATTTCCTCCATCTGAATCTCACCTTGTAAGAGATGGATATTTCCTCTATTGCGTTGTGCGCCATCAAATTTTATTATGCTGATGGTCCAATATCATTCAGAGAGTAAGTTATCACTGCCGCCTTGTATTAAGAGGGTGTACATTGAGTCATTGACTAATTTTCTTGGGCACTTTACAGATGGTGAAGTTGGAATTTGCTCATTACGATTACAAGTTACAAGGGACAATATCTGCCAAGGACTTTGCTCTGTCCATGGTTGCATCAGCTAATCTGAAGCACCTGAACAAGATGCTTGATCGTGTTGATGATTTAGATAACCAGCCACATATTCATGATATTCGCATTACTCCTGAGGGATTCAAAAGTTTTGCCGAGCTACGGAAAAAGTTGCAGCCCTTTTCTTTGGCAATATTTAGTTTTGGACACATAAATGGTTTGCTGACGAGGGACGATCTACAACGAGCCGCCCAACAAGTAGGTGCCCATTCTCTGCTGCTTTGTGTTCCTAAATCCTAATCTTGCTTTTGCTTCTAAAAGCTCGACTTTGAAATTCAATATTTTCTCTTGCAACTGCTATTTTATTGTATGAAAACTAGCGGATCCCATGCATGTTCTTTTCAATAATTTGCCTGCTTCAAAAGCAATGGAAACAATGCACCAGCCTTTATTATTCTTTTCATTTTTTTGGGGTTCAAATGTAACTCATAAGAACTCCCGTTGATTCTCCCGTCTGGACTGTGCAATCCATCATTGTACAGACGCATGTGTACCCTTTAGCATTTCTTTCCTTGCATATGCATTGAAACTTATGCTTTCCTCATTTTCGATTGTAATATAGTTCGTGAGCTTTATCTCTAGATATTCTACTCTTCAACACCCTAAAAGTTGATGATGCACACTTCTCCTCTGCAGGTCTGCAGGATCTCTCTTACTGAAAATGTCCTAGATGTTATCTTCCATGTTTTTGATAAAAATGAAGATGGAAGTCTAAGTTCAGACGAGTTTGTCAGAGTTATGCAAAAGCCAGAAAAAGATATAGCTCATCCCAGAGAAGCAGGTTTCTTCAGCTTTCTATCATGCTATTTGCACTGCTCCAATGCGAACTCGATTACTGCTAAGTTGTTATCCTCATGACGCCCTCTTTCATGCCACTGGCAACTTCGACTTTCACCAACGTCTTCTGATAAGATGAAAAGTCTTATCTGTCATAACCTTCAACATAATGGCAGACCTAACATGTTTTTTTGTTTTTGTTTTGTTTCGTGTAGTTTAACTGATGGAGACTGGGGAGCGTATCAACAAAGATTTTTATTATCGAAATGTGAAGTCATGTAAATTACTACGATTGCACTTATGATAGTTTTTCCATCTAATTGGTGTATGTATAGTGCATACAGACTGGACTTTGCTTGGTGTTTAAACCAACTACTGAATGTCTGGATAATACTTTATTGGAAAGACAGATTAGTTTTTCTCCACTTCCTTTGTGCAGTAGGCCCATTTGATTTACAACTATTTGTGAAATGGTAGTTTCCCTTTTTGTTTGGTGTTTACAGACTGACTGGATTTGAGTTGGTATTCGGAACAGCTATTTCAATAGTATTAGTAGTTTATAAGAGTATCAAAATTTTCCTAGAAGGATAGATTAGTCTTTTTCCCGTCCTGTGGGACCTAACATACAATTGACAATTATTATGATCAACTTTGAAATATAGGGTGCATATCATTTAGGTACCTGTAGCTGCTATTGTGAAGTTGTGTACGACTACGAGCATTCAGAGTATTAAGCTGCTGGTGGAAATCCTATCACTGAAGTAACGTCGGATTCTTGCTACCATTTCTTTTGGATTTTGTTTCAATCTCTACTCTGTTATTGGTTTCTCTTCTTCAAGTTATTCTGGTTTTGGATATTAGTTTTCTTGGTGTTTTCTCATTTTGTTTTTCTCTGAAGCGTTATTGAATGCAATCCTGGTATTGTTCTTATCGGTTTAATCTGATTTGAATGTGTTTTCAGGTGGATTTTCATTCAAAAGAGCTTTAGATTCTTTGTTGGAGAGGTAACATGGGAAAGCCTACTACCAGGAAGAAATTCCAGATAGGATCGAAATTGGATGATGCCAACGCCAAGTCCGCCAAAGCTACGGAGCACAGCTCCAAGGCTGCATTTGACGAAGATACCGCCATTTTCATCAACATGTCTCAAGAATTGAAGGAGGAAGGGAACAAGCTGTACCAGAAACGCGACCACGAGGGCGCCATGTTGAAGTACGAGAAGGCCCTCAAATTGCTTCCACCACACCATATCAATGTTGCTTCATTGCGGACTAACATGGCTGCTTGTTACATGCAAATGGGGATTGGCGAGTACCCGAGGGCAGTAAGCGAATGCAATTTGGTGCCTCAAGTAGCTCCCAAGTTTAGCAAGGCTCTGTTGAGGAGGGCGAGGTGCTATCAGGCTTTGAATAGACTACTTGGCTCTTAGAGATGTCAACAGTGTGTTGAGTATGGAGCCCAATAACACGGCCGCATTGGAGATTGCTGAGAATGTGAAGAATGGGATTGAGAAAAGTGGTGTTCTCATCCAAGACAAGGAAGTCCTTTTGCCTCCTGAGAATGTTGAACCTCCTCCTCCTGCACCTGTTTCTAGGAAAATTGCTGGGGAAAAGGGCAAGAAGAAAAATACTATCAAGCTTGACAAGAAGACTGTTGAGGAGCCTGAGGTGAAGAATGTCAGTCAAGTTTAGGAAAAGAAGACTGAGGATAAGGTGGTTGTAGAGGATAAAAGAAGTGTTAAGGAAGAGCAAGTAGTTATGAAGTCGGTGAAGCTGGTTCATGGCGAGGATATACAATGGGCGCAGTTGCCTGTCAATTGGGGCTCGTCTGGTAAGGGATATTGTCGTGGACAGATTCCCTAGTTTGAAGGGTGTGCTGATCAAGTATAAGGATCAAGAGGGCGATTTGGTTACTATCACTACGACTGATGAGCTGAGGGTAGCCGAAGGACTGGCTGATCGTCAAGGATATTTGAGACTCTACATAGTTGAAGTCAGTCCTGATAAAGAACCAGTATATGAAGGAACAGGCATCGAAGAAGCATTAACCAGAAGCCATCAGAAACCATTGGTGGTGTCGAAAAACATTAATGCAGATGACAAAGTGCCAACTTGTATCGAGGATTGGATCATCCAGTTTGCAAGGCTATTTAAGAATCATGTTGGGTTTGACTGTGATTCTTACTTGGATATCCATGAAATGGGAATCAAGTTATATTCGGAAGCACTGGAAGATACCGTTACAAGTGAAGATTCACAAGAGTTATTTGATATTGCTGCAGCCAAGTTCCAGGAGCTAACAGCTTTAAGCCTTGTTTAACTGGGGGAATGTACACCTGTCTAAGGCAAGGAAAAGGATGGTTAGTGCTGAAGATAGTGCTTCTGAATCCAATGAATCCACACTTAGGCAGGTTAAAGATGCTTATGATTGGGCACAAAAAGTAAACACAAAAGCAGGTATGAAGTACGAGGAGGCTCTAAAAATCAAGCCTGACTTTTATGAAGGGTATCTTGCACTTGGCTTGTAGCAATTTTAACAAGTGAAGCTTTCTTGGTATCATGTACTTGGGAGCAAGTCTGACATGGAGATAGGCCCTTCTGCACAGAGATTGGAGCTATATAACAAGGCTGAGGATAGCATGGAGAAAGGGATGCAAATATGGGAAGAGATGGAAGAACAGCATCTTAATGGACTCTCAAAATATGAAAAGGATAAAGCTCTGTTTCAAAAACTCGATTTGGATGGTCTATTTAAAGATATCTCAGAAGATGAATCTACAGAGCAAGCTGCAAATACGAGGTTGCAGATTTATCTCTTATGGGGTACCATGCTGTATGAGCGTTCTGTTGTGGAATATAAGCTGAGTCTACCATCTTGGGAAGAATGCCTTGAGGTTGCAGTTGAGAAGTTTGAACTTGCAGGAGCATCAGCCACGGATATTGCTGTAATGATCAGAATCATTGCTCGAACGAACCTGCTTTAGAAGGTAGAATGTGGTGTGGTAGAGATTATGCTTTGATTGATTTTTTTTTTCTTAATGCTTACACTTGCTTATCCTATCCCTCTAATTTGTTTGATGCTGGATTTAAGGTTGATGAGTTAGTACAGGCATGGAACGAGATGTATGACTCTGATAGGTGGCGATCTGGTATGACAGCTTCCCATGTGGAACCACTTTTCAGATGACGCTCTTCTAAGCTTGATCCGGTTGTGGAGAATTTTGAGTGATCTTTGCAAAATGTTGGTGATTAAATAGACGTCAGTAGGATCAGAGTTATTTCTAAATGCTTCTGTGATTGTGTTTGCCTCCAGATTTTTTAGGTGAGTTAGTTGATGCTGCAGATTTATTTATTAATCCATCTTCTGTGTCTATTTTTTTTTTCTTTCAACAAATTCTGTTTTTAATCTCACATCAAGTCATTTATGTAGCCCTAAGGCGTGATTGCTCTATGTTAGAAACGAATTATTGGTGTCTCATGAAAAATTGCGCACTTAAAATAGAAATAGCAGATTGGACATGGAAGACTATTCTGCATCAGTATAAATCTAAATGAATTACTCTTTAAGTCTTACAACAGCCCTTGATATAAAGCTGTAAATGGATTTGAAACTAAGTGTAGCTCTTTCTACTGCCTGCTGATAAATTTTTTGGCTGTAGGAGAAGTGAAATTCGATAGTCTAGTGGAGTAGTATTTTAATATTTTAGTTCCTTGTATTTCAAAATTTCAATTTGACTTGATACCAGGAGGTCTTGAGCTGTTATTTGGATATAGAAATGCTTTATTTTCTTGATTTTGTCATTTTCTCCTTTGCAATTGTTTTCTTTACCAGCTTTGTGGCATTTGAAGGTTGTTTAGATGAAACTTGTTGTGGAAACTTTAACCAGCATATGGTTGCATGTTTAGCCAAAATTGTGTCAAAATTCATTTCAATAATGTTTTTTAGTTAAAGAAAAGTTGCTTTGATAACTGATGAAGTTACCAATTATCTTGCAGGTCACAGATAGCTGTTGTGGGTCTTTTCGGTTTGGTTGAAGCGAAGAAAAACACGCTTCAGTGTCTCAAATGCCTGTTGGTTTGTGGCAATATTTGTATGTTTTTTTGGTTTAGTTGCAAAGTTGTTTGATTTGTTGTTTGGCTCTTTGGGAAGAATGGTGATAGTTTACTTCACCCTTAAAAGGGTTTGGTCCAGTCTCAATGTTTTTGGGTAGAGATGTTGAGAGAGAGAGAGAGAGATGGGATTGAATTGTAAAGTATGTTTTGTGGGGGGTATATAATAGATAGATTGCATTTGTTTGGAATACTTGGATCATCTTCATGTATTTTACATTACATTTACACAGGGGAGGGAACTCTGTGTAGGTCTTTGCCTGTAATCTTGTGCTGAATTATGCATTCTACTCATTTTTGTGTCGAAATTTTGTAAATTTCACCCTTGCTAATACTCTACTACTCCCTCTGTTATTTTTGACTTGTCTCGTTTTATTGTTTTATACCACTCATATATTTAACAAATGAGACAAGTCATAAATACAGAGGGAGTAGATGTTAAGAAAGATTTCACTTTTCATATTCCATTTCATTTGTTTTAATTTTATCGACCCACCCAAACGCCAATGTCTCATAAACATTCTAATTATTTTTCTCCAAAGTAAGATAATTACAACATGCTACAAATCGCAAAAAGAATAAATAAATTCTGAGAAGAGCAGAGTAATGCAAAACTTGTTAAATTCTTTTGGCAACATGAATCGAATTCATAATGTTTTTCAATATTATAATGAGTAGGACAAGGAGTATATCGTTATTAAATTGAGCAAAATACAGCAACAGGACAGTAGGTTTATTCTACACACTTTGGGTCAGAATCTAAACTTCATTTCAGAATCTATTCTTCAAACAAATTACACAGTGAAGGATTGTAATTGAATTAGGGCTCTTTCCGCCATGGACAAGATCAAGGAAACCATCTCATGCCGGTTCTTGGTACACCGACAATCGTAAGTTGTCCAATATTCCCTTTACTCTTTTCACCCTTCGACTTACATAATTAATTTGGGATATTGCTATTGACAGAGGGAAAAAAAAGGATTAAAATACCCACTTTGAAAGTGAAGTGATTGTTTGTCTGAGACTGAGTCAATTGTCTTTTTCATAGAAATTATTATTTCATGTTAAAGCAATTCCGATCGAGACAGTTGAGCTTAAAGTCGTTTGTTTTTGCTAGAACTAGAACGAGACGAAAGTAATCACATAGTGTAAGGAAGGTTGCCATTCATGGATGCTATATATGTTGCTTTGTCTGTCTTGAAAAGCTTTTTGATTTCATGCGGAATGCCTTACTAGAAAAACGTTAATCAACATGCAAGTATGAAGTAAAGTTGTTGCAATACTGTTTTGGCAGAAGGTTTAATGTTAGTTATGTTTGTCTGATCTTCAGTTAAAGAATTAGGTGAGGAGCTGGATGGTTGGCTCCGGCTGCCGGGCTCCCCAAATCTCGCGATGTAAGAGGTTTTATTGCACCGTAAGTATTCTACTTAGAACCATCCAGTTTTTGTACCTTCTACTTCTAGTCATGCAGGTTATTCGTATTCTGGTCGTGCAGCAGCCTACGCTTTCGGAAACATAGAATAGACCCTTCTAACATGTGGGGTTTTCTTTTAACTTCTCGAGTTACATGTTCAAGTATCATAACTGTTGGTTCGACATAAGTAAGTCTCCCTATGTTCGGAGTTGTTAATTTTGCAGCTCTAGGATATTTCTTCTTGGACCATCTCATCACTATTACACTCCAAAATGTGCACTCTCAAAGACTACAGTGTACAAGACGCCTTATAGGCGACCTACCAATTGATCAGGAAGGTAGTGATACTATGATGGCGATTTCTAGCTTTTCTTACAATGCATATTTATGTTATTCTTTCTGCTCCCTCAAAAGGTCCTTTAGAACCAATCAATTGGTAAGAAAACTTAGGATAATAGAGGTATTTTGACTGAATTTGTATTGAACTGTTTGGTGTATGTGTTGTGGCGGCTGTGAGACAATCCATAATTCGATTAGCAGTATGTAGGTTACCTGGCACATTCTTGTTTTACTATTGTGATTAGCTTGGTACTGGAGTACTCGTACACATGATATATTTTTTGCTATGAAATTCCTTATTTCATTTGTATTTGCTCAACTCTTTTGCCTGTAAATGAGGAGCTAAAAGCTACTGGGAAGTTTGAATTGATGGATCTTCGTGTAGACGAGGCTGAACATAGCATGGAAATGCACCTCCCTTATCTAGTTAAAGTATTCCAGGGGGGTATAATTTCTTAAACCACAATATATTGCTATATTTAGTTCACTTTTGACTAATATTTTGAAATTCATACAGCTACTCGGTGAAGATTGTGCCCATTTTGGTTGGTGCTCTTAGTGCTGAAAATGAAGCTGTTTTCGGAAGATTGTTAGCTAAATATGTGGATGATCCTACGAATTTTTTCTCAATTTCTTCAGATTTTTATCACTTTTATGTCATGCAACCAACATTTTCCTTTCCTTATATACAAATGCGAATAGTCAAAATCCGTGCAAAATGTCCTACTTTCCTTTCTCAATGGTTGTGCATAGGTTCAACTATACACACTAAGATAAAAAGCATGGAGCCATCCACAAGTAAGTCGATTGAAGCATTGGATAAAATGGGAATGGATATAATTGAAACAGGAGATCCAGATGCGTTTAAGCAGTACCTATTGGAAACAGACAATACTATCTATATGTGGACGACATCCAAATTAGTGTCTTTCTTCATGTAACATATCTCGACTTCCCTCTACTCTTTTCCTATTGTTTTACAAATTTGTCATGCTTCATCAAAATAAAACCTGGCGAACTTGTGCAGTTTTCCTCCTTCCATTTTGTAGTTATTTTCTTCTTACTAGCTTGCAGATTTGCTTTCTCAGCAGTCAAGCTTAAGCTTGTCTTGTGTTTATGATTTACATATTTCAAGTCCCTAACCACATTTGATGTATTTAAATTGGATCAGATGTTGAAGAATAGCTCAACAAAGATAAAGATTCGATTTCTTCGATACGAACAGTCAAGCCAGTGCAAATCCACAGGGGACGGTAGTGTGAGCTATGCATCTGCATCTGCAGCAGCCAAAGTTGATGCTTGAATTTCGGGAGACATGGTCAAAGCCCGGTGAAGAAATTCAAATTTCAAGTTGGAAGGAGAAACAAGATTTTAGTTTCTGGCAATAACTTAACAAGTGAAATCCTAGCAGCATTGATATGAATATTCAGACATTTCTCCTCTTTAACTATCTCCTTATCTAGATTCCCAAACATTTCAAGTAAGATCGGTCGTTTTCTTTATGTAAAAGATTGCCAAGAAACTTAGAGCCACCGACGAACAAAAAACACCACCCCATCGGGAGTCCTGAACAGTGGAAGTGCCACCACGAACCCGACTGTGTTCAGAACCTTTCTTGTGGTGGTCACAGAGAGAATTCTTCTGGTAACCAAGTGATCTGCACCCACTCCACCAATGTTTGAGAACAAGAACATGTTGAGATAAGGCAACATCTTGGATGAGCCCATTTCTTGAAGGCTATGCTGCAGTCCCAGTTCAAAATAGGTGGGGAGCCAGTTCATGAGCACATGCAGGCATAGTGGAAGGTAAAATTGTTCACCACAATTGCCCATATAGCCAGGCTGAGCATGATCTTCTTCCACGGGATTCTCGGAGTCCGATTTGAGTCGACTACTCCAGTAGGAAGCAAGGAAGATTCCCCAAAACTGGCAGCTGCAGCCTTGGGGTGATCAGAACGAGTCGGATCAGAGGCGAATCTGTACCACAGTAGAGACCACATTCCACCTAGAGCAGCTTCGGTAACAAACACAGATTGCGGACCTCGAAACTTGACAATGCTCGGAAGGAGTAAGGTCCCTATAGCCGTGCCAAAGTACATCCCCGAAGTCGTGAGAGAAACAGACCTCGATCGTTCGTGGGGTGGGACCCACTGAGCCAGAACAGTGTGGGTGGAAGGGAAGATGAAGCCCTGTGCTGTGCCACCCCAACAAGAAGGCGAGCAAGGACCATAAGAGTGACTTGATTGGGATCAAATAAAGTGGTACGAAAGAACAAGTAAGGGACCAAAGGATGAAGGAGAGAAGGAGAATGCGCCTGCCTCCGATTCTTTGAGCAGCCCAGCCACCTGGGACTTGGGAGCAGGCGTAGCCGTAGTAGAATGTGGAGAGGATGACGCCTTTGCTCGACTCAGCATCTGCAGCAGCTGTGTATGCAATGTAGCAGACACAAGTGCAGATGAAGGTTAAGATAACGATGAGGTAGATATGTCATCTTCATTCCAATCTTTCTTTGTTTCTTCAGAACCCGAAAAAGAAGCCCTCCTGCAATAATTCGAAACAAAGACAATGAATGAATGAATGATATGCTGGTTGATCCTTAAGAACTCAAAGCAGAGGTAGTATTTATTTGGTTTACACTACAGCAATGAAAATATCCCAATCTTAATACTACAACTCTTTAGCATTTGATTCATCAACTTGGCTTTATTATTATTTACCATATTCAAAACAGAAGTGAATCTCAAAACAAGTTAAGCAACAATAGAAAGAAAAGAACACATTTAACTGCAATTGCAATTTCGGCCACACGAGGCAAATGCTCCAGTAGAAAATAGCAAATGCGATGGGTCGAGACAGGAAATGATACTCACCTCCGAATAGACTTTGGATGGGTAATTTGGCAGAACAGAGAGCATAACAACTGCATAGTACATAGTACATCAAATCAAAAACACTAGTAAGTATGCTTTTGATATGATATCTAAATGTAAGCATTCTTCATCTTACTTACCTGAGATTGAGATGGGGAGGAAGGTATGCAGACGGATCGATCTCCAAGCATGGCACCAGCTCTGTACCACACAGTATTAACACGATTCTTCTGTCTTTCATGGCAGCGTACACCAATTGGCTATCACAAGAATAAGTTGCATGGCATATCCGTGCGCAGAAGTTGGCAATTGTCCACTGTTTTCATTTTCAGTTTTCATGCATGTCAACACTGTTTCTGTATGCATAATATGCACGTGATGTGAGGGAAAGGTTCAGACCTGCTTCACACGTCTTAGTGTTGTCGTTCCATACACCGCGAGCTGACTTTCTGTTACGAGCAGAAAAATAGAAAGAAAGAAAACACCACGGCAAAGCCGTTCAACCTAGGGCTCAAAAATATCGTGCTTCAATAATTCCTCTCAAAACCCTAGTTAACAATCTTTTATACTACTACACTCAGACTCCTACCATAAATAAACTTGCACAATCCTAATATAATAATAATCAACTAATACTAAGAGTTCTACCATAATTAGACTACTGCAACCCTTAAACTAAAATTAATAAAATAGATAACAAGAATAAAAGTCCAGCCCAAGGCTTCAGCCCGTTCCCGCCTTCGGTAAAACACCGCAAACTACTTCATCATTCTGCTTCCTAACAAATCCTTCCCCCTTCGAATCAACCTTGTCCCTAAGGTTGAAATCAAGGAGCTGCTGCTGAATCGGCTCTATCTCCACCCCAGTTCTCCATTAGGATCACCCGGATCGAACGGTCCCACAGTCTCCAGGAATTCTGCCGGGCTGAAATCTAGTAGCTCGTCCTCCTCCGCCAACATAACTCTTAGTTGCTTCAACGGGCACTCATGCCCCGGCGTGTATGGTTTCTTGCAGCGGAAACACAACCCTTTCGCCCGCAAATCTGCATATTCATTCGGCGAAAGACGAGTGAAATGTGGCTGATTTGTATTATGCTCCGGTGCAGAACCACCACGATTCTTAGGAGTCGTTCCTGACCCTGAATTGGTTCCAAACGTTGGCTTCGTGTAGGAGTTAGCACGAACAGCCGCGCTAACTATTTCGTTATGGCTGTCTCCAAATTTCCAGGACGTAACATCCTTAGTCCACTTCGAACCGAATCAGCCAAACCTTTCATAAAATATCCCAAATAGTGATCGTCGCTGAGACCCGGAACTTGGCCGGCTAGCTGCACGAACACATTGATATATTCTTCCACCGAACCAGATTGTTTCACGTCGGCCAAGCGCTCAAAAGGGCCACCTTTGTAACGTGTATCAAATCGCGATACGAGTGCCTTAGAGAACTCCTCCCATGTGAGTTCCGGCTTGCGAGAATGAAGCCAAGTTACCCAATATAGTGCAGCCTCCTCCATGGCCACCACAGCCAACGCCACCTTCCTGTCGGCACTCGTCCTATGAATCTCAAATTGTTGGTTGGCATGGGCCAACCAACCGATCGGATCAGCGCCATTAAAGGGCGGCAACTGCAGAGAACCCACGGGCTGCTTATTTCCTGTCTCACCCCCTGGCTGCGTCTCCTCCTCCGGTCACAGGATGGCCTTCGACAGTTGGGCTAGGGTTGCAGCTATGTCCTCCAGCTTACGGTCAGTGCCTTTCTGCGTCGCCTGCAACTGCTCCAACTGCGCACATGTCCTACTCAACGTGGACTTGATTTCCTCCTGATCAACCTCCAGTTTCTCCAATCGCTCCGTTACTGCTCGTGTTGTCATCTCCGCGGGACGGGATCCGGTAGGTCGGACCAATTGTTAGGAGCAGAAAAATAGAAAGAAAGAAAACACCACGGCAAAGCCGTTCAGCCTAGGGCTCAAAAATATCGTGCTTCAATAATTCCTCTCAAAACCCTAGTTAACAATCTTTTATACTACTACACTCAGACTCCTACCATAAATAAACTTGCACAATCCTAATATAATAATAATCAACTAATACTAAGAGTTCTACCATAATTAGACTACTGCAACCCTTAAACTAAAATTAATAAAATAGATAACAAGAATAAAAGTCCAGCCCAAGGCTTCAGCCTGTTCCCGCCTTCGGTAAAACACCGCAAACTACTTCATCATTCTGCTTCCTAACACTTTCATGCACTGCAAGGAAGTGCTTTTCATCTCTGTCTAGTTCGATATTTGTTTCTGATAAGTCTGATGCCAACCAACCGACTGAGATTTGTAACACGGTGCTTTTCTTTTTTGTAACAGATTCCCACAGAACAATCTGAGGAAGGAAACAAACAAATCCCGCATCACTCAACTATTGCATTGCAAGAGACGTGAATTGAAACTAACTAACCTGAGTGTCCACGCCAAGAGACGAGCACATTTAATCTGGTCGACAAAGCTAGTCCACTGATCATTCTTTTTGAATGCCCCTCAAGCTTACTTATCAACTGCAGAATAAAGGGAAGCAATGGCTCAGAACAAAGAGAAAAAAAGGATGCTTCTAGTGGCAGACAGTACTGATATGGATTATGAAATACCACATCAAGGTGTATGTTGTAGATGAGGATCGTTGAGTCATCCATGCCTATAGCTATTATGTTGTTATCGGGTGGATAGAACACTAGACATGTTGCAGCAGGCGGTGGTGGCATCACATTTCTCAGTTTCTGTTAACTCACCATATGCAAATAAGATCAGCAACCAAATCTTAGCTTAATTTGAAAATTATCAGAAAATTCAAAAAGCAAGACAAGTCGTGTATTAACTTGAACATGTTGTACAGATAAACCGTCTTTCCAGATGCTGCTGATATTAAATAAGATTCGTTCTTGGATAGTGCAAAGCACCGTGTAACTACATCCGAGCTCTTCTCTGGAAGATCATTGATCATTAGCAGTCCCCTCTTTGGTTGCCAGAACTGAGGGTCCCATTTTGAAGTTGCCTGCAGCAGCAGACCAATAGTTCAAGAAAAGTTCTTTCACTGATTTTTATATGACTAAGAAGGGAAGGTATCACACCTCGCCACTTAAATTAGGATAACTCTTCACCCATCTCCACAGTCGATGAGTGCCATCTTCTGCTAATGCAAGAATGCCATTACCTGCATGAGTGTATACCAATCTTCATATCTGCAACCATCAAATGCCAAAACCTAATGATGAGAATGTAAAAGCGGTGCATTACCATAAATGGTAATTATACGCGAGCCTCTTTATTAAACATACCAGATTAGTCTTAATTTCAGAAGTGAGTAGCAGGGATTGGCAGTGATAAACTTCAACAATTTTAGAAATGTTGGGCATCTCCATATTGGTGGTAGATTCTGCAAGCACTTTCGAGTACGCATATCCTATTGTATCCAGAATTTCTCCCTACGAAGTTACCATGTTCTTTGTTAATTTTGGCAAGAGCAGCAAAATGTATTCATACAATCACACACTGGTTCTCTTGCTTAGAATAATAGCTTTTCCAAATAAAGAACACATAGAAACCCAACTGAGACATTCGAAGAACACTTACTGAAGAGCCGTTGCGTCCCAGAATACCTTGAAACGGATAAGGTACCATATCCACAGCAAGATGTGACAATGGACAACATTTAGAAGGAAAGTTTTTGCTGCAAAACAAACCACAAAGATTTTTAGATACGGACCTTTCTGAAGGACTCTGTTAGACATCCAGAAGAATCAGCAGAAGCAAAACCAGATTCTTGCAGCAACTGACGGCTGCGATTATTTGCTAAGATCTTGATTTGATTATCATCGGCAGAAACAGCAAACAGATTCCCTTTTTTACTGAAGCGAACATGTGGGCTCTCCTTTGCAAATTGATAATAAGTGTGAAACACTATAAGACCCAACTTCATAAGGCACAAGCTTAAACTAGAACTAAAATATCAAATAGAATGAGAAACCTACAGGCAAGCCGCCATCTGCATCAATAACTGCTAATATTTCATGATTGTCCATATTCCAGATTTTGATCAGATGCTCGTCGCCAGCTGCCAGAAACTGGTTGATACAGGTATCAAATTGAAGGATAGAAGAAGAGAATTTGCTTAGTCCATTGTAATTCCTAACAATATAGCCTTCTTTCTCGTTCCATTCAACAAGATGGATTTTCCATTTTTGTTTGTCCCACATGAAAACAGCCTAAAAGATTCAACATATTAGCACAGATAGGCAAATAATGTAGGATGGACAAGTTGTACAGTCCATCACCTTTCACCGTCAGCACCATAAGCCATTCTCGCACAACAGAAACTAGGAGAATCATAATTGACCCTTGACCCTTTGTCGTCAAACAACCATGATTTTATCTCCCCGCTTTTGGAGACGGAAAATATGAACTGTTTCTAGTGAAGAAGATGATCATTAAAAACTCATTTGCAAAAAGAAGAGGTCTACATAATGATTACACTTTCGAATTAGGGCATAAAGAGTACACAGGATCCCCATGACCTTCAAACGTGTACTGTTTAGCACCAGTCGCTGCATCCCAGACCTTAGGAAAAACATTTGCAAAATAAGGGTTCATCTTTATAACAAGTACTAACTTTATTACTATGTGTCTTACCTGAATCAACTTGTCTTCGCCACAGCTTATGACAAAGTACTCATCGTATGGTTTAGAGAATGCCAGGTCATTCACACTGCCAATATGTGCTTCAATCTGGATAGAAAAAGATCGATTTTATGCATAGAACACGTGTCTGGAACATAGCAGAAAAGAAAAAGGGTTGATAAACGATGAAAAATAAAAATCTCCATTGAAGAAACTTGGGAGGAAATCCCAGATTACAAAAATGATTCACGAGCAACTAATATGCCAAGTCAGCAAAAGAAAATAAACAGAAAATTAAATGGAAAAGAGAAAACCTACTCTTCCTTGCAAACTCATTTCATCTTTCTCTTTGTTCCAACCACATGCACTTCAACACCATTACTTGCACCCTTCTGCTGCGCATCAGTTTCAGTCACACAAATATAGCAGTCGTTTTGAATACGCAACCCCTATTAAAAAAAATTATTGACAAAATTTATGTTAAAAAATAAGCAGTTCATATGGCCTCGGATAAAAGATAACAGGCTTGTTTTCATACCAAATACAGAACCATCAGGGCTCCATAGCACATGATTAACAGATATGCCGTGATTTTTTTCCATTTTCTCTTGATTAGATACAATGTTTCCCATATATTCTCTTTTGAACACCTTCTCAGCTGCAGCAACATCCCAGATTTCTACATCCCCTGAATTTTTCCCAACTAAGAGAATAGACCAGCAGCAGCATGAGTCATAAGCACTTAAGAACTGGGAAAACAATAAAATTCAAAACCAAAAAGGTCAACCTAATAGCAGAGCCTCATGAACGGGATGAAAATCCATGCTAGTCATGGAAGAGCCTGTTTTTAAAACTTTTTCAACAGTCCTGGGAAATTCAGTAGGGAAGTTCATTTGCAGAAGCTTGACAATGAGCAGTAAGTGATTCCTCATCCATTGTTTAAAAAATACGAGGACTGCATAAATTATGAAAATTCAGAAAATGATGATCCGTAGTATAATTCATAAAATGAGGTTCCTCATCAGTAATATCTGTCGACTTTACCCTAGAGGCTTCATGGCGAAACATACCATCACCTAAAACAGTGACCAGGTTTGCTGTATAAATTTCGGTCTAATGCAGAAACATGAAAGTAAAAGGATAAAGTACATAATGAAGTTATCACCTTGGTGGGAAAGGTCCCCAAGATTCACAGTCGTAGGAGTAATAAGGGAATTAGTTACCGAGGAATGATCTGACACTGCCACGGCTGTGGGCAGCTGCAGAAGAATTGTATCAAACAAAACATAATATGGTACTTTAGGAAAATGCTCAAACTTGATCATGTGTTTCTGTAAGGACAAAGTACATAATGAAGTTATCACCTTGGTGGGAAAGGTCCCCAAGATTCACAGTTGTAGGAGTAATAAGGGAATTAGTTACCGAGGAATGATCTGACACTGCCACGGCTGTGCTGCAGAAGAATTGTATCAAACAAAACATAATATGGTACTTTAGGAAAATGCTCAAACTTGATCATGTGTTTCTGTAAGGATAAAGTACATAATGAAGTTATCACCTTGGTGGGAAAGGTCCCCAAGATTCACAGTTGTAGGAGTAATAAGGGAATTAGTTACCGAGGAATGATCTGACACTGCCACGGCTGTGCTGCAGAAGAATTGTATTAAACAAAACATAATATGGTACTTTAGGAAAATACTCAAACTTGATCATGTGTTTCTGTAAGGACAAAGTAATGGAGTAAAATTGAGTTTGTCGTCCAAATCTCACCAATGAGCTATCCTTGTTCAGTTGATCCTGCATAGTATCGGGGTCCAGGGCACTTATGGTCTGTAAAAAGTGTATCGATGTGTGGCTGAGGGTGAGGATGTGTGCAGTTAATATGCTGCCAGTTCAAACTGCATAGTGTAACATTTTTACAGGCCAAATAAATAGATACTTATGCCTCAAAACTTATTGGAGATTTTGAATGACCATATTTGAAACATCTGATCAGCAGATCAATAAGGATAGATCTCTAAATTTGAAAATACAAAACCAAACAAAGGAAAGGAAAGAGTACCTTTGGTTAACCAGACGCCTTAACCTCGACTTGTTTATTTGAGGAGGAACCTCGTTCTTCCTTGGAGAAGGGGATTTGCCTCAATGACAGCCCTTAGATCGCCTAGGACTGTTTTTCTAGCGGATAATGTATCTCCGTAGAGAGCAAGTGAATCATTCTCCTTGTTGTGTCACCATAATTGTTAATTCGGTATCATGCTCCTTTAAGGAATTTTTTCATGATATGATTAAAGAGATTTCCTCAATATATTCGGCACCTCTAGCAAATAAGCAATTAGACTATCCACAGCAAATGTACAGATTTCAATCCAAGTTTGAGAAATTCAAGATCAATTGCGCATTCCATCCTTCATGGTGAGCCAATGGGTGAAAACATGCATTTCTTAACTATAATCGAAGACATTATAGAAGGCCACCAGTAGTTATTTATGGTTTACACTTACACCATGGTACCTGAAGTCATCTAGTGCCAGGATCTGAGCCATTTCTTTGTACAATTCTCTGTTTGACTATGCAAAAACCTCAAGGTCTTTGTATAAAACTCATGCCTGTCAAAACAGAATCCAAGTATGCTATCTGAGAACAAACTCAAGAGCGTTCAAAAGGAAAGTGTATTCTATATTTCAACAAAATCATCATCTTACTTGTCTAGTTATCTCAAAATATATCTTGGTTGAGTATTTATTGTCTTCAACATCCATACAGCACCAGCTCTTCAAAATATTTCAAATCGAAGAAATAGCACATTTCTTACTCAAGCCTATTATTGTTATATACTAAAGCCCATGTTTGGTTGGGCATTTTTTTAGTCTAGAAAGGGAATCAATTATTTTCTATTGCTTGATGTTTGGTTTGAGTAATGGGTTATCCATTACCATCCTTTACCTTGTTACCCCTACAAATATAGACCAAAAACAAGGAGAAAGGAAAACTTTTACAATTTTCTTGTTCAGCATTGGTTCAATACAATTTTCTTGTTCGAATAAAATATTATTATTGGATATACGAGTTAAAATAAGGAATAGAAATTTGTTTAAGCTATGTCATTTGAGAATACTAGAAAAGGAAATGAAAACATTACATTTATAAGAGAATGGGAATGAAAATGATGTGATGTGATCTAAACTAAAGAATACGCAGTTTAAGGTGGTGGTGAGGTAATTTGGAATTGGAAGTTGCTTGTGCAACCACTCGCTCTGTCCGCCTCTTGATGCGTAATTTAGCCTTAGAGTAGACCACATCAGGATCGGATGAGCCCGCCCATGTCAAATACGGATTATCTTTACAGTCCGATTTTCCCAAAAAGTAGGAACTTTTAGGTGGAACAACAACTAGAGGGTTTATTGGAGTTATTTGTATATCCTGCAGCCCAACACAGCTATCCAACATGTACCTCAACAATTCCACATGATCAACCGCGCCCCAACAAAACCCTGAAAACTCAAAAACCTTGACATGGTAGTGCAGAGGACGAATACTTCCAACTTCTAGAATTCTGGGAAACTTGAGCGCATGCATCCCACGTATGCTCATCTGCACAAATTCAAAGCTCATCAATGATAATATCCAAAATTAAATCAACATGAATAAATGTCAGTTTATTCACCACCCAACACGCAACGTACCTTTAATCTCAATTCTTCTAGACAAGGAGATGCCTCAATTATACGAGTTATTGGCAGCAAAAGATTCTTGTTCAGAAATTTATAATCTAGGACCAGTTTCTTCAATCTAGGCATTATAGAAATCCCATACACCTATGAATTAAGGATCAATTATTAACAATATATGAATAGTAAGTTAAGTATTCCCTCTGTCCTCGATTTATTGACCATGTTGACTTCTTAGATGATTTTGGAGCTTCATGATGATGGATTTTAAATTGAATTTTTTGAAATTAGTTTTTTTACACGATACTACAACACTCGTAGTACTTGTAAAAAAAAACTAAACTCCAAAAAATCAATTTTAAATCTATCGTCACAAAACTTTAAAATTATTTAAAAAGTCAACAGGGTCAGTAAATCAAGGACGGAAGAAATATTACATTTACATGAATAAATAAACAAGCAAAGCTAAGAAAAGTAATAATCCTTACCGTCCATTTTTAGATATAGTTGATTTTTTAACTGGTTTTGTAACTTTATAACGATCAATTATAAAATAGATTTTTTGAATTTACTTTTTTTTATAAAGTACTACAAATGTTGTAGTATTCTATAAAAAATTAAAATCTATTTTTAAATCAATCATTACAAAACTACAAAACCAACTAAAAAACCAATTATATCTAAAGATTGTGGACGGAAAGAGTACTATTATTAATTTACAAAAAGACGACTCATAAAATGTTTGACCAACATGCAATTTTTGTATTACTTTTTCTTTCTTTTCGACAAGTTATTTTCAAGCTTCTCGATCATTGGTTTTAAAATGAATTTTTGAAAGTTTTTTTTTTTATGAGATAGTACAACACTCGAACTATCCTGTAAAAAAATTCATCATCGAGAAACTTGAAAATAATTTGCCGAAAAAAAAAAGTCACGAATCTTGAGCCGGAGAGAGTACTTTACATAGATTCAAGCAACGTGTCAAACTAGATGCACCGGAGGGAATGACAATTAAGTCTAGTTACCATGTCAATTCAAATGTAACAATTAAGCCTACTTACCTTGGGTTGATCGAGAAAAATGGTGAGAATTTCCAATTTTGCTGCTGCTGTTGCCAACTGATCAAATACATTTTCAGGTCCAAAACGATCAAATGATGCCTCAACAAGATTTGGGACATAGAAAAGCCTTAAATTAACAGAGCAGCGAAGCCCAACTAGATTTGGCGCAAAAACTTTTATTGATATCCCATCCCATATGCAAGAAACTATATCCAAATATTTCAGACTGCCGCTGACCACCAGATCCGAGGTCAAATTTACACCATGAATGATAAGTCGTTCTAGCAACGAGCAATTGCGTAGGAACAACTCAATCGTTTCACCACTCACCTTTAGACTTTTGAGTGTCAACTCTTTAAGGCTACTACTAGCGCGTAAGCTGCTGAAGATGTTATTATCAAGCACAAGGGCATAGGGAGAAAAACATAAGTCTAGCATTAAGCTCTCAACTTGTCTTGAAAGTGCGAAATGAACCCATCCAGGGAGGACTTGGCAATGGCAATCTCTGTGTATGTAAAAAGAGATTGCAAATTGGTTTAGCGAGAGGGCTTTATGTGAGGTGAGAATCGAGTTAACCCATTCTATATTCTTGAGGGAGCGCATGAGTTGACGTGCATCATTATGCTCGAGCTCATTATTATGCTCGAGCTCAGGCATGGTTACTGGTATATTTATCATCGGATCATCACGATCATTTTGAAGATGAGATTAGGAATGTATCCCCACAAAGGACACCATCGGCGTGAAACAAGGCTAGTGGCTGCAGCTCCCTTCAACGGAAGGAAAGAAAGTACGTGCACAATAATATCATCAGGCAACTGGCTTATCCAATCAACTGGGTCACATCTCTCACCAACTTCCATGTGTCTCATACGACACTACCAAACAACACAATCAAACAAAAAGAATGTATATTAGTGACCTATTTGAACGAGCTTATACAATATTTTGAAAATTATTAGATGAGAAATAGGCCTACAACTAGACAGTAAGTCGAAAGCCAAAACATATTTAAATTACAATAAGATATTTATACAATCATATGTCAATACCATCAAGACCAAACTGTAATTCTAATACTCTTTCCAGCGCATCCAGTTTGACGCGTTTCTTAAATATATATGAGGCATAATACTCCCGCCGTATAAAATAATGAAACGCGTCAAGCTGGATGCACCGGAGGAAGTACATAATTATACATCAATTATATTTTTATAGAAAAAAATAATACTCCCTCCGTCCTCCATTTAGTGACCTTTTTTTTTCTGCATGTGTGACACGTGTTTCCACTTGTAGTATCCCGTAAAAGAAAGAATACTTCAAAAATTCATTTTAAAATTCATCAACGACAAACGTGGAAACACGTGTCACACATGCTGAAAAAAGAGAGTCACTAAATAGAGGACGGAGATAGTATTCAATTTAATAGATGATATACATGTAAATATATTCATAAACAAATTCAAGTACTTCCCCTGTCTCACTCTTAAAAGAGGCTATTAGATATTTTTTTTAGTCAAAAACATGAGAACATGAAAATATATACACTTTAATTATATATACAATATGAATATATTGTAATTTAACATATATAGCTAGTCCAATATGTAGTGTGTTTTTCATAAAATCAAAACATTTTGTTTAAACAAAATGTTAATCAAAGTTGATAAATGAATTAACATAATATAATATAGTATAAATTTATAACAAGTAGCAAGATGCACAATTTTATACCATGTTTACTTTGAATAATAATAAATTTATGCAATCATTTCTATTAATTGTGTATGTTGTTTTCTTTGTAGGAAATTGATGGATAAAAATACGAATGTCTAAATTGTATTGGGAAATTGTATATTAGGTAGAAGAGTCTTTTTACAAAAGTGATAAAAAAATAGTAGTATAAAATTATCACATTATTTTTTAATTGCAATCCAGATAAATGTATTAGCATGAGAAATAACGAATTGACACATAAAAGGGAGGGCTTGAGATTACCTTAGCCAGAAACGTAGAGTCGAACTCCATAACCTTCCCAATAATCACCGCGTAGGTCTGAAGATTGAGAAATTATGAATTAAAAATACATGATTTGCAATGAATTACGAAATTGAAAAACAAATAAGCTTTCATTCAGATCTTCTAAAATCTTCTAACTTGAGAAATTATTAAGAAATATCAGTAGGACAGATCTTCTAAGAAAATAATATCTGCAATTAAACGACCTTTCGGAATTGAGAAATTATGAAGAATATATTATCAAGAAAAAAGTATTTGTGTAATCTGAAAACTAAGAGAACTAATTTGCAACTAGGTAAACCATATCTCGTGTTAGGATCTCCAACCCTACTGCAAATCTCAAATCTGCAAATCAGGACGCAAAAAAAAAAAAAAAAAATCAGATCTCGTGTTACGGCATCTCCAACCCTACTGCAAATCTCAAATCTGCATATCAGGACGCAAAATGCGTTTTTCACTGTTTTCTCTCTCCTCCAAACGCATATTTGCGTAACAAAAACGCAAGTTATGTTATATTTGTGGTTGATAGATGATGAATTACAGAAAAGAAAAAAAGAGAAGAAGAAAACACAGAAGAAAGAACCCACCTGCTGAAGACGACGACGACGGTGAAGAAGATGAAATTGGAAGGTGCGGCGCTAGGTTAATATATATATATATATATATATAAAACTTTTATCTCTTAATAACTTTTTCGGCACGCGTTTCCACCGAAACCTAGTAAGGGGTTTCAAAATATAATTTTGAGTTTTCTTTTCTTTATCGGATACTATGAGTGTCGTAGTATCCCGTAAAATAAAAGAAAAATTCAAAATTATATTTTGAAATCCATATTAGATTTCAGTGGAAACGGTGCCGAAAAAGTTAATAATACCCTACCCCGGCACAGATGTAGTACTACCTTCATCCCATTATATTAGAGTTTATTTCCATTTTGGTCCGTCCTATTATATTAGAGCTCTTTCTTGAAATAACAAAAAATACTTGGCTACAATTAACTCTCTCTCCTTAGAATTAATTATAACCACATATCCTCTCATTTATTGGTTTCTGTGCAAGTTAAATTAGCTCTAATATAATAGGATGGAGGTAGTATTAAAAGCTGAGTCAGCAATTGCAAATTGATTTTGATGGTAATTTTGTAATTAAACGATAATAAAGGCTTATTTGTCTAATGAAAGCTATCGACGTGGGATTGGAAGTTGGAAATCAATTAAATAACCGCACAAATGTTAGTGGCTTGATTATATAATCGTTTTATAATTGTGGTTTAATTTTTTTTTATTTTTTTAACACAAATGGTTTTATTGTTTTTTTGAAATAGAATACGAACTGTATTTTTTTTTAGATTATTGTATTTTTATGAATAAAAATTATAAACAAAGTTAAATTCAAATTGGGTTTTTTAAAATTCAAACTGATTTTATTCATATTTTCATTGGAAAATTTTAATTATAGTATGAACATAAGCATCAAAAGTGATTTTCTTGACTCTTATAGAATATAAACTCATAACTATTTATTACTTTGGACTAATTCACAATCAATAATTTTAATTACTTTCGAAATAATTTTCTCTTAAATATTATTAACATGTAATAATTTCATGTGATGCTCTTAAGTCCTAAGTACCATGGAATGAACATTAGTGGCTTTAGTTGGCTAAAAAATATTGCAATTTACACAACTATAATATAAGTTCTCTTCAAAACAAAAAACTATAATAATATAAGTTATGTATATATGATACATTATGCATCATAATACATTCTCAGTACTATTATAATTTATTAGTTATTATATGGTGCAGTTAATCTGACACATAAATGATAAAGTGATCAATGGTCAAGATCATTATTCAATTATAATATTGCAGTTAACTTTTTCTTCTTTTTTGAGACCAAAAAAAAGTTAATTGCATTTTTTTGACCACGTGATTCTGTAAAGGAAACAATTTGAAGTAATCTTTACTCTCTATGCACTTCTTGATACATGTCCCATTTTACTACAAGTGATTAAAATGTAAAATAGTACTTCGTGTTTATTGATTTCCATAAATTTTTAATTCAATTAGATTTATTAGTAAAACAGTTTTTTAATAAAAAAAATTCAATAATGGCGCTAAAAGTTAGATACTTCAGAATCAAATTAGCTAAAACATATTAATACTAGATAAGACAAATTAATTAAATACAATAAATCCCTATAATAAAAACTAGATAATTGTTTATTTAGTGCAGAATTAAATTTTCAATATACATAAATTTGTATGAGGCAACTAGGATTATGTCCTAATTGAAGATAAAAAATTAAATTTTGCCCAAAATATAAGAAAACACAAATTTTGTCACTTTTTTGTATGGTGTGACTAAAATGCCCCTCAAGCCAAAAAATTTTTTTTCAATTTTCGTTCTCCCACTCATATTTCAGTTTTTTTTTTTTTTTTTTTTTTTTTTTTTTCTGTAAGGAGTCGCATAATATTTTAATTTTTTCTACCAATAACATGGTAAGAAATCATCAATTTCTTATCTTTTTTTACTCGTTTCGTAAGAAATTTTATCTTTCATTGCGTTTTACCAAATAACTTAGTAAGAAATATTATAATTTCTTATAATATTTTAGAAATTTCTTACAAAAAAATTTGGTAACAAATTTGACAAGTTCTCCAATTTCTAGAAAAAAATAAATAAAAAGTATTTAATTGTACAAGGGATGGTAAGAAAATCGCACACATTGGTAAAAAATTACATCACATTTCTAACCACTTAATCATTTATTAAGGCACTATTATTAGTTTCAGAAATGAAAAAAAAAAATAAAAATTCACATGTTGGTAAGAAAATTGTTAGTTTTCTTACAAAAAAAATATAAAAAAACTACAAATATAGTAAGAAATTGATATCTTCTCGTCTTTCACGTCTCATAGCCATCGTCAGCCGAATAATTCCTACAATATGAAATGATACAATTCTTATATAACTTGAAAACAGTAAGAAATTATCAGATTTTTACTCAGTCTTTTATTACCAAAATAACGTAAGAAAAAAGCTAGATTCTTATCAATTTATCAAACAAACCAAAGTAAGAAAAATCACAGATTCTTACCAAATATAAGAAATTATCTGTGTGAATTACCCTTCTCCTCTTTTGCATTTTCTTACCACGAAATTGCAACTACCGCAACAAAACAGGTCAAGAACAGCAAAAAATCATCAAATTTAAACCCTAAATACTCGGTTTTCTATTACAAAAATAACGTAAGAAAAATATCAAATTCTTACCAATTTATCAAACAAAACAAAGTAAGAAAAATGAAAGATTCTTACCACTTATCATCAATAACCAAAAACAATGTAAGAAATTATCTTAGCACAGTGTTCACATCACTAAAATTATAGTAAGAATCTCTGGTCGATTCTTACAAAAAAAACAGTCAATTCATAAACCCTAAAATAAGAAAAGTATCAAATTTTCTTACCGAAAACAAAGAAGTGAAATGTAAGAACAAACAATTTTAAGAAAATTTTAAGAAGTGAAAATTTGTTACAGCAAAATCAGACAAAATAAAGTAAGAAAAATGTCAGCGAAAAATCATCAATTTTAAACCCTAAATACTCAGTTTTTTATAACCAAAATAACGTAAGAAAAATGTCAAATTCTTACCAATTTATCAAATAAACAAAGTAAGAAAAATGACATATTCTTATCACTTATCATCAATTACCAAAAACAATGTAAGAAATTATCTTAGCACGTTGTTCACCTCACTAAAATTATAGTAAGAATCTTCGGTCGATTCTTACGAAAAAAAAGCAGTCAATTCGTAAACCTTAAAATAAGAAAGTGTCAATTTTTCTTACCGAAAACAAATAAGAGAAATGTAAGAACAAATAATTTTCTTACAGAAATGTCACGACCGCACTTTACTAATCGATAGCAAAGCTCGGTGATTCGTAACTACGGTGGGATTAACGAACAATAAAGAAAAGGAAGTGAAATTTGAGGTTTGACGCTAACAAGTTATAAAGCAAACATCGATAAGTGGCATAGTAGTACGTTTTGACTTGTCATGATTCTGACTTAGTTTACAACCATATTGAAGATGAATTTAGAACATTAGAGTGTACGCAGCGGAAAAGTGTTTAAGAATACATGTATGAAGACATGTATTACCAAGAGAAATCTTCAACTAAGACTACTTGCTAACTTTGACAAAAGCATCGCCGGTCACTCTTCCTTCATCATGCTCAACCTGCACATTGGAAATAATGTACAGGGCGTGAGTACGAAGTACTCAGTGGACACATGCCCAAAACATTTTTATTGTCAAGCCATTCATAGTGAAGCATAGGGTTTTATTGAAAGGCCTATGTTCACGAAAAACTGAGTTATCTTAAAAGCGACTGATCAGTCTAGGTTCTGTAGTAATCTACCGTATCTGAGTTTGTTGTGTCCGAGGAGGTGGCCACCTCACTCGGTCACGCGATCGGTCACTATCTGGAATGACTCGATCGATGTGTACACTAGTCCAAGAATAATAGCTGATCATTCAAGGACCCGAATTCGATTTATGAATTGGCATTGCGCCATCTAACAGATAGGCATCATACAAAAACTGAAAACATTTATGGCAAGACAATACTTTTAAAAGAACTACTGATCTAATAAAACATGCTTTTGTTTTATAGAAAGCCCACCTCGTTACTCTTTCTACTGCAACGAGACTTGATCTCTGCTTCTGCTACTGTCCCTCCTTCGCGTGCCCTTCAATTAGAAAATCGAGGTAAGATTCGTATTCTACGAATGAAATCTTATCTAAGATTTTAGTTATAATGCTGATCGGAGGTTATTCTAAATCCAGTAACGGGGTTACTGTTATCTAAGCTCGTTTTACAAATTCCGTCATGTGAACGGTTCATAAGTTTTTTATCAATAAATCAATCTTTGATTTATTGTGAAACTGGGTTAATTAATTTTAATTGTATTACTGATTAGCTAAATCAATTAATATAATTTATTAATTCTTGATTAATTAACTTATCTAAAGTTAATTATTGAAATGGTGAAATAATTCCATACAAATTATCGGAATTTAACTACGGGTAAGGTACGATTTATTTAACGATGTCTCGATCCATAACTAATCGGAAATTGGGCTCGTGAATTATTAATGGAGTCGATTAAATGGGTCGTAGCCCAAAATAAAAGGGAAAGTCGGCCCACTTAACTAGCCCAGCCTATAATCCGGCCCGAGACCTGACCCGGTGGAATAAAATTTAGCCCGACCCTTCTTCTCTCCTTCATTCGCGACTGAGCTCCATTCCTCTCGATTCTCTCTCGCGACTCTTGCGGCCTTCCCTGTATCTCTTCTTCTTGAATCTTTTTCTCCGATCGTCTCCTCCGGTCGTCGTCGTCGCCGAGCTCCACTATGCTCGAGTTGACGGCACTGGCTGTTGGTCTTCCCTTTCCGAAGTCAGCTATTTTGCCCAATTCGAACCCTAATTGAAAATTGGGCAACTTTTCCGATTCGATTCCTGGCACGTAGTATCGCTCTCGGTATCTGGACTGCTTCTTCTATCGTGGTGAGACGGCACCATTGCGGATGGCGTCTAGTTGCCTTAACTCATGTCCGGCGATTGACCCACATCGGTGCGCCTACCCTTGATCCGGTGGTTCTCCGATTTCCGCGGTGCAACTCCCGCGCTATGGCGGCTCTCTGAGCACGCGCACATCAAAATCCCTGACCCGCAAGGGTTAGGGAACATTCGTCCCTAATTCCTTCTCATTCAAGAATCGGGTAGCGATGGGGCTGCCTTCGCCGGCTATAGCTACCGTCGTCTCCCTTTCTCGTTATTATTGTTATTGTCCCCTTGTTAAAAAAAAATATGGCTGAGGGTTCAATTTCGGCTAATGAAATTATTCATTATTGATTCGAGTTGCTGACTTTTATTTCTTTTTGTTGCAGATTCCGGCATCGATGACGGAATGCTGTCGCGGTTCATTGCTGCTAGTTCCAGCATTGGTCTGCTGCCATCGGCTTCGGAATCGACGATCGCTGCTACAATCGTTAATGAGGGAATCGTTCCCTCGCTCGTAACTCGCTCAATCCCCCCTTTTTTTTCAATTCATAAACTTAGGTTTGATTTCAGTTTCAAGTTTTCTTACGAATGTGTTTGAGTGTATTGTGCTGCAGCGATGAATTCTAGACTTTGAGTTCGCACTCCTTCGTTTCAGTATGCTTGTTATTCTGCCCTAGTTTAAATATCATATGAAGCCTCTTATTCCCTACATGAAATTTCAGTCTATACCAGCCTACATTCATGCTTTGGGTTTTCTTCGATTTGGGTTTTAAGAGCATGCTATTTTGGTTGGGTCTCGGATGCTGTAGAATTTAGTGAAGGGAACATGCTTGATTTTAGCTCGTGTGTTTTAAGACTGTGGTTTCAAAGCATGCTGATTGGGTTCATGTGTTCCTAGTTTGAGAAATGGGAACAAGATAGGCTAGTTGATGTTCTGAGGTTATTACCTTGAAGAAGAGAGCTGTAGTGGCTTGCTTCTCCCCTCCTTCTTGTCTTCCTTCTTGCTCCTTCTTCTTCCCTCTCTATCACTCTCTATATTCTCTTAATTCTTTCTAAGGTGTGTGTTTGAATGGAGAGAGTGAATTTGATTTGGGTGGAGAAGGGTGGTATATAGGAAATCGGTTTGAATTTCTTGAACTAGAAGGGAATGTTGACTTGGGGAGGAATGGTTTGGTGTCTCAAAGCAGCCTATTTACATGCTATTTTTGTCTAACTTGAGAGATCTCTGCAGATTTTATTTTTGTTCCTTAGCTGCAGATTTTGGAACCTCTTGCCTCTTTGTTTTATTAGTTGCTTTCTCTTTCTTTCTTTTTTTTTTGCAGGTGGAGGCCTTGGTGAAACTGCTGTCCTTTCGGCTGAGGTTCACTGTCCAAGGAACTGCTCCATCCCCTATTTAGGCTTAGGATTTTTGTTCTATTTGCTGTAGATTTTTAACTCTTAACCCCTGTTTTATTTGTTGACTGTTTTTACACTCTTGCAGGTGAGAGGAGTGGTGGTGGGGCTATGCTTGCTCTTCCATTTCAGCCTCCAAGGCTGAATTCTTTCCTATTTTAGAAACTGGAAGCTTTTGCTATAAGCTGCTAATGTATTCCTGAGGGAATTTCTTGTTTGCTAGTGTAGTTTTCTTTTCTTCTTTCTTTTGTATTAGAAAAGGAAAAAAAATGGGGTTGGTCCTTGTGGTATATGTAACACGTGACCTTCTTTTAATAACGAAATGGAATTTAGCTATCTCTAGTTTTAATTAGCTCTAGAAATTGTTGTTAACAAATACCCATTACCTATTCGATATATATATAAAATAGATCCGAGCTTAGCCTCGCTACAATTGGGCTCGGTCCATTAATACATCAATTGGGCCTTGGCCCAATAAATAAAAATGTAAATACATGTATCGAGTATCGATAACTATCTCTTACTCGAGCTATTCGATCATCGTTTAGCTGACGTGATCGAAGATAGTAACGATTCGTTCATTCGAAAACTAATCGCTTATCGAAAACTAAATAATGTAGAAATCAAGTTGCTACTTGATTCTATCTTTACTACTTAATCGATCTCCCGAAGGAATTAGCTACAGAAGTCGAGTCGCTACTCGATTCTATTATTGCTCTCTAAGCGATTGTTCTAGATATCTTGAATACTAGAAGTTGATAATTAACTCGATCAATCAAAATTAATTAACTTAAATCGAGATTAATTAGCTAACTAGTTAAGTAAAATGCGGGGCGTTACAAGAAAATTTGTTACAACAAAATCAGACAAAAATAAAGTAAGAAAAATGTTAGATTCTCACCATGAAATTATAATTTTCTTACCGATAATTTTGCATTTTCTTACCACGGAATTGACTGCAAATGAATAAGAAAATTACGATTTCAGTCAGGAATTTCATCAAACACATTACCTTCATCCTACACCACAAGTTTGAATTCAGATCTAGAAAAAAATCCAGATCTGAAACCTAGAGAAAGAGAGAGAAGAAGAAGAAGAAGAAGAAGAAGAAGAAGAAGAAGAAGAAGAAGAAAACTCTAGATATGTGTACAAAACCCTAGATCTATGTAAAATACCATAGAAGCTTACCTTTGTCCTCCACGAGACTGCTATGGCTGCCACCCTCTTCCTCGTCGGCGTACAAAGCCATGCTTCCAAACCCTAGCCCTCAGTGAGAAGAGAGAAAAAGAAAGAAGAGAGAAGAGCCGGCGGTGAAGACCTTCAACTCTCGAAGATCTGCGGGCGACGATGGTGTTGATGCCGGCACAAGCATGAAGAAGGGGGGCCGGAACCCTAGCTTCTCTAGTTTGAAGAAGAAAAAATATGGAGTAGAGAGAAAGGAGTCTGCAGCTTTTAGAGAGAGAGAGAGAAAGAGAGATTCAAATAGAGAGAGAGACCCATAAGAATTGTGAGAGAAAGAGGGAGAAATATTATTTTTGTCCATTAGCATACAAGGGCAAAATAGTCCTACCACATAAAAAAGGGACAAAATTTGTGTAAGCTTATATTTTGGGCAAAATTATATTTTCTTATCACTAAGAGGACAAATCTATACATTTCCTCAATTTGTATAGTATTTAACTGTTTTAGAGTGGTCGATCATAGTTAAATGTAAATTATATATCAACGATATTTGTTTCTAAAAATAAGTTTACAACTCTTTTAAGCTCTTTGTTTTAATTTATAATTTAGATTTGCTTAAATGTCTAATATGGGCGCTTAGTTTGTCCACTGCTGCTGATGTGACAGTATCACACTGACAATTTTTTATGTATGGTCGAGATTTATAGGATTTAGTTTTTAGATTATATATTTATGTGACATAGCCATATCTTCCATGAGTACGTATTTGAAATGTGCACACGATGGGTATTAGAGCATTCATAATTTATTATTATTATATTACGCTTAGTTTCCTATTAAATTATTTTGTTATTGCTTTAGATTTAATTAAAGTTAAGTTCTTTCTATCTTCATATAAATTATTTTAATTATTCAAATTATAACACAAACTTTTATCCGTGCATAGCACGAGAGCGAATACTAGTTAATAAATAATCTTGGGCCAATTGATTTAATGGGATAATTGGACCTTTTATGATATTAATTAATATAAGAATTTCTATCTTATGAGGCAGAAAAATAATCGGAGCTTATCTAATTTAATTTTAATTTCAATTTTGGACATTTTTTAATAGTTTAGGTTTTAGGCCAAATATTTTGGTCAAATATATAATGCATAATCTTGAAAAAAAAATATCACAGTGTATGCAATTTAGACTATTATGTATTTTATATATTAACTAGTTTAGTGCCCGTCGAAATTCGACGGGGTTCAATTTTTCAGTAAAAATTAAAAAATATATTTAATCATTTGTTTCAAAATGATAATACTTTAAAAATTCATTTAAATAAATATTTTCTAGTGCAGCGCCCGTCGTAATTCGACGAAATCACTTACAATTTTTAAATAAAATATATAAGAAATATACTCCCCTCCGTCCACCAAAAGTTATAGACTTGTAGTATTCCGTTAAGAAATTTTTTTTCAAAAAATCATTTTAAAACTCATCATCAAGATGCGTGGAAACGCGTGTCAAAAAATAAAATGATCAACGTTTGGTGGACAGGGAGAGTATATAATGATTTTTACGTGATTGTATTGTGGCAATTTATAAGGGAAAAAAATGTGAGCATTTATTTATAAAAAATAGGTTAAAAGGAGAGATAATATTTTCTTATGTAGCTATATTCTTTTTTTAACCTCGAATTATTCGAAAGTTAAAAAATTATATTTAATGATTTAATTCAAAATGATAGTACTTTAAAAATTCATTTAAAAAAATATTTTCTAGTGTAGCGCCGGTCGAAATTCGACGGAATCACTTATAATTTTTAAGTAAAATATATAAGAAATATATTCCCCGTCCACCAAAAGTTGTAGTATCCCGTTAAAGTTTTTTTTTTTCAAAAAATCATTTTAAAACTCATCATCAAGACGCGTGGAAACACGTGTGAAAAAAGAAAATGATCAACTTTTGGTGGACAGAGAGAGTATATAATGATTTTTACGTGATAGTATTGCGGCAAATTTATAAAAAATAGGTTAAAACAAGAGATAATATTTTCTCATGTAGCTATATTCTTTTTTTAATATCAAGTCATTCAATATTCTATGTAATTCAAAAATCGGATAAAGATGTGTAACATTCCTCAATATCAAGTCATTCATTGTTCTATGTAATTCAAAAATCGGATAAAGAAGTGTAACATTCCTAGAATTATTAGAAAAACATGTCAATTAGGTGTAACATTTCTTAGGTAGCTGCTCATTTTGAATGTCAAGTTATTTATTTATTTTTTTTAACTCTTTTATGCATGGTTTATCCTTTCGATTATCTAAAAAAAAACCAATATGATTAACTTGCATAAAATACCTATGAATCAATTGAAAAAGTTATAAGTCCAAACAATCGAAATACAAAAATAGAAAAATACAAGAATAGTTCAAGATAGATAATATTTCTGAAGTCACTCGTTGTTTACATTAACAAAAAAATTAGGTCAGAAAAATATGTAATTTCTCGAGTAGTTTAATTTAATTGCAAAGCAGTAGAACTTAATTTTTTTTTTTAAAGTTGTAATGAATTTAAATGTCAGGACGAATATAATTTTTATTTTAAGACTATAGGTAGGCTGGTTAGGATCTATTATAAAAAAAAATAGCATCAAACTGAATTTAAAAGAATAGATAAATGAGGTCTAGCATTACTCGGTTAGTTTTACTCACTTTGAATGTCAATCAGCCCGTTGATTATTGTCATAGAAAAATAGATTAGGAGAGATGTGATTAGGGGAAAAAAATCTCAATTAGAGGTATGATTTTTTCGCGTGGTTATATTCATTTTAACGTAAAGCCGCCCGTCGTTTGATATAAATATTGATTGATAGAATGTCAAGCCACCAGTCAATTAGATGATTGTTAAGGAAAGTTGACATTTCTCGGATATGTTTACTTATTTTCAATTCAAGTCGTCTATTAACTCTTTTAAATGGTGATTAAGGATTACTCCATGACATATAACTTTTCATGTGATGAAGTCATCTTCTCTTCATGTATATAAACTTAGTAAAATTTTATTTTGAGATGACTCCATCATATTTGAGTTTTTCTATTGATGAAGTTGTCTCTCTCAAAAATCGATTTGAGATCATAAATTAAACAAAAATCAATTTATTAATAAGACAAAATCATAAAATTAAACATTCAAAAATTTAAATATTTCTAAAATAAATTAATGCTCTGTATATATTTCCTCCCATAATAGTATTATTTTATCTATAAAGGAAGGAAATAAATTTTTTTCAATTAGTTCAATAGGCTTTATCTATAACTAATCAATTATTGCCATAAGAATTCAGTTATACGTATAAATCTATGCAAATAATATTATCTATATGTATTATATATATATATATATATATATATATATATATATATCTATATGTATTATATATATATATATATATATGTATGCGTAAAACACACATATACCATATATATATATTATAGTATTTGTAAACTATTTCACACCAATTTAAATAAATAAAAAATTAGAATATATAATAATAATAATAATAATAATAATAATAATAATAATAATAATAATAATAATAATAATAATAATAATAATAATAATAATAATAATAATAATAATAATAAATGATTGAGTATAAATAATTGAGTATATATAGATGATTTAAGTTATGAGACTTCTATTCAAATTGAAATTCTATGAAGACATATATATATATTAATCATATTAATATATTGATTAATTAGCCAAAATTATGAGAATTTAGAAAAATAATCAAGAAAAATCGTGGTTGATCGACCTTTATTTTGCTATTATATATATATATATATATATATATATATATAGATGATTATATCAATATAAAGATAGAACAATACAATGACATTGATTTATTTATTAAATAACTGAAAATACAACAAAATACTAGACAATATAACAAATCTCTACTTATATAAAAAGAGCCTTGAGTACTTAATGTAGATTTTCTATTATATTCCTAATACATATTAAATAACTACGGTAATATCTAACAACAATTCTTTATTTAATTACAATAATAATTACCTAAATTATAGTACTATTTAATTACAAAAACACTTACCTAAATTATACTATATGGTCGTAGCTTTTGAGATTTGATATCAGTTCTTGCGCAATATCCATACCTTATGATTATGATTATTTGGTCGATGCACGATAGTATGTTCGAATTTCAGCTTTCCCTAGTTTATTTCATTAATCAGTACTTTAATCTTAGTTTGGTGATTTTCTATTTTCTGGTTTATTATGTCCAGTTATTGAAAAAAAGAGAGTGACATATTTGATTAAAATTTTCACTTAGTTTTACTATTGCATGTTGTTCGTTGTCCTTAATTTATTATCATTTAGAATTATTCACTTGTATATATATTACAGTCGATCATTTTCCGTTCTCTTCCTCTTATTTGTTAATTGTTAGTATTTATTAGAATCATGCTCTCCCTGTTGGTATTAGAAGTATGCTTTCTATCATGAATCTAAAGCTTGTAGTTTCCAATATTTTTGTTTTGGAGATACTAAGCTTTGTAGTCTCTGTTGGATTCTTCTTTTATATGTTATATAGGTTAAAAAAAAATGCCATTGCAGTAGGTTTTGCACTCTATATTTTGGTTTCTAATTCACTTCGAATCACATCGAAGTGAATTATTTTGCTTTGAATTATATTTCATCACGTCGTATCAGTTGTATCTGCAATTAGACTCTCTCGAAAATAAAATTATGAATAACAAGGAGGGAATAGTTAAATATCAATTAAAATATAAACATTTTATGATATGAATTACCGTAAATACTATTAATAAAGTCTAAAATCATATATATGGACAAAAAAGAGATAAACTTTATTATTGATTACAAAAAACATTTTTTAACAAAAAGAAGATAAATTAAAAATTACACGTGCAACGCACGTTCTTATTGCTAGTACAAGAAAATACATCACAAAATTACTAGACAATAAGCAACATACTTGAAAATACAATAAAAATAAAAAATACTAAACTTATGAAGCTACAAAATCACATCACCAAACAAATTATAAATCTAATACTCGGGAATATTGGAATTAGATCCACCAAGATTATTGAAATATGAAGTATGAGAGCCAGTAACAAAAGGATCAGGTTGGATAGATTGTTGCACTCTCTTATGTAAAATACGCGCTTGTTCAACTTGAACAAATGCACGGTAGCGTGGATCCTGTATTAAGCTCGAGTCTTGAAACAAAATTTTATTCTCTTCCTTCATCTCTTTAAATGCATTCTTCTTTTCATTTGTTGATTGAGTAGTTCATTGGATGCCTTCATCATCTCCATAAGATGCTGATTATCAGATCGAATTTTTTCATTCTCGATTTCATTAATCCTTGAAGCCGGAGAACTATGTATTAGTAGTTCACTAATTGACCGATTATCTTTAACGATTCGACTATATTAAGCACTAATTAATTGAAACTCCATTCTCGATGGCAATAATCCTTGAAGCCGGAGAACTCTCTAATAGTAGTTCACTTCTTGTTTGCAAAACTGTCCGAGTATCTCTAATGATTCGAGTATATTAAGCACTAATTATAAAAAATTCCATTCTTAATTTCATTAATCCTTGAATCCGGAGAAGTATGTAATCAGTGTTCTAAAAGTCGCTAGTCGCTAGTCGAGCGGTGAGGTGGGGACTAGCGCCTAGGCGGCTAGGCAGGAGCCTAGTCGGATTAGAATTATAATGCTTATTTTTAGTATTTTTACTCTTATATTCTAAAGTACAAACTATATAAACATATATTACTCAAATTTCATTTTTTAATTTATGATAAAATATATAATATGTTAATTAATAGCTAAAATTCCATAAACTTAGTAGTCTTCCAAACAAATTTCATAGTATATAATACTTTTTCAAAAAATTTAAACATGAAATCCATAAATTTGAACATAAATAAATTAAATATATGAATTTAAAATAAAAACTCTAAATCCCTAATCAAATCCGCTCAGCCCGCCTAGAGCCCGACCAGCCCGCCTAGAGCCCGACTACCCCGCCTGGAGCCGCCTAGCCCGCCTGGAGCCGCCTAGCCCGCCTAGGCGGCCGACTAGTCCGACTAGGCGCCAATTAGTGCCCGAGCGCCTAGAGACCACCGACTAGCCAAAAGTCGGGTCGGCCATGGTCCGACTAGCGCCTAGGCGCCGACTAGGCTGACTTTTAGAACATTGTATGTAATAGTAGTTCACTTCTAAATGCACTAATTGCCCGGAAACAATTCTTGTTGATTATGGACCAGTGGAATAGCAAAAACAAAAGGCAAAAATGTATATAAAACCCTGAACTTTGGTCAGCGTTTCGTTTTGCGTTTGAACTTTCATTTTTTTTCCTTCTAAATTCTCTAACTTTTGATTATGTTCATTTTGCCCCCGAACTAGGTTTCCGGCAAAACGAAAACCGACGTGACAACTTTAATCCATCGATTATTCATCAAATCATCACGAAATTAACATATTTAGATCCCTCATCAAATTTCGCTCACTACAGTAGTGATTTTTCTCCGATTTAGTGACTGCCCAGATTTGGGTGACTAGCCGTTAGGGCTTGCCGGCGCCGGGAAAGGCTATTGCGACTGAATGTGTTAATTTCATGATAATTAAGTGACTGAATGTCTTAATTTCATGATAATTAAGTGACGATTTGATGAAGAATCAATGGATTGAAGTTGCCACGTCGGTTTTCGTTTCGCCAGAAACCAAATTTGAGGACAAATTGAACATAATCGAAAGTTAGAGAATTTAGAAGGGAAAAAAAAATGAAAGTTCATGCGAAAAACGAAACGCTGACCAAAGTTCAGGGTTTTATATGTATTTTTGCCAAAACAAAAAGGGATTTCGGTTGTTCAATCACTAATTTAGTCAAATTGGTCGGCAAACGTGGATAATTAGTGAAATATGAAGTCCACTAATCTAATAGTGGATCATACATTAGTGAAATAGTGAAAAGGAATAGGGATTTAGGTTGATTCACAATAAGGTTCAATTATAATTTGAGTGTACAAGTTATATTACTAAAATATTTATTAAGATCATAAGACATACTTAAATTTGATCATAATATGCCTTTTCTTTAATGTGTTATTAAAACACCACAAATCGAGGAATTTAATAATTAAAATCCTAAAGTGTTAGTTTAATGGACTAAGATGTCCTATAAAATAACGAGGTTATTAAATGAAATTATGAATTATTAAAATGATAATGAAAATGATAATTACGTTTTGCCGTGTGCGTATGTTGGTCTAGCGGAGAACAAACGAGCAAGTTATGATAATTTAAAGTTTTAGAATTTAAGTTATATTGGGATACGTGATGAGAGATGAGTGGATGATGAGATTTAATTAATGAATGTTAAATGTAACTAGATTTACTGGTACCATTTGAACCATAATTATTTCCAAAAAAAAGAAAAGAAAAATGGGTCAATAAGTGTGGGACGTCCCAAAAAGGAAAATGAGCCAAGAAGCCGGGGGTGAAGGGAGTAGATGAGTGAAGTATTTTTTTGAGCTTTTTGGTTAGAAAATGTCACGACCCGAACCTGGGCCTATGCGTAATAACCGGGTCGCGACGGGAAAAGGGAAGAGAATGTGCATAGTCATGAGTAAGACATATATAAACTTTGGGAAGGAGTTTATGAATATAATACATAAAGAGTTTAGCCAAGTTCCAAAATAAGGTTCTTTAGAAAGCTAGGGAATATCAAGCCAAACATTACCTAGGCCCGAAGTATGAGGACTTCGGACCTCGCAGTGCGGAAGCATTCAAAAGTATTTTCAAGGATAACATAATATACTAGGACATTTATCCGAAGTGAATAGGAAAAACAGGATGACAGCGACAAGGAACGTCACCCCAGACTTCATTGGATTCCATCACTCCCTCCTCCGACTCATCTCCAAACTTGCATTAGAGAACCAATGTAGGGGGCTAAGTACAAAAGTACTCAGTGAGTTTGATGCCCCGAAAACATTTTACTTTGGAAGACAGATATTGCATGCTCATTTATATATAAAAGGGTTTTGATTAATTAGAAAATCTCCTTTATATATATACATATATATATATATATATATATATATATATATATATATATACGTTAAAACAAAAACCGAGCATAAGCTCACAATTTAGATGCACCAATAAAACATCGCATAGCTGTGTTATTAAACCCAGAATAATTAGTGGGGAGTCACTCCCACTCAACTGAACCGTCCTTACCAAGACAAGTGACAACGTCTTTCAGTTTCCTACCTGTCCAGACTTCTGTGCGCACTACCTTGGCTTGATCAGAGCTCAAGGCCGATCGTATAATAAATGGCAAACACATGCCCACAAATAACCACAAGCTATCGATAAATCATTTAGCATGCAAATCAACTTTAAAGCTTTTAAGGTTTTGTAAACCAAAAATTTACCTTGTGGGGATTTGACCCACTCTTTGAAAATAAGAACTCACCTTTCACTTCCCAAAAGCTAAACCCGATCCTTGAGTACTATTGCCAATGTATCCTACAAACATATTCTAAAAATCTTAGGTCCCTTTATCAAGACGATATATAATAGATTAACTCTAGCTTATCTAGGGTTGGTTCTTATGTCTTACACTTGGCCTCTTTAATCCTCACACTTAATGTTTTAGTTCTCACAACATTTTAGGAACAAGGGGTGAATGGAATAAGGTTATAAAACCTTAAGAACAATTACTCAAAGCTCATGAAGGAGGATTAAACATCCAAGGGCTAACAAAGCTTCATAGGGTTGTTAATTTGGCAGATTTGTGAGGCTTCAGAGAAAAGCTCATAGGTAGCTCATATGATCTTCAAAAATCGATTTGAAAATTTTGGGTGAAACCTAAGAGACATGGTTATCTAATGGAAGTGGTTTCACTGAGTATCAAACTGACACTTGTTCCCAGCAAAATCATCTTTAGAGATGCAGAATCTGGACATATAAATTTTCGGCAGATTGACACGTGTACTTGAAGTTAAGATATCTTGCTCGTTTCTTGGTAAAATTGGGCAAGTGAGCTGTCAAAATTGAAGTTCAGGAAACAAAGAACAACTTTCATTTTTTAACATTTCCAGTCTAAGCAAAGGAAGGTGCTCGAAAATGCAGATTAAGAAAGATGGTTGTTGTTGTTCGTTGAAGAACGAAATTCAGGACATGTAAACTTTGAAAAATCATAATAAATCCATACGATCTTCGATTTGGGTGAACGAGGTGTCCGTAGAAACCTAAGAGGATGAAATTTAACATAGAAGAAGAACTAGATCCAAAACACGAACAAATTTCTCTAAAATTGGCTTGGAAGTGGACTGACTTTTCCAGAAATTCAAGAGATGGTTTCTTTTCAAAATAAAGAACATAGATCAACTTTTAGAGGTCTCAAATCAACAAAAAAAACAATAGACTTATGAAGATAACAGGAAAACGTATCATACAAGGGCTAGAGAATTTGGATCAAGGAGGAATCAAAGGGAATTTTCAATAATCCTTTCATAGATCATCATGAAATGAAGAGGATATCATGAATCTCAAAGAAAAATGGACATGCATCAACTAATCATGGAAGGGCTGAAAATCTATCATCAAGCATTGGTTTCAAATCTTAGTATCTTGTTCTAATTAATACACTAAACAACAAGGGGAAGAAGATTTTACCTTAAGCTTGAAGAAAATCAAACTCTATTTCATCCTCAAGATTTTTGAGATTTGCATGCCATGGTTGAGAGCTTTTGATCGTTAATCTAATGGTAGATTTTTGTTCTACAAGATTTTGTGGTAATTGGAGGTGTGTTGATGAAGGTTTGAGGTTTGAGCATTAATGGAGGAAAGGGGGAGGAGTTCGGTCATGGTGGGGAAGAAGAGGGGAGAAAGATGAAGTCTAGAGAGAGATAGGGAGGCTAGAGAGAGAAGGTGAAATCTGGCTGCTGGGATCCTACATGGGGTGCCATTACCTCACACACATAATACGCTGCCACATCGTGGCTGCCAGCTTGTATTAGTAAGGGCTTTTATGTCATTCTGTATGCTCCTACTCACTAACCAGGGTTCAGACATACGGGTTACTTATCCCACACAAGATTATACACTACAATAATTGTATATAGTAATGTATATAATTTTGTAGAAAAATACGAGCTAATTTGAATATATTAGATGGCGGTAGATTCTCCCATTTTCGAGCGATGTTCATCGTTCTCCACCCAGAAATCATCGGTGCATCGGCGCCCAAAGGACTGAGCACACAACCTTCGTGAAGGCGCCGGATTCTCCCATCTTCGAGCTTGTTCATCGTTCTCCACCCAGAGCAGCCGTGGTCTCTGAAATCATCGGCGCTGACAGGACTGAGCACACAACCTGCGTGAAGGCGCCGGCGCTAGTGAACACACTTACTGAGAGCACCATCTCAAAATTCTGGTATGATTTGAAGTTTCTGGTCTGCCTTTCCATTTTTGCTGTAACGAACAGTACGAAGCTTCCCCTATACGAAAAACTGATTTCCTAAGTAATTAGCTACCCCACTCCTCCCCTTTATGAATTTATCTGCATTTTGTGCTTTTGTAATGTGGATTCTTCTCTCCGGTCTTGTGTATTTTGTAATTTTTATCTAAATTGCTTTCCCTAATCTGTGGTTGTTTTTAGAATTTTCTGCATTTTGTCTGTCATGAATGGGGACTAAATCAAGATTTCATTCGTTACTTGTTAATGAAACATGTTTGATTTCTCTATATGAATATTATGGATGGGAGTGCTGAAGATTCGTTCCGTGCTATGGGCTTATCGGATTTAGAATATTTGAGGACCCATATTGATCATTCTGATAGCTTGGAGGTGAATGTATCATCAGGCATTGGTGAAAATTCTATACACTCCCCAGCTCAGAGCAAGCCACACGATACTGTATCCCAACTGTCTCCGTCCGAGGACGAAACAAGTGATGCGTGCTTAGAGGATCATGCAAAAGCCATTCTTGATTTAGAGAATAGTCTATCGGTTGGTAAATCAATCGAAGATATTGATCAAGTTTATCTTTTGTACTGTGAGTATGGGTGCCTTAAAGGTTTTAGTGTTAGACGTGGAGACCAAAGATACGTAGGGAAAAGTGATGATGTAAGATGGAAAGAGTATCTATGTTCGTCTGCTGGAAAGCCGGACATTAAGAGTTACCAAAACTGGTTGTAAAGCTAAAATAAGGATATCTAGAATTTCCGGTGCTGGTTTTTGGGTTACTCACTTCATAACCGAACACAACCACTCTCTTGTCCCTCTTGAGCAGACGTATATGCTGCATTCAGCCTGCCACTTATCATATGCCAAATCTGATGTTGTTGAAGGATTGACATCCTTTGGTATTGGTGTTACCACAGCTTTTGGATTTATGAAGAAGGAATCCGGTGGTCCTTAGAACGTTGGTTTTACCCGATAAGATATGTACGATCATGAGAAACGAGTGAAGAGGGCTACAAAGGTTGAGAACGGTGATGCGAACGCTTTAATGCAATACTTCATCGATAAATCTAATAAGGAACCGTATTTTTTTTTGGAAAGTTCAGCTTAATGATACTGGCAGGATTATGAACTTCTTCTTTCGCGATTCAAGGTGCTGGCAAGACTATGAGGCCTTTGGAGACGTTTTGTCCGTGGATGGAACTTATCATACGAATAGGTACAATCTAACTTGCGTACCATTTGTTGGGATAAACCACCACACGTTCAATGTTATGTTCGGAATGACATTCTTATCTGATGAGACAATAAATACTTATGAGTGGCTATTTAGCGCCTTTTTGGACTCCATGAAGGGACTCGAGCCAAAATTAATATTCACTGATCAAAGTGTTGCCATGATGAAAGCTATTGATAAAGTTTTCCCTAATTCCAAACACAATTTATGCCAATGGCATATAAATAGGAATGCACATTCCCATTTTGGAGCACTTAGTAATGATCCTGAGTTCAGAAAGCTTTGGTACAAATGCATGAAAGAGGTGGAGAGTGTAAAGGATTTTGAGGACACTTGGACTGAAATGATCAACACCTATAACCTGGAAGAGAGCGACTAGTTTACCACCATGTACAACATCAAGCACAGATGAGCTTTTGTTTTCTCGCATGATACATTTTGTGCAGGGCTTCATTCCACATCTAGGAGCGAATCGACAAACCATGTACTGAAGTATGTTCAACGTCGCAGTGCTTCTCTGTATGAAATTGTTCGTAGTTACAAGACAATTCAAAATAGGTGGTGTCAAAGGGAGATTGAGGATGACACACTTTCCATGTGGACGCCAGGACAAATGGTCAGTGATAATCGTCTCCTATTCCACGCTGCTTCCGTATACACAAGGCACGTGTACAAGGCATTCGAACAAGAAGTTACCCGGCCACTGAATGTGGTTCTCAGCAAAGAGCGTGTTGAGGTTGGGGATGGTGATTTGAAGGTGTTGGCCACTACTGCAGAAGGTCAGAGGAAGCGTACTGTTTTATTTGACCCTAACACTCATGCCGCAAGCTGTTCATGCAAGAAGCTTGAAACTGACGGCTTATTTTGCCGACATATACTAAAGGTATATTTTGAGTACAATGTGTTTGCCCTTCCAGAGTCACAGATCTCCAAGAGATGGCATCGGTTTGTGAATAGCGGATTTCAGCTATTAGATCCTGATTTGCAGCCACGACCTACGGTGCCCTACATCGTATTTGATAATGAAGCTATCCATAAGATGTACGATTTGCTGGGATGTGTTGCTGAGAACGAGAGTGCTCGTAACTTGATATCTGAACGGGTTGAAATTCTCCGATAAGATGTTTTTTCTGTTGCGAGAATGCCTGAAGTTAAAATGAAAAGGAAGCGGTACGACATGTGCAGCGGAGAAGCTTGGAATTTATTTCGGGACCCGGACATTACCAGAGAAAAGGGATTCGGACGCGATCAAAAGAAGAATGGGGCTGCCACGAGTAAGAAAAGATGTCCCAATGCTTCAGTAGCAGATAAGAAGAAAAAAGGTCCGAAAAATACAGCTCATACTGATAAGAGAAAAGGTTTGTTCTACTAGTCCCTATGAAGCACGCGAACGCTAGGAGGGTAACGTACTTAGAAAAAAAACGTATTAAATACAAATACCAAAAAAATACGCTGAAAATACGTATTTAATACATATTTTTAATTAATTTAATTATTAATTATTTTTTATTAAAAAAAACGTTAAAAATACGTATTTAGTAAAAAATTAAAATACTTTATGCAACAAATATAGGGTTTTATGTTGTATTTACTCTCCACCCATCCCAAAAAATAAAAATCGGCACTCACCCTCCCGCCACTCCTCCCCTGCCGAGCCTTCCTCAGCCAAGCCTCCCCCTGCCGTGCCGCCGCCGTCGCGCCGCCTACTGCTGCGCCGTCGTGCCTCTTGTTGTTGCCTGCGCCGTCGTGTTTTGATGATGACTTAGTAATTTAGTATCTATTTTGACTTATTTAGTTATTTAATTTAATGTTCTAAGACTATTTAATATTTTTAAGGCTTTTAATACTTATTGTATTAAGACTAAGTAGTTAAGTATATGGGTTTGCTGTAGTTATATATTTTCCATAATAGTAATACTAATAATAATATATAAAAATATTATTAAAAAATATAAACGTATTTTCACGTATTCGTATTTAGATTTTTGGAAAATTAGCGTATTTTCGTATCGTATCGTATTTCGTATTCATATTCATATTCGTTCTGGTGCTTCATAGACTAGTCCTACAGGTTTACTATAAGTAATGCATATTCGAACTCATTTGAACACGGAAAACTCATTTATTGTTTCTATTGATTCAGACCAATATTTCTTCTAAGGACTGTTGGAATACTATGAGGAGGTCCCTTCAATATATTGAAGGAAGATTACCAGAAAATCGTGCTCTGTCGTGGGATCAAGTCTATAGAGTATACGGAATTGGCCACGTCAGTGACTTTTCGCATTGGGTATGCTATGAACTCAACCTAAGGGCACATGAGGTAACAGTTTATAACTCCTTGTACAAGTCAACTGGAGAGGCAACTGCCCGAGTCTTCGAGAATGTGATAACAAAGCAAAAAATGGCCGGCAATAGGGGCAGGGGAACTACTGAAGGAAAAGTGGGATCTGAAGTGTATGAAAATGCACCAGAACAGAACATTGATTCAGATTATGGTGTGCTTGCCTTCAAGTTCATGCAATGCCTTGCGACAGGTCACTCCGTGGAGTCTTTGAACTGTAACTGCTCTAATACCGACGAATTCTCACGTACGGTTTACACATTTCAGAAATCTCTTTGTGTTGAATTGTGTGAAGATGATTTTGTTAATTCGCTGGGTATGCAATGGGTCTGACTATCTATTCAATAGCAATTCCCTAGTTTTCTTGAACAGAGTTTTTATTCCGAGTATTACTTTTGGTAAAGTCATGTTGTATGTATGGGGTCAATACTATGTTTATGCTCAATTCCCTAGTTTTCTTGAGGGACGTTAAGCTCGATTCCCTCGAAATCAACTATGTTTATATTGCGCCTTGTCTTTCAACTATAAAGATTAAGATCATTTAGCGCCACTATCACCAACAGGCTAGGATTCGAAGAAGAGATAGAACATATTATAAGCCATGACCATGATGATTAGAAGCAATGATCAAACGATCTCTTAAAAAACCTAAACCAGATAGTGTAACAATCGCCGCTAAAAAAACTAAAATACAAAAGATAAAAAGGAAGAACAAGCAAACACCAGGGAAATAAAATTACAAAAAGAGATGAATTGACTCTGGGTGATTCGTACAAGTCTTTGAGGATGCGAGAGATAGCTTTCAAGAGGCTGATAGCGCGAGACCTTGCATATTCAAACGGTTGAGCTGATGCTGAAGCGCGGAGTTTAGCCACTCCACAAACTTCGTCGGCGGCTTATGCTGGTCTTGGCCTGCCGACACCGCAGCTGCTTCCATAGCTGCCATTACAACATCAATCGACGGTTAGGAAAGAAAGAGAATAACAATTAAAAAAGAAGAAATCGAAGGAATAAATCCTAGTTGGGTGCAACTGAGGATGCCGAAAGGTATTCATCATGTCCACATAAATCGATTTATAGCTCATCTTCTTGAGCGCGTAGAGATTGCGTCCCTGCCTCTAGAGAGCGTAGACGACGTCCATGGCAGTCACCGTCTTGAGGCGGGCGTGCTCGGTGTAGGTCACGGCATCACGGATGACGTTCTCGAGGAATATCTTGAGGACACAGCGAGTCTCCTCGTAGATGAGGCCGCTGATGCGCTTGCCGCCGCCGCGGCGGATCGCACCTTCCGGTGATGCTTCGCTCCGCCCTTCCCCAATCCCTTGCCTCGCTTTCCTCTTCCCGACACTTTCTTTCACTTGAGATGAAATTGGAGCAACTACGATGAAGAATTGATTTCAGGTTGGTTATTTATCGCCCATCTTCTACCTCATCTACCTCCTCCTCTGAGAACGATTTTTTGGGGGCTAGGGTTTTGAAATGTATTTTTCAGGCCGAGTACTGTACAAAAATACGAACTCAAGACGTATATAATGTTTAACCACAGCTATAGAAATTAATTCGAAAATATTTTCCAGTATTTTAGGCTTCCGGGTAAATGACAAAAATACCCTTACTACCATGAACTAAAAAATATGACGTGGCATAGCATAATGTGTGTGAGGCAATGGCACCCCATGTAGGATCCAAGGCGCCGTGAAATCTGAAAATGTAAGTGGAGTGTTGAGGAAGTGAAGTATTCAATCAAGTTTCCTTCTCTCTCTCTCTCAACTCTCGATCTCTCTACTCTCTCTTACTCTCTTTATTACTCAATTTGTTTTGTTGAATGACACACGTAATATTCTTGTCTCCCCTTTTATCACAATAACAACTAACTTGTTATATACTCCCATTGTTTTTTCTAAAATGACCTACTTATATTCAATATATAAGGTATAAAATATACAAATAAGCTATTTCAACAAAAAACAGAGGGAGTAGTATCTCATAAATCATGATAGTGGGAAATCTCTACATTAATAAGCTATGTGTATATATAAATTATAGTAACTCTCATTTTCTTTACTTCCCCTTCCAATAATAATAATATTGGAAACATTATTCAAAATCTTGAGGCATTAATTAGTTCTCATCTTAATCTCATAAAATACTTTGGCTCAAAATAATTCGTTCGAATACATTAGTATTCGAAATTTTTAATTCCGCCTCTAAATATTTAATACTTCAAACTTGGATTTTGAGGTTATTACAGAAAATAACTTAAAATTTCTTTACATAAATTCAGATTAAGCAGATATTATAATTTTCTAATGCATAGTGTTAACAAATGTTTCTATCATATAAAGAAGAAAATCTATATATATAAAAAAAGTTAATAGTAATAAAAGGAATTAACATGGTCCATCTTATATTGAACAAATATCATGAGTTTGAGTATCGACTAATCAGTCTATTAGTACATTCTTGTTCAATGACAAGATAATAAAAACGACTATGAAAACTCGGAAAAAATATGTAAGATAAAAAAAAAACTCTTCAAAACTCCTCATATTTGTCGTGAATTTTAAAATAAAATAACAAATTAACAATTAGCGCTGAAATAATTTAAATTTTAAAGTCAGACAGCCTTAACCTTAATTATACGGAGTAATTTATAACACGAAAGTAAGATAAGCAAATTTGTCAAGAATTTATTTATTTATTTCCTTCCACTAATTTTCTTGGTAACAAATTGGTAATTTACCCTCCAAAGGAAGAGAAACGACACACAGGTAGTGGTGCACGCGATTCCTAGGGGCATTACTGTAAATTCAAACAGACGCACAGTCCAGCTGTCTCTTTCGCGCAACAGAGCTTCCTCGCATGGGCGATCTCCCCCCGATTTTAGAAATTTCACCTCTCCAGAACAGCTAGCTCTCTCTCTCTCTCTCTCTAACCGAGCTTGTCTTCTCACATTTTCTGGATTTGCTTGAGATATTTTCTGAGAGCTGCATTGTGGATTTTTTGCTGTATTTCTTTCTCTTTACAGGAGCTCGAGATTTTGGCGGGAAGGGACTGACGAGATATTGGATGATTTGGTTGCTGGTGGGAAGTATTGGATTCTAAAGTTCGTTTTACTGAATGTTTTCGTGTTGATCTTCTTCCTTTACCGCTTTTGTTTAATTGTTGTTTTCTATCGTGAATTTTTTCTTCTTTTTTTTCCTTCGTGCAGTAAATTGTCGCATTTTCGAAGTTTAGATGAGTACATTTAATTTTCAATGAATATTTGTTAAGTCCGTTTAGTACGATTGTGGAGATGAGAATGTGAATATTAGTCGTCTGAGATGAACCGCTATATGCTAATGGAGTAATCTATTTATTGTTAGCTTGATTTGCGAGAGTGACGAGTTTAATGTGGAAATCGCCTCCGTATTAGTTGGTTGCAGATATCTGACACTATGTTCCACGGAAATTGTCTGAAATCCTTTTTTTGCTGGTTGTGAATTATTGCAGTGCTTATTTCTATCGTCTAAAAAAGGTGGCTCTCTTGTTTGTGTTGTTTGGAAGAGCAGCGTCTTGGTGGTTTCTGTATTTGGGTATAGTCAATTTCTTGTCGAGGAATGAAGGTCGAAAGTGCTTTAGGATTAGGATCCTCTCAGTAATCTTAGTAACTCTCTCCTTGGATCCTTTGCCCGCTACTCACCTTTGTGGAGTTGAATTAAGGTTGACTCATAAGTGGCTGCCATCCTATCTATGGGAAGTCGTGGTGCTCCATCCAATTCCATACAACGTGATCCCAAATAGTGTTCCTTACATTCTCCTAGCTGGCTTGAGCTTGGTTCCCAATCAAGGAGTGATTGTACCCCTAGATAGGTTAGATCCAATTCTTTTCACTTGTCGGGCTGTCTCAGCGCTGATTTTTAGTGGCACCTGCTTAGGATTTATTTGGAATGGTTGTAATCTTCAGTATTGGAATGAGATACTGATCCCCACAGTTTTCAAATACCACCCCAACGGTTTTTTACCTCAGAACGTACTTGATCTTTTTGCACTGCTGTGCTCATAGGTTGATCACCTATCTTTGGACTTCAGAACGATTATCATAGACATCTAGGAAGCTTTGGAGTTTGGGAGTGCTTCTTGATTTGTTTGTTGGCTTTTTTGTATGCCTACTTATATGGATAAAATTTTCATTTGGGTTTATATGCATAGGCGTTCAACCTTGGATTTTATTGTTGCTGAGTGAGTCTATCTGCAGCGATTGTGCAAGAAAAGCCTCATGGTCGTGAGGTGTTCGCCCATCTGGAGGGCAGCTAGATTAGAAATGCATGAATAGTTTGAAACTTTGCCTAAATTCATTTCTGAATGCAGGTTTTTGGCTTATTGTGCTGCTAGATATTCCTATTTTCAGATCAGATAGTCCAATGGTGATTGTGGGTGTTGACCATTCTAGCAGTCTTCAATTTGGGTCAATAATCTCAGAGAAAAGGTTGGCCGAAGATAGTGTAATTGCAAACTGCATAAAGGCCTGTGAGTCACCTTCTGAAGAGCACATTCCCACCGCAGAAGGAGGAATCTGCAATGAAGAAATTGCTAGCACCGAAACACTTGATAAAGGATACATGAATTACGGGTATGCCTTCAAGCATTGTGTTTTTACTCTGGTTTGCCCTACCCTTCTTGATTTTGTGGTCGTATTTGTCATTTGATTGACAGCTGTTCCCATTATCGTCGGAGGTGTCAAATCAGAGCTCCTTGTTGCAATGAGATATTTGATTGCAGTCACTGTCATAATGAGGCAAAGGTATGCTAACAGTCATTCTGTTCTATCAAGGTTACCCCTGATTGTCTGAGCTTACATACATATTTCAGATGGGGGTTGTATTGTTATTTCCAAATATTTTAGTGTATCAATATCTAGTGTCTATACATCTTTGAAGCATCTGCTACTCATTTTACTCAGCCTCTATGTTAGGGTGCAGGGGATAGGGAAGTTTCTTGTTTAATATACCTCTCTCTTAAGAATTGTAAAGTGATGCTTAGTTCTTTATGTTCTGGCCAACAGAATAGCATCTGCATAGACCAAAAACTCAGGCATGATATGCCTCACCACTTACTCGAGAAGGTATGCTTTATCTAAAGTGATTGTCTTTCTGTTTCTTCCTATATAGTGTCCACATTCTATCTATCCAAGCTCATTTTGCTTATGTCTTAAAAAACCTTTATATATGTTGTGCAGGTCGTATGTTCACTCTGCCATACTGAACAGGAGGTTAGTTTATTACTTTATACACATGTATATTCATGTCCATACAGCAAGCAATAGGGTGGGTAAGCCTGGACTGGAACTTGGAAACCTAAGTCCTCCACATAACCTGCAATGGGGCTTGCTCCTTGAACTTTCCTGTCTCAATTAGACCTGATATAGTTATTAATGTAAGCTCTATTTGGAATATATAATGTAGAAGTTAAAACACAGTATTGCAAATGGGTCTGGGGAAGTTAGTGATACCTAGTCATAGCCTCCACTTGCAGATGGGATTTGTTTGTCCTAAAAGATTGTTCTTATTTATTTATGCTTTATGGGTTGGAAAGAGCTTAGCTGTTCTCAGTATATTTGTGTTACTTTTGGGTGTCATTATTAGGTTCAACAAGTCTGCGGAAATTGTGGGGTGTGCATGGGGAGATACTATTGTGGAATTTGCAAGCTGTATGATGATGATGTGAGTAAGAAGTATCTTTCATGTTTGCATGCTGATAATTTGAGTGCATAGAGTGTGACTGGGTGGCTGACAGTATCTCTCAATTTGCAGATATCCAAAGAGCAGTATCATTGTGATGGCTGCGGTATTTGCAGGTACATTAGCCACTACTCTGGTTTTGTTATCCTTTTAACCTTTACAATTGGAGAAAGAAAGAGAAATCACTCATTTGTCTGCCTTGAGCTTTTCTACTGATGGAATTTCAGCTCCCACTATGCCAAAAATCTTATTTCTAATTGCTATTGCCGACTGATCATTCTGAACTACATATAGATAATGACTTGTTTGACTTCTCATGACATTTACTCATGCTTGGATGCACTATTGCAGGATTGGAGGCTCCAAAAACTTTTTCCACTGCGATAAATGTGGCAAGTTTTTTCTCTTTGTTCATAAACTAATTAGAAGCTACTGTTTGGGTGTATTTCATGTCTTGGTTCTGATATTATCCATGTGTAATTCAGAATGCTGCTATTCTGTTCTTTTGAAAAGCAGCCACCCATGCATGGAAAGGGAAATGCATCAAGACTGTCCTGTTTGTTTTGAGGTACTGCAATATCTTCATTATCTATACTTTCTTTCCCATTTCCCCTTCTGTTACACATTCTTAAGAGAATATACCAACTGATTTGAAGATCGGTAAGGGATTCGCCAAAGACGCCCTCATCGGGTGGTTCTCCGGTGAGTTGGCGGCGGCAAACGCCATTATCAACGCTCTCTGCACCCACCTGCAGGAGCTGGAGAGCGTCAACGGAGGGCCGGATTATGGATCGGTCCTCCGCGAGATTCACTGCCGGAGGCTGAATTGGAGCCCGGTCCTTTATATGCAGAATTACTACCCAATTGTGGGTGTGATAGCGGAGCTACAGAAAGTCGCTGAGAAGAAGCGGGAGGTGGTGGCGGTGGGCGCCGGTACGTCCGCGTTCAAGGAGGAGTACGTTGAGGAGTACGTTGAGAAGGAGAAAAAGGTCAAGGGTAGTGATAATGCATGCGGCAAAACTGTGGTTGATTCGCCGGAAAGTGGTTACACTGATTCAGGTTAGTCGATGAATTCTCGCTCCATCTCTTTTTCTGATTAATTCCTCGAAAATTAAATTTTGATTAAATTTTCATATTGTTTTTATGATTAATATTCATTTTCTTTTTTTCTTTCTAGATTGACCGATCCTAAACTTGATTATACTCAATTTTTCCTTTTAAATCATATATATATATATTTTTTTGTGAGTGGCTTTCTTATCTCATCAACCTGCTGTCTGCTTTTATTTTAATTTAATAATTAGTCACGTCATACTAAATTCTCACGATTTATTTCTAAGGTAGAAGTTGTGTTGTTTTTTCTATTACAACACAACACACCCACCTGTGATAAGTTGAACTTCAACCTATTAGTTCATAATGAAACATTTTATTAAATTAAGTTGCGTTTTGTCGTTGATCGTAGAAATGTTGGTTAAGGCTGAGAGTGATTGTATGAGCAAAAGGGCGTGTGGAATAAAGAATATATGTTAAACAAAACGCGGACTATTACTTATTTTTCCTGCTTAATTTAATGCCTGTATTTGGTTGCATTCATCGAAGGGGAAGTGACACTCTTATTACTTAATTTAGTATAAAAAGGCAAATGGAAAATGATGGGCTCTAAAGATTTACTGATGGGGACTAAATTTGTTGATTGCTTTCAGCTTTAGATTATGTATAGCTGCTGAGTTAAGGTTTCTCTTCTTGAATGAAAGAAAGGCAATGTTGATATATTTCTTCTAATACTGGTATTTATTGTTCTCTTTTTTCGACTTGGGCTGCAGGATCCCAAGAACTGCAGATAATATGTTTGAACCACGAAGAGTGCAAATTTCGTCAAGCCCAAGTGAAAGCGTTCGTGGCTAAGGAGCAAGTGAATAGGAATATGGTCAGTCTCTTTCTTTTCTCTGTGTGTGTTTCTGTTTCGTGTGCACATAAAATAAAATAAAAACAAGCTTTCTTAATCGAAGAACGCATACATGGATGACAGGTAAACATTGTTAGAGGTCTCAAGGTGTACGAAGACCTATTCAATGAAGTTGAGACCTCAAAGTTGAGAGACTTTGTGAATGAGCTACGAGTGAAAGGGAACAAGAGTGACATTGAGCCGATTCCAGCTCTCCTCCAATCTGTGATCAATCACTTGATCCAGTGGAAGCTGATTCCGGAAAATAGGAAACCTGATTGCTGCATCATAAACTTCTATAACGAGGTAATCCTTCAACTTTATCTTTTATCGTTCTATTTTTAGATTATTCCAATGAGTCAGTTCTGTATTAGAAATGAAGTTTACTAAATAGAAAGTTTGTTGACTCATGCAGGGACAATATTCCGACCCTTTCCTAAAACCACGCTCCTTGGAACAACCTCTCTTCATCTTGCTCCTCTCCGAATCAATTATGACATTCGGTCGGAAGCTTCTCAGTGATGGCAAAGGGAACTACACAGGAGCCCTCACCCTCCCTCTTAGAGAAGGGTATGTGCTTTCAAGTAATTATTGGATATCAAAATTATTTGAATAAAACTTATTCACATGGCATGTGCTTTCAAGTAATTTTATGTCTGAAAATTATACATTTTTCAGGTCTCTTTTGGTGATAGGAAGAGAGAGTTTCGACAAAGCAAGTCATGCTATGTGTTCCTCTCTACACAGGAGGGTGATCATTTCTTTTTTCAGGAGGAGTTCAACAAGGTCAGACACTACTGGTAACTTTCTTCATTCGATGCTTGCCCCAGTGGACCCCGTGGCTGTGGGGCCTGGAGGAACTCCACGTGGTGGCACCGGATTTTTCGAGCCCAGAGGCAGCAGTTCTTTCCACTTCCTTCCACCCTAGACAAGCCATGGAAAATCACTTCACCTCTCCTAGACTCACTCAGATTCTTTTGTTTTAGTTGGCACCCATTAATCAAACTCATTATTTTTTCAGTTGACTAATCTCCATCTCCTCAGTTGAAATTGAAAATCAATTGCTTTTATGCGGTTGTCCCTTTTTGTTTGGCACTGGATGGTTGTAGAGCTCCATGTGTATATATATTGTTTTGTCTAAGCTGTAACATACATATATGTCAGTAAATCAGCTTCTCATCGTTCTACCATGTAATTTTATTTTTGCTTTTTGCTTTTTTGGCCATGATGTTAATAATGTGTGTATAAATTCGCAGAGGAGACATAAATGAAAGCTTGTGATCGTTATAACAAGCGTTTGGGATGAAGTAGGAAATAAAGATGGGAATGGATACAACATAAATATCCACCGAAATACTAGAAAACAAGTCGGTCAAGAAAGATCTTGATAATTTGACAAGCTCTGTGTTGTGTACAAAAGAAATATATTGTTTCTCATCAAGATTTACAAGTTGCAGGACCATGATTCCTACTTGAAGGATGTTGTATGCTAAGTAAAAGACTGACAATCCATTGAGTTTGTGTATAAAACAGAAGATAATAGACACATGCAAGAAGACTTGGATGGAGCTTAGGTTCCCCAGTTCGGAATGTTGGCTGTGGCTTCATTCACCATCTTCACCAACGTCACCTGCCATGTCATTCTCTACTCATAAATGCATCGACAGACTATTATGGTCTGGATGACAAGAGGACATACCACACCTTCTGGGACACCAGCCGGTGGCAAAGGTAGGTTTCTTGGCGGCCACACATTGTCGTATGATCTTTTATCGAATCTCCACTCTCCAATCTTTCCATAAGTCATCTTACCCTACATGTGTGTATCTGTATGTAATTCCAATCTATACTATTACTAGCACGCCAAGTATCCTGTTCTATTTAAAGACCAAACCCTATCAAGGATAAAAAAAAAAACACCAAATACCATTGCCTTAAGCAGGAGATATATACCTTTAAATCAAAATCGCATCCGTAAGTATAATGGATTATGTAAGACTTTCCAATTGCTGTATCCCAAGGAGGCTGTACAGAAATACACAAACTTTTTAGGTCATTCATAATATGAATACAAGCAACTCAAGTCACAACTATCACACAGACAGATTAACCACCTCATTTGTAGTTTCAGCAACAAGCCTTAGAGGTCTAGATTACGGGATGACACAGCAAGCCAGTTAGTAACTAATTTCGAAATCTAACATCACGAGAGTCTAAAACTCTCAATGGATGTTCTCCATAGGTATGTTTCTGTGCTATGAGATGACAATCAGGACATAGGAAGATGAGAACAACTGGTCTACTGTTAATTAGCATGTTTTCTAAGAGCTATAGTGCATACATCAAATTTATTCGCTATCTAAAACTAGAAAAGATATAGTTAAGAGTTAAGAGTAGTAGCATATGAGTTGGCAAAAAGGAAGGCCACCTGAATCATGAAGTCCTTGTACAAAATGTTACCCACACCATGTAATGCAGATGCAACAGCATATGCATACCTACACTCACAAGTAGAAAACTTAGTAAGGGATAAAGAAGATATGAGTGTGAATCTGAGGGAAGCAGCTTACATCTAAAGGACCCATCCAAAAGCTTTATCTGTTTCAGGATCTTTCTTTATAGCCAAGGAAACATTCATCCAAGTGGGAGCAATCTTTTTCAGAGCATTCTAAAACATAATAATATATAAGTGGCAGTGGCAGTGGCAGGTAGGAAATAGGAATGCAGGATAATACTGAATAGGGGAGCTTAATAATACCTTCCCTACAATGACTGGCGAATTCCCAATGGGATCAATGTTAGTGATTGGTCCTCTTTCCTCAGGGAAAAACTTGCGCAGGACCTTCTCGAATTTCTTAGGCTCAATATAAAAGAAAGGAAAAGCAGCTCCAAGGCCATCTCTAGACAGGTTGGGGATTGGCTTTACCAGAATATGATCCGGCTCGGACATTAATATGTAGATACATACATATAGGCAGGCATATAAGATAGCAAGAAGGCATGAGATCATAAAAACTAGAGACATTTCAATTTACAAGAAAGAAGATGCAATTCCATACTCTTCTTCAATATTAGCTTTCTGGAGCCACTGCACAAATGCCCAAGGCCTGTTTAGGATGATGTAACCCTGCCATCATCAGAATCAGTTAATTAGTTGGAGAAACCGAAAGGAAGTAGTAGGCCGTTTGTACCTGGTCCATTCCATCGGGGAGGGGATCAGCAACAAATGTGGAATCTCGTCCATGAAGCCGTCGGGTTTGCTGGAATGCAAGATTCTGGTGAAGCCCCCCATCTCCGAATTGGGGTTGCGTTTCTTCTGCTGCTTGAACCAGTAGTACATCACTCTGCACTGCCACGTGTTGTAGATCGAGTCGGGAGGCGGTGACAGCGGTGTGGAAAAGCCTCTTCCTCTTCTTCTCGTCTGTAGGCATCTTGATGATGGGGTCAACGGAGAAGGAAGAAGAAGATGATGAAGAAGATTTTGATGGGTTTGAATTGTCCGGATTTGCAGAGATTATGATGTTGTAGGTGATGAGTGCTGCTGAGAAGCTGATCACCACGCTGAAGAACAAATAACCGCACCCCATTTTCATCCCAACGACATAGACCGGACCCTGAAGGCCATCCAACCCTTTCAATTTGATCTGAGGAGGGAAAAATTTAAGACAATGCATAGATGAGATCACAGAACCAAATAGTAAGAGCTTCTGAAATTTTAAGGAGACCTACATCGAAAAAGACAATGTTTCGATTAGCATATCTATCGTGAAAATCAATGCCATCAAAACGCTGTGGGAACTGAACGTAACAAGTCTTCCTTCCATAAGCAGGGTCCATCACGAAGCATGTGAAATGCTTTGCTGTTATTGAAGTGGTGATCACAATCCATGTTCAAAAATATGCTCCGTTTGTGAGGACAGCTGATACACGAATCTGAAGCATGTGAGAAAACACCAGGTCATGAAAAACATCAACAATTACTGGAGACAAGATAGAAATTCGAGAAAATAGTATGAGAAGAAAGGCAAGCAAGAAACTAGAGAAGGAATTGACTGAGCAACTCTTTTCTAAAACCCTCTTACTGTTAATAGTCATTGCTCATATCTTGAAAATATGGGTCTAATGAACAATAAAGAGAGCTACTGTAAACAAAGACTATGTAAAAAAAACTGGTTGCAACGTTGAGCAAAACAATTAATTTTTTTAACGAATCCTAAACTGTGTCTGGACATGTGCTCCATACTTAACCAAGAAATCAAAGTACATAGCAAAGGATTGCTGATCAGAAGTCACCCTTTCCTTCAACCACATGTTATGGGGTACACTAATAACCAATCACCTACCAAATCATTCATAGCTCCAGCTTTCTTGTGATGCTGGAATCCAGGACGCTTCTCACGAGAAACATAAACCAATCGAGGTAGCTCATTTCCATCTTGTATCAAAACCCCCGCTATGCCCCAGAAAGACCTGTTATTGAGAGGCAGGAAAGAGAATCATAAGACGATAAACAGAAAAGTATAGGATTTAAATGCTTGAGGGCTAAAAGTTATACCTGAATCATTCCTGGATGATCCCGTGTGTTGTTTCCAGGCCATGCAGTTCCATCTTGCATACTCCACCCTTCTTCAGGCATCTTTTGAGCCTTTGCAATAAGAGCATTTATCCATACCTTAAATTCTTCATATGCTCTCTGCAGAAAACATATTCAGATATATAAATTACAACCTACAGAACTCAGTTCCTGCATTAGAAGATGATACAATAAAAGACTGCTTCACAAGATGAACTCGTGATTTACCTTCATTGCTCTTCATTCTTTGACAAATGAAGGTTGATTCTTGTCCTTCAGGTAATCTATCTTCCGTTGAAAATAGAACTTCGGGGCCCTAGGTTTGATATTATACTTCTTGCAGAAAGGAACCCATTTCTTGGATTCTGCTGTTTCAGAGAGGGCTTCAAAGGTAAGCATTGCAGCACCATCATCTGAAACATAGCATGAGACCTTATCAGGTAATCCACTGCCAGAATGGATAAGACAGTGTTGGCAGTTACTAGAGGAGGTTCTTTCATGGGATCCACAGTACAGTACTCACAAACACATCAATGGGTGCTAACTGGGAAGGCTTGCCCTCTCTATCGTATCTGAGAGGAGAGGAGAGGAGAAGAGTCAGGACATGATTATATTTTACAAAACTTAACTCGAGTATCCAACATTCAGCATATGGAGCTGAACTTCAAAAAAAATCCACTGACCTCACGGCAAGTCTTTCAAGAAAGGTCTCACGTTCGACTGGATACCATTTCGAGAACTGATCGAGAAGCCAAGAAAACGCAAACCAAACTTCACAGATAACATATGTCAGCCACAAAGGATAAGCATCTTTCACAGGATGGGTGCAACAATATTGCAAGAAAGATCCCAAGATGACCAGTCGAAGGATAATCACAACACGATAAGGAGTAAGACGAGAAGAAGAAATAGGTTGCACGCGGCTCATGTGTTGGCGAGCATCATCAGCCCTGTCACCAATTTAAAGCATTAGCATCTATCCTGATGTAAAATTCAAAAGGACCATTTAGAGAATATTCACTAAAATGTACTGTAATTTCTTACATTTGCAGTTCTTCTCCTTTGACCCAGTGCATTCAACATCTCCCTTCCTTTCACTGTATCTGTTGTTCATGTGTACCATGTTTTTCTCCTGTTTGAGTTTCCAACCCTCCACCCTCTCCTTCCAGTCGACGTTTCCAAATCCATAAGAATTCAAGTCTTTGGAACAGTCAACTATTCTCATAGGAACTGCAGAAATCAATCGCATAGCAAATTGTTATTAGATAACAAAGACCAGAGAAATAATAGGCAACAAAAATGTTTAACAGCTAGTTAGCTGTCGTGGATCGACATAAGGGAGGGAGTGAACACGGTCTCCGAGACCCAGAGACGGAGCCAGGGGGTTCCAGTGGGGGCGTTGGAACCCCCTGGCAATTTTAATATAATTATAGTTTTAGGTGTGTTTTATAGCATATTTTTATTTGGTGTAGTGGAGTTAACTCCTGTCTCATGTTGTAGAGGTTGTGTGATCGAGTCCTACTAGTAACAAGTTTTTTATTTCTTTCTCCCTCTTTTGTTTCTTCATTTTCTCTTTGTCCAAACTTTTCTTACTCCTATTTATGAAGAAGAATATGTATATTTTCTTAACTTCAACATGTTTACTAATATATTTCAATAATATAATTTAAATGAAACTTTATAATTTTGTTTGAAATTATTCTATATTTTTAATTATATTTAAAAAAAATTCTTATATATTTTCTAAAGTCGGACCCCCCTAATTCAAAGTTCTGGCTCTGTCACTGCCGAGACCCAAAGGCCCAGATGTGCTTCTAACGGAGTGAGTGTCTTGCATAGAAGGGGGAATCTCACCAGAGACCTATTAATTATCAATAGATACGATAGAACATAATTACAATTTGTCTACAGAAAGAAGAGTTAATAAAGACAGGTGCATCACAATGAAAGAGTAAAACATAAGGAGGCCAAATCTATTGTACAAGTAGTTGACGAAACAAGAAAAATACAAGAGCATCCATCAAGAGCCCCCAAAACATCAATAGATTACAAACAGCATTGGTAAGAAGAGGATAGTGGTGCAAGATTGCAATCATAACATATCTTGATCCCTATTCCGATACAGACAAACAATGATGCAATATCACAAAAAATGCTAATTATTGATTGACGAGTGTTTTGGATCTGATTTTTGGATGCATAACCAATTTCTGGGAGTCAGGATATGATCAGATTCACAAAAAAGTTCTATTTGTAAATATTTATAAGGAATGAGTCTGATTGGCTTACAGGCTGTCCATTGGTAAGAAGTGGGAATTGGTTGCTGAGATTCATGTCTAGAGGATCCAGAGAGCTCAACATCATCAGCATGCCATTGAGATCTAGCCTTCATTTTCCCTTGAGAGTAACTGAACTCATTTTCCAAATCATCAATGTCATCCTCATCATCATCTCCATCAACTCTTGGACTCCCTATGATAGAACAAAAAGATCATGTGTCTCCATTTATAGAGGGAAAACACAGGACACGATAATCTTCGCGTAAATTATGAGAAACCAACTCACCTTTGTGTCTCTTGTACCTAGTTTTACGCTGAGGGCACGACTGATTTCCATCCCTCCTCTCGTATTCATAGCAAGCCCGATAAACAGGGAAGGCACACTCATTGCAAGCAACAAAGACATCACCGGTGGCAGTAGCTCCAACAGTGTCTCCACAGATCTGGCATAGTTGGCCATTCGGATTATTCAGCTGTTTCAACTGCATAAACAATAAATAACGCAATGATCAGAACAGAATCAAACCAAATCAATTTATAGAATCAGAATGTTTCCTTGCATGATCAGTGCATTAAATCAAGTCATAACAGATACAGATCGGATGAAGTTTAAAAATACAGCAAAGCTATTACATAGTACGAGAAAAGACCATCGACTTTGTGACGCTGAAATTAGTCATTACAATAGTAGAATAGCAACTAAATCACATTAAACCGGTGGATTGCAAGTAGGGCTGATCATTAGAAATCTTACATCAAGCTTAAATTCAAGAGTATGAGATAGCAATGAAGTGAATCTGAGCTCCAAGCCTCCAAGAGAAAATTTAACGGGAGAAAATAATGTAAAGACATTAAATTAAACCAAATACACTAAGTGTAGACAGAAAAACCCAAGCACCTAGCTCTAAATTCCACAAAAATAACAAGAAGTCATCATCAACCGACACACAGATCTAACAATAGCAATATGCAAATTATATGCAACCTAATTAAAAAAAAAGAAATATAATCCCATTTCTCCATCCATACCAATATCCAAACTTTAGCTGTATTTGATCACTCCAAGCCCCACCAATACTCAGACCCAAACCCAAAAAACCAATTTCAAGAAAAATAAAATAAAATCTGGATTCTACACATCCTCCAAACTGAATCCCAACGCCAAATTTCAACGTCTTTCTCTCTCCTCTTATTCTCTCAGATCTCTTCTTTCTTTACTCCCCCCCCCCCAAAAAAAAAAAAAAAACTTGTTTCTAACTTAATTTCAGTTGCAAAACCCTAGCCCCCAAATCGACTCCCTTTAGATTCACCTAAAGCCGCCGAATTCTCCGCCCCATTGGTTCGGGATTGGATTCTCTCGCACTAAAGCCGATGGCGCCGCAGAGAACTGCAGCTCCGGCGATGGATGGACGCCGATTTTTTCGAGCTCTTTAGGCGGCAGAGGCGCCTACCGATACTGCCTGGTCTCTGGCGGCACACCGCCTTTGAGCGCTAAGTCCCTCGTTAGGAATTCCTCTTTGGTAATTTCAGTTGAAATTTGGATGATTTTTTGTTTGATTCAACTTAAGAGTTAGCATGTGTTTTCTGTCGACTTGCGTCGTTTGAAAGCGATGATAGATTTGGAATTAGCTGGATTCATTTTGTTGCGCCTAATTTAGTTTTTGATTTTCGTTTTTCAAGGATTATATGAGTAAATGGATAATTATATACGCAATAGATCGTAGATCGGTAGTTTCACTCACCATGAAAGCTGTGGCGTCGTTGAAATTGGGGAAGAAGGTGATGCTGTGGGAGGCGCGGGAAAATTGAGTGTGCAGTAGCTTGAAATCGCCATTGTTTCTCTCTGTTTTTTTTTTTTTTTTTTTTTTTGGGGGGGGTGGGGGGGGGGGGTTCTTTATTTGGGAATACTTTTAGTAAATATTTTTGGTTGTTGAAAGCACGCTAACTGTTTGTAATTATGTTTCGCTCTCACGCGTGTGTATATATACCTATATATAGAGAGAGAGAGTGAGAGGGAAGGTCTATTTTTTATTTACAGTATTTATTTATTATTATTATTATTATTATTATTATTATTATTATTATTATTATTATTATTATTATCATTTTTTATTTTTTTTTTATTTTTTTTGGTATTATGATGTTGATGAAAGGAAGAT